>JAVSCE010005653.1:0-218104 GCA_032199065.1 Smutsia gigantea
GGGGGAGGCAGGGAGATGCAGGCCACCCGCCAGGGCTCTTGTCGAGGAGCAGGAACCCCAGCGCACATGCTCTCTGTGCGCCGCTAGGAGCTTTCCTGGGCCCTCAGATGCTCCGTGCAGACAGCCAGCTGTAGCGGTGCCGAGCGGCGGTGCTCAGCAGGGGAGGGTGCGCAGCCTGCTAGAGACGAGCAGGGTTGGCGCCGGCTCCCGGCCTCCCGGGACTGCTGAGCGTCCTGCCCCAACAGCCGCGCAGGGCCCGCCATAAATCCCGCTCAACAAGCTCTTAACAATGAAATACCCTACTATTAGCTGAGACAACCACTTACTCAAACAAATACTAGTCGTGAGTTTCACTAAGACGCAATCCCCTATGATCACCGTTCCTGGCCCGGGCACTTCAATCTCTCTATTTATGAAACAATAATGGAATTCTATTTAACAGAGCGGCGTTCCCTGCCGCTGACGAGTTTGCATTCCAACTTTGCCCCCGGCGACTGGCTCTTTCCTATTACCCCCGCGTCCTGCTTCACAGACGGATGGATCCACGCCCAGACGCAACACTACCTTTACCCACACGATTATCAAAACCAGTGTCCACGGCGATTTTCAAAGATTTCGTTCCAACACAGTGCATGGGCTTGGGATGGAGATGCAAATGGGGATCCCGATTACCAGAACCCCATTCCCTGAAGCCACTGGAGTGACACTGTGCCTGTCAGGTGGCCGGGTCACTGGCTTCTGCTGGGCTCCAGGGGGCCCCACCCCGCTGAGTGACTTGGAGCCTGCTGGTGGTTTGTTCAGATACCTTGGAGCCGGGGCACTCGGGTGGGGCATGGAGTCAGCAGGTCCCCATCCTCGTGAGGAGAATAGTCATTAAGAAAGACTCAATGGGCGTGTCCCCTTGTCCTGACAGTCGAACAGCAGCTGGGCCAAAGGCCAAGTTCACCAGACAGAGCACAACACCTCTGTTTGGGTCAATTCAGGCGGGATGGCCAGGGAGCCCCACGCCTCCCCTGCAGGGCCCATCACCCTCTCAGAGGCTGGAGACCTCTGTGGCCACTGTGAAGACGCTCTGGGGGATGGTTTTTATCACTCAGCTTTCTTTATACCACAACCCATGTGCTGGTAGAGGACATTCAGCCTGGGTTGCCGTCTGCTCTGCACCCATCCCTGGTTCCCATCTCCGGGGCCACGTCAGCCCCAGGGAAGCCTGTAGCATTCCCATGCCAGCCAGCTCATCTTTCAGGGGGGCGGGCAGATAGTTCTTCCATTCCCTTCCCCCTCATGACACCCCCAAGTCTTATCTGCCAGCGGACAGCGTGGTCAAGGGCGAAGGTTACGTGTGCTCCTTGCCAAGAGAGCTCTTTTCAACACCGGGGAGCAGCCGCGGATCTGCCCAGGGGAGGGGGCCGCCCAAGTGCTGTTTATCGCGCTCTGTGTCTGGTAGGTGGACACACTGAGGTCGGAGCAGAGGATCAAAGGCCCGCAACAGCCCAGTGCTGCTGGGATGCGCAGGGGCTGAAAACGAGCAGGTTGGGGAGGCCATGCACCCTGCCGTCTGCCTTATCACCTCCTGCTCTCCTTCTCACTCTCGTCTGGCTTCATGGTGTAATAATGTGAGTGTTGAGTAACAGGCCTGAGGCTTGGCCACGGAAGATTCCTTCTGATGATACCATTGGACGAAACAACCCAACATGTTTTCCCCTCAATAAATCTATCATGTGCGCAAGGTCATTAGCACGACCTTGAAAGGCAAGCGTCCTACCAAGGCCTCTTCAGCCCGTGAACTGGCCTTTCTGAAAGGACCGCATGCCTTCATGCCGGCTGCCGCTGCAGCAGTGCGCAGGGCATCTCTGGGGTACCAGTCCCCATCAGAGCCCCTGCGTCCCCACGGGGTGGGGAGACGGGCCCCAGAGGCATGCTGGGAGCTTCCCAAGGACATCCCAAGTAATGGGAGGCCTCTGTGACTGTCCCAGAGGGAGAGCCTTGGAGGACAGGGCTGCAGCAAGACCTGTCAACTGTGTCCAACCCAGGGGGTCTCCACCTGAAACAGCAGAGCACAGCGTGCGCCCGCCCACCCCCAGGGCTCCCAACCCTGAGAATCTGCATTTCTAACAAGTCCCCAGGCGATGCTGAGAATTGTGGCCTTGACCTACCGCACGCATGGCATGTACACAGTACTTTTAGCCCTCAGAACTTGTTTAAAATAGGCCCCGATTCCATTAACAGGCAGGTAGGTGGTGGCTGGGGAGGCCTGCTGAGGACATGGGCGCCAGGGGAGGCTCCCGGGCCCTCAGGCCTTCCGGCCATTGCAGTGATGGCGGAAGCGGATGACACCTGCTGGGCTCCCCCAAAGGTTAGGTGCTTTCCTGTGAGCTCCTCCCATGGTGCAGATGAGTGGGGGAGGAGGGGGCTCCAGGAGGTGGGCCCCAGTGTTTGGCGCTGGGCCTGGGCCTCCCGGGGCTCCTTGTGTGGGGACCCCGGCGACTACGCCGTTTCCTGGGGCCACCCTCCCTTCTGGGACGCCATGTCAACACTGCCCCGAACCAGGCTGGGGCATAGGCTCTGCTGCAGAGGGCCTTCATGCACGCGCTGCTCCGGGACCTGGGATTCTCGGTCGTCACCCTGCTCCTGTGCTGAGGGTCCCAGGAAACTGTGCGCTGGGGCTTCCCGGGCGTTAGGCCCACACCTTGCACGGCGGCTGAGGATGAAGACAGCTTCTCCCAGCCCTGAAGTCAGGAGGCCAGGCTGCTGCCGTCGCCACAGGACAGTTAATAAGGCCCCTGATGAATGATGGGATGGATTTCTGCACCGCTAATTTCCGTAACGATTGTGCTTTGAAAGATAGCCTGGGGCCCCAGGGCTGCAGCCCTGCCCAGACAGAGCTGCATTATGCGGCCAAGTTCAGGGATCGTATCCCATTTCAGGGGTCAACAGGGCCTGCCTAGGAAAATGTTGCCATGTTTTGCGATCCACGTCCTGCGTTTCTTCCTCTGCCTCTAGTCCTCCTAGAACCTGACGTGGACGGTGTTCTGTTCAGCCAGAGCAGAGCCAATGTGGGCCCTGCTCTTGGTCGTTGGAAGGGAAACCATTCAAGGAAAGGGGTGGGAGCCACACGCCTTCTTGAGTGACAGCCCCCCCAGGGTAGCTCTGAGCGTGTACCTCTGCCCCCATCACGGCAGGAGCTGGCCAGACTTGGATCTGGGCTCAGAAATGGCATGAAGGGCAGGAGAGAGGGGTGCGCTGAGAGGTCCCCTCTGGGAACCCTGGGGTTCTGGCTGGCTGCCTGCCATCCCAGCTCTGTGGGACCCTGGGCAAGGTCTAGCCACTCTGTGCCCTGGTTCCCTCATCTGTGAAATGGGGAATCAAGCCCTCAGAGGAGGAAGTGGCTGGCAGTGCAGGGAGCTCAGAGTTGTGCCTGCCAGGCAGGGATGACCTTTCACCTGCTCTCCCACAGAGCCCAGCACAAGGAGGTATAGGGGTGAGCTCAGGAACCCAGGGCGGGGCTGGGCTGGGCAGGACGCTGGCTGTGGGCTGGGACCGGCTTGCTTCGCACCAGCGTCCAGCCCCAGTGCAGCGTGGGCTCTGTGCCTGGGAGGAAGGTGGGGTGAGCTCAGGAAACAAAAAGAGACGGCATAGGGGTGGGGCCACAGGGGTCAGGGGCCAAGTCACAGGCAGGAACACACCTGTCAATTTATAAACACGCCTCTACTGTGTTTGTGTGGCCAGACCCACAGGTGTTAGCCACTTTGACACGTGGGATGTGTCCCATCAAAGATGCCTAAATCCAGGGGGAGAGCTGAGCAGATCTCCTACGGTCTTGTCATCACGGCTGAGCCAGAAGACGGTGGGTGGCTTCAGGAGAGCCCATCAGCCTTTAGATTCTCCCGCTGAGCCTCGCCCCCACACGGACAGTGCCTGGGAAACAGCGTGTTCAGCGCACAGCCTGTGTCCTGTGGCAGGGCACACAAGGCCACACTCCCAGTAGCCCTGTCCCCTCCCTGCCTCGTGACCCCAGCCCGGGTACCTTCCTGGTGACCGCACAGGTGGCCACCCCTCCCCTTGGGAGGTTCTCCTGCCTTGGCTGGGCTGTGAGTGACCAGCCTGAGGAGAAGGGCAGTGGTTCACCTCCGGCCCTGCCGCAGCCCCAGCCTGTGCTCTGCAGGGAGGGGGTCTGCAGCCAGGGGCCAGCTGAGTGCCCAATGCCCAGGCCCTGTGGGGAGGCGGCTCCGGGGCAGCAGGCCAGCAATCCCCACGAGGCCCTTCTGGCTTGGTGCATCTGAAGCTTCCAAGAGCCCAGTGCGCTGGGCATTGGGACACAGCACACACAGCCTCCTCCTCCCGCAGTGCCTGCTAGAAAGGGGCTCCATGGACCCTGCAGGCCCCGCTGGCCCCGGCCCTTCCTGGGACATGGCAGGAGGGCTCACCCAGCTGCCCTGACCCTGACCCCGACTCCAGGCCTTGGGGCCTCCCGTCTACACCATGAAGGCCCTTGGGGTTAAGCCCCACTCAGCACTAACCGTCCGACCACTGTGCCCACCCAGCTCCAAGGAGGGTGAGGTCTGCATGCCAGCCCATCCCGGGCCCTGGCCCCAGCCCCATGGCGTAAGCCCCGTCACCTCGGCTTTCCCAGCCAGGACCCTGGGGTCAGAAAGGAGACTGGGGACCAGAAAGGCCTGGGCTTTCCCTGCCACCTGGGGAGAGGGAGCTGAGCCCCAGGTCTCTGCTCCCTCTGCCCAGGTGCTGGGCTTGAGGCACAAGGGCCACAGGGCACCCCTGGCAGGCTGCAGAGCTGCTCACAGTCTCCCTGCCCAGGGACGCGGGCGGCTGTGGCTGCTGGGCGGCCCTTCCTGGAACTGAAGGCTGTGGCTCCCCTTGGCACATGGGCTTTGAGGCCCAGCGCCTCCCACTGGCTCGTGTGCCTGGTGCTGCCCCTTACCCCTCTGTGCCTTTATTTCCCGCTCTGGAGCAAAGCCTCGAGGGAGTTAAGTGTCGAGCATGCAGAAGGCCACCAGTGTGGGAACGGATCAGGCAGCCCAGCCACCCCTGAGCTCTGGAGAGCCCCTTCCAGGCCCCAGCAGTGGACGCAGCACTTGGAGCCCTCAGACAGGACCCTTGGGGTCCCAGACATTGTCCCCTTGGGGTGGTCCAGGTTGCTCTGTCCCCTCCTGGCTAAGGGGAGACCAGAGGCTGGGATGGCCCAGAATAGGCGAGAAAGCCCGCTAGGAGGAGGAAGGGGGAGAGCAGGGCCTGACAGGGAAGCAGCACCCATCTCTGGAACATTCCAAAAGGCTCGTGCTGGGTCTCCCTCCCTGGACACAGTGGCCTGTGGGGCGGGGTGAGCTCCTGCTGTCCGCAGGGTTCACCCAGCTGCCTCGTGAACGCCACCCACTGCACCAGCCTGTGCTTTCTGTGCACTGCCAGGAAGTTCTGATGTGTTTCTGCTTGATTCAATTACTGGGCCCTGCAAGGGTTGTTCCCTGAAGGGGACCAAGGGACGCTCCAGTGCCCGTGGTTGCTGGGACAGGGGCCTGGAGCCCAAGAGCGCAGGAGGAGAAGGCCGACTCCATCCTTCCAAACTCCTGTAATTGACTTTTTAAAAAACGACATTAGCATTTAAATGGTCCCATCGTTAGGAGGGTGAAGGTTCACTGGAATATGATCAATCTATCGAGCTCTTCAAATGTTCTAGTATTTATTTCGTGTGCGTCATGCCGCAGGGGCCTTCTGCGCCGGTCTTTGATTAGTCACTGGCTGGCCCAGAGGGAAAACCCCAGGTTGGCCTGCTGTGGGTCTGACCCCTTCCCAGTGGAAGTGCCCTGCCCTGCAGGATGCAGCAGGCACCCCTTCCCTGGTGTCCATGAGGAGCGCCCCTCCTTTGCCATCAGCCCAGGAGCCTCACCTGGCAAGATGGCCACTGCCCCCAGAGCCCCGGGAGAGGGGGTGGGTGTGCCCCGGTGCAGGCAGGCTGCGGCCACATCGTGGCATGCGTGGAGAGACATGTGTGTTGGTCCTGGCCCAGTGGCCGCCAAGCTGCCTGTGCCCAGGCCAGAGCCCCAGCAGGGGCAGCTTCTGGCTGAGCTCCGTGAGGAGAGACGAGACACCAGCTGCAGCACAGTCGCCCTGGGGCCTGGGAATGTGTTACAGAATTACAGGGATCAAGTGAAGATGTAAAATGACCTAAAAGAGAGCCTGCAGAACAATGGGGTGTGGGCAGGGGGCGGGGCTGCTTTCCCAGCGACACCTGGACAGGTAAGAAGGTCCAGGTGGCCACCTGGGGGAGAGACCCTTGCCGTCTATGGGCTGCAGTTCACACCCCGCACACTCGCTGGGTTCCGAGTCTGCCTGGTGGGCTTGGGAAGCCTTACTGAGGGCTGTGCTGTGAGAGTTGTTTCCCCTGGGCTGCCCCAGAACTTGGGGGCCACCAAGCGCCAGCTTGACCCCTGCTGTGCTATCCAAGGCACGCTCCCGCACCCCAGGCTTCCAGCTGCACGCTCATGGGCTGTGGGGACCTGCCAGCATCAGCCTCCCAAACTCAAGGCTCACCCAGGAGGAGGTCACTCTGGGGCTCAAAGGCAGAGAAGGCCAGGGTGGTGGAGTTCACCTGCCACCCGGGAATGGAGCCTCAAAGCTTCCTTCAGCGGCTGCGGGCTGGGCTCCGGCTCTGGTCCTTCCCTGCTTTGTCCCTGGCCCTGGGCAGGACACATGGCCCCTCATGGCCCTACTGCCCCAGGCTCACACGCCGTCTCTGATGCTCTATCGCTGGAAGGCCAACTGAAGAAGCCAACTGCCAATTTCCCATCATGAGGCCACAAATCTCATCTAGAGATGGTCTGTCTGTGTTAAGACCACATCCCCGTTCTCCAGGGATGAGGGCCAAGCTGTGAACAAGGCTCTTTTCCCACTGCTTCACCCCTGGGCAGGAACGAGACTCGCACACCCTCGATTCTGGGATGACAAATGCAATGCTTACAACAATCCCACAGCCCCTCCAGGTGCCTGGGGGCTTCTCAGGCCAGGTTCCACACACACAGCCCCAAGCCTGTCCTCCATAAATTACTTCCCAGGCGTGGGACTCGTACAATCTTAGCCAACAACACGGATCCCACGTGCCTTGGAAATGTTTCCAGGGAAATGTTTCTCTATCTGAACAGTTTAGGTTGTATGGAGCTTATCTTTTGTCAGCACAGAACCATATTCTGGCATGGCCCAGAGGTGAGTGGGATCTGCAGTTTTAAAAGGAGGACCGGGACTACCCGGGACGACCACAAATGCAGACCTTGTCTAGTGACATCTTGACATCCTTGGAAACCGACGCCTCCTGCACAAACCCTGCTAAAGCCCAGCGCCCACCCGTTCCATCCCTGCCTGCTCTCTAGGACCAATGCAGGATTTCAGAACTCACGAGTGCCAGGTGGGTTTATTACCACGGTAACTCCCTCTCCATCCTCCCTGACCCTCCCACTCTGGACCTCCGCACTGCCAATGCCTCGGGAGGAGTCTTCCGGGTGCACCCGCCCTGGCAAACCGCCTCCTGTCCCAGAGCCCTGGGCCTGGTGCCGTCCAGTGGGTGTGTCTGCCTGGCAGACCCAGTGTGAGGCTGGTGTCCACTTGCCCGTTGGGAACACCAGGCCTACGCTCCAGGACATAACTGTCCCCTGCAGTGAGTCACTAGAAAGATAAGCAAACTGCTGCAGAGGAAAAAAAATACATTTTGCCCCTGGGTGGGAAACTGACATTTTAGAAACCAGAACCAAAACCGAAAAAGCCCTCCATAAAGCATTTAAAGGTATGTATCAAATAAGATGTTAGAGCAACCAACGCAGTTTTGAACCTAGAGGGGAAGACTTCTCCCTAGCCTGGAACCGGGGAAGGAAATGCATGGCGGGGCTGGGGGGGCTCTGCAGCCTTGCCTGCTAAAGCCCAGTACCCACCAGTTCCATTCCTGCCCGTGGCCGCACCTCCCTCAAAGAGCCCTAAGGAGTCCCCAGCCCCGCTCCCAAACGCTGCACCGGCACAGAGCACGGGCAGGCCCGCTCCAGGGAGGTGCGCCCTGGATGCTCTAGATGGAGTTCCAGGGCACAAGCAAACAGGCTCATAATTTTGGCCACTTCTTTGGCTGCTTTTCTATGAAAGCGGACCTTATAGGGGATGTCAATTTGCGTCTCTCTTCTCCCTCGCCAGGTAAACATTGTCATTTGAATGCTTTAAAAAAATAATCACGCTTCAAGGACCACACAGTTTATATTAAAAGTCAGATGGGAGCTGGAAATGCTTGACTCTTTATTTTAAAGGTTCCCCAAAGGCAGATAACGTCTGGGGAAACTGGGGCATGGATGTCGGCCTGCAAAGGCTGCCCGGCTGTGAGGGGGCTTTGGGGAGAGGCGTCCCCAGAGCAGGCGATAGAGGGCGCCTTCACCCCAGCTTCTAGACGTCCTCGTGGCAGCCCCTGCCCGGGCCCATGCAGAAAGCTGACCAGAGACTAGGGTCCCTCCAGGCTGCCGGCCACCTGTCCCGGGAGTCAGCGGCTACCAGTGGCCAGCCCCTCCAGCTTCACGTCTTGAGATGCTCCTGCGTCTCCCAAGTAGGGGGCCTGTGGGTCGCCCTGAGAGTCTGACCGCCATGCCTCCTGCTGCCTCACCTTGTCTCCTGCAGACATTGTAACCTCTGGTTTGCCAGCTTGGATTCTGGCCTTTGTTGGCTGGGTCTTGGAAGGAAGATTCTGGGGGAAACAGGTGGGCAACATGCTCTCCTTCCCCCTTAGAAGGGGTGGTTGTCTCATTGGCCATCCTGCCCGCAGCCTGCGCTCCCTCACCCTCTGGCCCCGTGGCTGCCCCAGGACCCAAGGGGCTAACAGAGCAGCGCCCGGCCCTGGGCCCAATGCCTCTCAATGTCAGGAGGCGGAGTTAAACCAGAACCCATGTGTGCCCGGGGCTCCCCTCTGACCTGGCCTCACCACACTCCCCTGTTTTCTTCAGGGACCAAGGAAAACGATGCTCGCTGAAAAATGACTGATTACCAAGGAATGCTCAGGAGAAAACGGGAGGTCATCGTTACCGGAGCTGCCCTGTCAGGAGCGGGACTCCTGCTTGGGCCTTCGGGGAACATGCACTGTCCCTGGGAGCCCAGGTCAGCGGTGCTCGCTGCTCGGCACACCCAGCCCTGCCTGCCATCCCCATGCTTCAGACAGGTAAGAGGTGTCCCAGAAGGACGGGGCACATCCAGGGTCACCGAGAATTACACACGGCACAGGTCACAGTAGTGACCAGCACTGGATCAGGCCAGCTCCCCAGGCCCAGAGGGACATAGGTTGACTTGCTTTTTCTGCAAGTGTTTTCCAGACACAAGCCTGGGGTCCTGGGGGGCTCTGGCCATTACAAGCTTCTGTCCTCCCTGGTCTGAGACCTCCTCTGCTGGTTAGAAGGCGGCCTTCCTCAGCATGGGTTGGATCTTGTGGAGCGGCTTGCATGGGGCCGCCCAGCCTCTCAGCTGGAGAGGTTGCTGGCAGGGCAAGGGCCCAGGGAGGGGCTCCCTACAGCAGGGCCCTTGGCGGAGCTGCAGCCCACTAGGTACCCAGGGTCCAGATGGCCAGCGATGGCCAGTCAGGAGCTCTGTGTGCCAGAGCAGGGGACAAGGCCTCAGCTTGAGGAGGGGTGGTGGCAGAGCAAGGACCCAGGAGCCCCCACCTGGCTCGCAGATGGCCCCAGAGCTGACCCAGCCGCGTTTCCAGGGAAAGTGCCAGAGCCTGGCACTACCGACCTCTCCATGAAAATGTCTGCATGCCAAAGCCAGCCCCAAGCACATTCCTCTTCTAGAACATTCTGAGAACTCACGGATCTGCCCTGTTTATAGGTAGGAGAGTGGAGCCAAGTCGGACACTGGTTTCAGATGCTTTGCATTTGCAAATCTAAAAGGGCTTCCCTGGCAAAGTAAAGAGCTGGCGGCTCCATGCCAGGGGTTGGACGGGAGACCTGGGCAAAATGCACACGAGGAAATGCACAGGGCACCCATCTGCCTGAGCAGATCTCGGGGTACCTCTGAGGGGCTCGGCCCACAGAAGGCATAAGAGATGCGTAAAGCCCTTGGAAGCCTGTACCTGCATCCTGAGGGGCCTTCGGAACCGGCACCAGGGTCCCTTGCCCGAGGTGCCCCCCTGCTGCCAAGCACACACCATGGGCCCAGTCACATTCTGGGGGCCAGGAGTCTGCAGTGCAACACCCAGGGTCTGCCGTCCTGGAGGCTGAGGTTCCCAGAGCCCCGAGAATGCCGTGTGTCCTGCCCAGGGGTCATGGTGACTTGGCTACAGCCCAAGACGCCTCGGTCTATACCAGCTGCTCCCTCCTCCAGGGGGCAGTGCCCACGGTGTGTCTTCAGGCGGAGGTGGGTGGGGAGCCACCGGGGTGCAATGGCAAAGGTCACAGTGTAAGGGACTGCCTGGTTCTGGGACCAAATGCCCAGGTCACCCATCCTTCTGGGCCCGCCCCCGCCCCACCGTGCACAGGGCTCTGCTTCACTGTCCCACCCCATCCCCAAGGCAGCCCCAGGGCTGACGGCACTGTCCCCTACCCAGACGAGGGGACCGAGGCTTGGAGAGCTTCAGGGACTCGCCCAGTGCAAGGCTGCCAGTGGTGGGGACCAGGAGCAGTGTGGTGGCGTCACCTGGCCAAAGCCAGCTTCCCTGCTCTGCTCTGCCGGGGCCCCTGGGCCTCTGGGAGTCAGATTTGGGAAGAAACTGCCCGTGGTGATTGGAGCCAAGCCTTCGAGTCTCCTCACTGTTTCTGACCCGCTTCCCCATATTACGCTTGAGTCAGAGTGGATTTCCCTTCACGCCTCTCGTGCACAGGGACTCAGCCCTGACTCCCCGTGGCCTTGCTCTGCAAGCCAGCACCATCCGCCTCCTGCCCAGCTCGGGGTGGGTCTTGCCCTGGGCTACTGGTGGTTATTTTTCTCAAAGTTAAACAACTGTTTTCAGACCTCAGAGGAGGTTTCAGTAGGTGGGAGTGTGTATTTCTTGAAGCCATGGTCCTTGGTGGGAATCAGGGTAGTGGGGGGCTCCTAACCCTAACCTGGAAACAGATGGGGATGGTGGGGGCCCTGCTCCCAAAGCCATGCAGAAATTAACAGGCAAGGCCACAGGGCACATCCCCACGAAGGTAAGCAGGTCACACTGCAGCTGTGGTGTGGCCTTGAGTGAGTATGCACGAGTATATGTCTGTGTACATGCCCGCACAGCCCTACACACATGCAAACACCTGTATGCACGTGAGCACACACCTGAACACACATACGAGCCACGGCTAGGCAGCCACTCACTAGCCCGGTGCTAATGGGGAAAGTGTGTGTCTTTCCCTGTAACCGGTCTATTTATCTCTATATATCAGCAGAAGAATCATGGGTAATTTTGATTTTCTTATTTAAACCATCTTTGTTTTCTTCCCCTGATTGTTCTGCAAAGAATATATATTATCATCATGATTACAAGACTAATCAATATTTCTTTGAAGAGACAGATTCCATGAGGTTTTGTCCTAATGGGGCTCATGCCTTCCCAGTGACATAATGGAGAAAGCGCCTCCCGACAGCGGTGGGTGCCTGGCAGCGGTGGGCCCGGGCAGGCGCAGTGGCTGGCCCTCGGGGTGACATGGCTCAGGGAGGTGCTGGGTGCAGACTGGCTTCCGTGCCACCTCCCTGGTGGCCCCCATGACTGACCTTAGCTCCAGGCTGTGCAGGGCCTCTGGGTGGGCTCCCCTCCCTTGCTGTGGCCCCTTTGCCCTGTGCTCCCGGCCCTCCTGCAGGACCCACCTTGCCCGCTGCCTCATCGAAGCCCTGGCTCCAAAGCAGCTGCCTCCTCCCTGGCCCACTGGTCTCCCTCAGCGGGAAGGGTGTGCCGGTGGGTATCAGGCCTTTCTCAGAGACTGCTGCTCATGTCTCTTCCCTCCACCCAGTTAGAGGGTGAGCCCTGAATGAGAGGTCGGGGCAGTGCAGGAGGACGGCAGCCCAGTGGCCAGGTGTGCGAGGAGGGGGCGCCTGGGGGCCTGGTTCCCACTGGCCTGCATGACCACTTGCATGGTGGAGACCATCCCAGCTCAGGCCTTCTGAATGCCCTGTCCCCACCACCCCGCCGCCATCTGAACGGGCACATTTACCCCCAAGTCCAGCTGTGCTTTGCCTCAGGCCCAGGCCGCCCGGAAAGGCCCTGCCTGATGACGCACCCCTCCAGGGGATGGCAGGGCTGTGGGGACCTGGTGACCTGCCCTTCCGTAGGGGAACTTCCTGCAGTACTCCTGAGCTTCAGGGACCAAGAACGGCTCTGGGGGCCACTGGCGACAGCTTCCACGTCCACTTTCTTTGCAGAGGCCAGGGAGAATGTGGGGCCCTGACAGTGGGGAGAAGCTGGCCATGACAGACAGGAGCAGGCTCCACGCCCGGCGCCCCAGTGGCGGCCGTGCAGGCAGCTTCTCAGCTCCGATGCTGGAGCAGGAGATGCTGAGGGGCAGAAGGTCTGGAGAGCGGCTGGGGGCGCTGCATCATTACCACCCGGGGGCTTTGGAGGGCCTGACCATCATGGGGGACATGCCAGGGGCTCATGCTCTGTCTCACCATCACCCTCGGCGTCTGTTTTCAGGTCTGTGGACGTTTTCTGAATTTGGACACTTCTTTCAAAACGCGCCATCAGTCCATCTATCAGTGCAATTGGCAGAGCTCTTGGTGGTCGGTTTTGTATGGGTCACCGAGGATTCAGGCTTTAAGGCGGGCCTCGCACTGAGATGCCCCGGTGACACAGGCCACAAGCTCCATGGCCACAGGTCGCCGCTGGGTGTCCTGGCTCGCTCTTGGTCCCTGCGGCCTTAGGGCTGGCGCTTCATGCCCAGCACAGGGAGGTCCCAGCGGCTCAGGGTGTTTGCAGACCAGTGAGCTTCATGTGTGCCCAGCAGAGGGGCTTCCAAATGCCAGCCGGGTTGCTGTGGTTAACTGAAGCGCTCCTGTCAGAGGCTGCCTGGGCACTGGTGGGTGTGCCCGCGTGTGCTGTGCGCCTGTGTTTGTGTGCACGTGTGTGTGAAGCTCACCGCCGCACACCTGCGGCTCTGGGCACCCTGTGGGCTCATGTGGGGTAAGTGCCCTGTTGCAGCGAGGCTCCAGTGGTTGAGACGGTCGCACTGACCCGTCCCTGGGCCCCACCCCCAGGGGCATCAGACTCCCATCATAAACCCAGTTTTTCCTCCGCAAAGGAAGGGTTGGGCAGCAGCGGCCTTCCCCTTCCTACACAGTGGCTTTTGTCTCTGCAGATGCCTGGGCCAAGCGTCCAGGGGATGCCTCAGGAAGCGGGCTCTGTGGAGCAGGCAGGGGAGGCAGCTAGTGCCCCGGGGGTCTGCACAGCCTTCTCAGCCAGGCTGGCCTCCAAGCCACCCTCTGAGGTGTACAGGGTGGACATCAGTGTGCCCCTGGGGACAGGGCAGCACATAGCACCTGGTGACGTCCCTGCTGGCCCCTGGCCCAGGGAGCCGGCCCAGGGGCTGCAGCCCTGTCCCAACCTTCTGGAGGCCCCGATGACGGGCAGACACATCCATTCACTCCACGCCACCCTGACCGCGGGCTGGCCCTGCCTGAAGCTCAGCTCAGCCTGGGTCCTGTCTGTCTGCTGGTCATTGTGCACAGTGACCACAGCGGCAGGTGACGAATGGCTGGTGTCAAGTCCTGTCATGCCAACGGGGTCCTGGGGGAAATGTGAGAAGCTCTCAAAATGGCTTTATTACCAACCTGTGGCCGCAGAGATGATCAATCAAACTGATCAGTGGTGGCAAACACAGGGAGACGAGAGGCAGACACTGGCCTCAGAGGCCTCGGGTCAGCGGCGGGGGCGGGCGAGGGGTGACCCGGAGAGGGTGGCTGTTAAGTGGTGAACTTGACTGCAGTCCAGGCTCTGACAGTGTTCATGCTCTCCTTCCAGTACCAGGTGGGCCTCGGGGCCACCCTGCTGGTGGCCCCGGGATGGAGAATGCCAGATCAGCAGGGCATGGGGGCTGCCTGGGCAGGGGACTGGCTCCCTCCCCAGGGGAGGCGAGAAGCTGGCTTCATGCAGAGGTGGGTACAGGGGCCAAGGTGCCGACCCCAGCAATAAGCCCCGAGCCTCCCGTGGGCTGGGCCTGGACGTGGCTCTCCGCCCTGGCTGTCCAGGGTGGATGAATCAGACCTTTCTTAGGGAAGTGCCTCCCGCACAAGGACGTTTTAGTCAGACATAATTGCAAGGAAAAATAAACCTGCCTTAACAGAAAACAGCTTTCCAGTTGTTTTTCTCCTCCTTGAAGCCTTTTCAACTCCAGGTCTTGGCAAGCCCTGGCTGTGGGTGATTGTCAACACGGTGCAGTGTCTGGAGACCAAACCCAGCAGAACGGAAATGGCACCCAGCGTGAGAGGGGCCGGGACATGGCCCTGCAGGCACGTGTGTGCTCTCACGGGCACACGCCCTCCGCAGGCACTGTCAGCCGCAGGCGGAATGGGACGCAGTCCTGGCGGAGGTACAGAGGGTCAGGGACTCCTCGGAGGCTCTCATGCATGGGCGAGGGAGACACGGCCTCACTGATGTGCCAGAGTGGGAACCCGGGCTGCGCAGGATTCTCCCACCCCACCCACTGGCTCTACCTCCCAGGCCTCTGTCGCCCCCAGCGAGAGGCCACCCAGACTTCCCGAGGGCATCCGAAAGGGTGGGGCTGGGGGCCTGTGTCGTCTGGGGCAAGTCCTCGGATGGCCTGGTGGATGACCATCAGTCTGTGACTGCTCCTGGACAGCCCACCCAGACACCCCCCTGTCTTCTTGGGGGTCCTGCCAGGGGCCCACAGGCAGCCATGAGAAGGGGGCCCAGGCTGGGGTCTTTGGGGCACTGAGGATGCCCACCCTTTCCCCGTCAGTGCCCTGCGTTCATTTCCAGCCACTTGTTACAGGGCGTGTCAGGCCCACAGCTGACCGGCTGGTGCCCCTCACTTGGCTGGGTTCTGGCAAACTCTGGCTCATTTGCCAGGCAAAATTAATGAGAAAAGAAAGACCTAAACGAGATAGTAATTTATGACTTCCACCAGGCCAGCTTCCCGCTCCCCACGCATCGCCGTGCATTTGATCTGACAGGCACTCCGCCCCAGGAAGACGCACCCGCCGAGCTGCCCTGCTGGCCGGGCGCCAGGCCACGCGGCTGCGTGCTACTGTCCATCGTGGAGAGCTCCAGGCATCTCCAACATCCGAAACACCCACTTCCAAATCTGAAACCAACAGGAGCGGATTCACATCGTTTCTGTGACTTCCATCGCCCTGCGGCCGGCTTCCCGAGGCCCCAGGAGCCAGGCCCTCACCACCACCAACCCCAAAAACACAAAGGAGAAAAATGGAACGGAAAAGCCAGCAATGCAGCCACAAAATCAGCCTTCCTAATGGCCACCAAACTTGCTGAGTGTCAGCTACAGTTCCTGTGTACCGAGATCTGTAATAATCCCGCAGCTCAGAGACAAGGCCTCTCTCCGGCAGGAGCCGACATGACGGGGCCGGGAAGGCAGGTGTTACTGTAATTAGCTATTGTTTGACTATCAAAAGTCAGGGCTGATTAAAGCCACTAAGCACAAGTGCACTATTTTATTTCAAAGAATATTATGAACTGCACGCTGGGGCCCTTTCAGTGCAGGCCTTGCTTCCGCAGCCGGCTAAGAGCCCATGCCAGCAGTAATCAAACGCAAAATCTGCATAAACCTTCAGGGTTTAATTCAAGCAGAGACCTTTCATTAGAAATATGTTACTTTATGAAATCTGGTCGCCAGCAAGGGGAGAAAAATGTGACTTCTTAAGGAAAGTGAGTGGCACCTCTTTAGTGATTAACCCAAGATTAATGGAGGTCCCCACTGCTCGGCCTAAGTCCATTTATTGCTAATTCATTTAGGTACCATTTCAGACATGCTTGATGAAAGTCACCTGCCAGGGAGTCAGGTTTTGGCAAGCGAGGCCATTACGGTCAAATCCCAAATACACTTTTTATTAAAGAAGCTTTGAGAAGTGTCTCATGCTAGTCTTTCTTCTTCAGAACTTTCTGTTTAATGTATTCAATTAGTTAACAGTTTAGAATCTGATTTGCTAGTCAGAGGTTGATGGACTTTTAGGACTTTGGGGCTGTTTCCCTGCTCTTCCAGAGTCTGTGGGGTTGGGGCCATGTTTGGGACACACCCCCACAGCCCCGCCTCCTACCCCTCGCACGTGCATGTGCACACGGGGGCACGCGCGCACACATCTCCCCCACACTGACATGCACACGTTGCGCATGGGCACACCTGTGGAGATGGGGTGGGGCTCAGGGCATCGTGGATGGGATCCCAGCGGATTAGAAGTGGGTCAGCCCCACTCCCTACTTCCCTCCAAAGGCCCCTCTCTTTTTTGGGGGTCACCCTCTGTTCTTTCAGGCACTGGGACGCTGGGAGGTGGCAACTGGATCGGGGGGGCCCTGGAGGGCAGCTGTCACCCCAGGGAACCCGTTCCATATGGTTTACGGAACCAAGGTTCAGGTGGGTCATAGTGGGTTAGGATCTGCTGGGCCATGACCCCACCCTGTCCTGCCCTTGGACCCTGCTTCTGGGGCGGGGGCCTCACCCTGTCCTTCCATTCTGAAGGTACCCCCTTCTGTGCAAGCCCCACTGTCCTCGTGGCCATGGCCCCAGGGTACCTGCTCAGACACAGGTAGGTGGTGGCCTGCCATTCCTCCTTGAAGGCACCTTTCTGCTCAGGGACATTCCTGCCCTGCTCCAGGGGCCAGGGAGGGGTCACAGCCTGAGGAAAGAGGGTAGGTCAGCGTCCACACACTTCTGGTCCATCCCTGATCTCCCAGCATGTGACTGGAGTCTTGGTTTGTTTGCAGGGACTCAGACACGGAGGGTATAAGCCGTTCCTGGCAATCACTGACACCCCAGCTGATTTGTAGAAAGAACAGAGTGTCCCATGCTGGGGGCCTCTGGGGCCTGGGGTCTGTCCTGTGGGCTTCACCAGAGTCCCCATCCCTCCCGGGCAGGGCTCTCCCAGCCCCAGGGTGCCCGCTTACACGCCCCTCACCACACTCTCACTGCCTAAATGTGGCAGTGGGCCTGGGCACACTGCTGCCCTCCCTGCACCCCAGATGGATGGAGCAGCCTGGAACCTCCCAAATGCTGTTCCTCATGCTGTTCCACGCTGCCTGGCCTTTGCACACTCTGTTCCCTCCCCAGGAACGTGCTTTCCCTGACAATACCTGACAGCCCTCTACTGCACCTTTTGGGTCCTGCCCAAACCATTCCTCCAGGAGGCTTTGGAGCCCCTGCCCCATTCCTCCCCTTTGACCCCCATACTGTCTGAGGCAGGGTCTCCTCGGGGCATGGTCAATGCATAGGAGACACAGGGAGAGAGGGAGATCTGGTCCCACCTTGGACTCGGCCTAGAGGGTGGGGTCACAAGGCTCACTGCAGGGGTGCTGCGGGTCCCCCCCTTGATACCGTGTGCCCTGTTGACTGCAGGTCTGCCTTGCATTGTTGGTGGGTCCCCAGGGCCAGGGTCAGGGGCCACTGTGTGACTTGCAGATCCAGTGAGGAGGGTAGAGGCATGGAGGAGGGACCTGGGTCCACTCAGAGGAGAGGTGGGTCCTGGCCCCACTGTCATGGCTTCCATTTGCGGGGCCCTGACTGTGTGTCATGCTCAATCCTCAGCACAAGCCCGCGAGCATGACTGGCCTGTCTCCTGGCCCATTCCCCAGCTGGCAAACCGATCTGCAGCCCAAGGGCGGCTCTGAGGTCCCCCGGCTACAGCAGGACTGGGCTGGGCTCGGAGCTCCTGAGGGCCACCATTTCGTTGCTGGTCTTGTTTGGTGGGTGGTACTGGAGAGTGAATTCTTCACCCCAAACCTCCCTACTCCCTTCACTCTCCTCTATGGTGAGGACCCCTGGGCTCAGTTAGGAAGAGAAGGGCCTTCCATGAATGACCAAGTGGCCATCGGTTGTCACCTGACACTCAAGAAACTCCAGGGGCCTGGCTGGGGCCTGGGGGGACTCTGGGGCTCTGTTGAGCTGTGGGGGGGGGAGCCTCCATAATTCGGGGGGTGCTTCCAGTTCTTCCTCTCACATATCTAGCACAAGAGGATTGGGCTTTTATTTCTGACCTGGAGACTTCCACGACCCCACACGGGCCTGGACGCTGCTGCCCTTGAAGTCCCCCAGCCTTGCCTTCTGCTGCACCCTTGGGCTGAGCCTCCTCCCCGGGCCTTCTGTCCAGGCCCTCCACCCACTGCCTGCCCTGCTCCGTGGGCCCAGAAGTCAGCCTTGGCCTCCGAGAACCCCAGGGGCCACTGCCAGTTGCTCTAGCCCCTTGGCTTTCTGTAAAGCCTGCCTGAAACCTGTGCCCAGGCGTCTTCTCCTCCCTGCCTGGCAGGTGAGAAACACACCCGAGACCCCTGTATCCACAGTGTCTGGGGGAGTCTGAGCGCGCCGGGGGGCCAGGAGAACCAGGGCCTCGGCGTCTCCCTGAGCCTCTCGGAAGAGGTCTAAGTCCTTGGAGGTTTTCCCCCAGCAGGGGAGGCCACACCACCCACTAGCCAGCCCCAGAGTGGAACTGGGGGGGGAGCCCTCAGTGTGTTGAGGGCCAGGGCCTTGCCCAGCTCATCCTTGCCAGCCTGCAACCCCAGCAGCCTAGGATACTAGAATATTCCAGTGGCCCCAGGGGATGCTCAGGTGGGGGCAGGGGGTGGGAAGGACCCCCGGGGTCCCATGCACCCTCTCCGGGAGCCGATGGTCATTAGGAAGGCAGCACCATGAAGGCCGTGGCTTCTGTGAGGACCACGGATTCTTCTCCCAAAGCCACCTTTGAAAATGAAGGGGCAGGCTTTTTCTGACTTACCCCAGGTAGCTGGGGCCCACAGGCCTGCTGGCCAGCCAGGGCCAGTCCTCAGGAGCCACGGGTCCCTGGCGGGTCGCCTGCCCCACACAGCCCAGGCGTCCTGTCCTCTGACACCCCGGCTAACAGTCTCTTGTAGATGCATGTGTCAATTATCTTGCCACTGCGGTAATTTCTCCCTGTGGTCCATTAATTACGGGGTCACAATCTGAGAGCATATTTACCCAATAAGCCTTCCTTTTTAATTACCCTAATTGCTTGGAGACTGACAAAGCCCCCAGTCTCCTCTTGGTGGATCTGCAGATGACAAACACACTTGTGAGCATCCCCCCCCATCCGACACGTGTCTAATGGCTGGGCCTGCATCCTCAGTGGGGTCGCGGGCCCTTCCTCGGGGTCAGGCGCTGGGGACCAGTGGCCGTGGGGCGGGTGGGCTTGCACCCAGGGCCAGCTCACCATGTGCTCACATGTGCACAACTGTGAGCCATGGTTGGTCACGGTCTGAGGGCCTGGGGCCCAGGCTAATGGCTGTGGGCACCTGCTGGCAGCAGCCTAAAGTCACAGGACATTGCCTGTGAGCTGCAAGCAAAGTGGCACCATCTATTCAGCATGTGGAGCAATAGTTTGCCCTCCTTAGAGGGAAGGTCCAGTCTAACTTGGATTAGAATTGGCATCAAAGTCCACCCTACAATTGAGGGGGGTTCCCAGTGGGCTAGACTAGGCCTCTGTCTCCACACCCACTCCCCACTGATGGAGGGGTGCTATACTGCTCCCAAAAGGAGAGACAGGTCAGATGACCCAGGGGTCAGCAGGACCCACCCTTTAGCTTCTCTTTGAAGCCCATTCTTGCTTATGAGCAACTCTGAGTCAAAAGAGCATGGATACCTGGGGATGTGAAATGGAATGGGGCTGCTGCTGGAGAGCCCTGACAGGTCCCCAAAACATAGTCACCCTGGGACCCAGCGACCCACTCCTGGGTGTGTCCAGGAAGTCTGAGGGCAGGGACTCGGCCCCATGACACATGTCACAGCAGCAGGGCTCACAACAGCCAAGGTAGAGCAGCTCGTGTCCCTCAGTGGATGTCGTGGTGGGTCCCCAGAGCAGAACGGTACTCAGCCACATGGAGCGAAGCACCGGCACACGCTACAAAGAGGACGAGCCTCGAAAGCCATGCGCTCCGTGACGGCATTCGGACAAAGGCCACACACACAAATCCACTATGGGTGAGGTCCCAAGGAGGCAAACCCGCCTCGGGGCTGGGGGGATGGGGCGTGACCACCCATGGGTCAGGGTCTCCTTGAGGCCTGTGACGGTGTCCTGGAAGGAGGTGGGGGTGGTGGCTGCATAACGTCACACATGGACTAAACACCACCGGATAGTTTGCTTTAAAACAGTTGATTTGCATGTCAAGAATTTCACTTCAGTGAAAGAGAAAACAAGGAGATAGTGCCAAGTGCTGCGGTGCCACCCAGCTTGCGCTGCTTCTTCCCCAGGGTGGTGGCTCGGCTCGCACGGGCCTCCTCAGAGGCTCTTGGGATTCACGCCTGCTGAGCTAAGCAGGAGTGACCCCCAGGAAGGGGTGCCGGTGTGGATTAGGGGTCCTGGTAGTCCTGGGGCCACTTCTGCCTGGCACTCCTGCTGTCTGGCTGTGCCGGGCAGGCCTGCCTGTTCTGTGCAAGTTTACGTCTCTTTAATAAAGATTAAGATGTCAGAGGGCCAGCGTTGCACAAAATCCCAGTTTTATTAATTTCTCATTACCAGCTGAAGGGCGAAGCCCATTTCTGAACTTCTGAAGCAGCAAGAAGAAAATAGTTATTAAATATGCATTATGACGCCCGGAGCTTAAGGCAGATCCTGCTGAGTCAGCGAATGGGCCGCATGCCTCCCTGGCTGGACCTGAGACCGTGGGGACCTCTTGAGAGAGCGACTGCACGCCTGGCCCGAGCACAGGCCAGGGAGGAGGAAGGGCCCTGGCCCATGCCGGGTGGGCGTAGTGCGAGGGCAGGGGCTCCACACCGGGGTAAGGGGGTCACAGAGGGTGAGGGTCCCGGCCCATGCCCGAAATGGACCAAGGGCACTGTGCTGCCCTGACTAGGTGTCCGCCCAGCTGGGGTTGGCCGTGACCTCGCCATTACCCACCATGGCTCCTATCCCAGCCTCCCAGGATGAGCCCCACCATCCAGCTGGGCAGCCCCCCAGGACACAGCTCCAGAGCAAGGTGTCCCAGAGCAGCGGCCTTGGGCTCCCAGACCAGGATGGGCCTGTCAGGGGGCTTCGCTCCCTTCTCTGAGGGGCCTCTGCACCCTCTTCCTGTACCAGGATCTGCAGCCAGCCCTCAGACCACAGGGAACCAGCAGGGTGGCTTGCCTCCCTCCATAGGGTGCCGGCCCCCACCCTCCAGAGAACCCTCTTTCTAGGGCCGGCCCCCAGCTCCTCCCAGCCAGCGCATCTACCGCCGTGGTTCTGGCCTGCCTGCGTGTCTCAGCAGGACTGCCTTGACCTCCCTTCTCACTCTTGTCCCTGCCCTGTAGCCCCTGCCTCCCTCCCCAACATGTACCTCAGCCCTGCCCTTGCCAGGGAAAACGCCCTTGTCCAGACAGGGGTCACAGCGTCGCCACTTGCCCCAGGGCCTCCTGCCTCTCCTCTCTGCTCATCTCAAGAGCCGGACGGCTTGGGCTCCTCCAGGGACCCTGCACGTAAATGCACATGCAGCTGCCGCCCAGGCCCTTTGGGGCCGCCTGCTTGGGGAACATCTCAAATGCACACCCATGTCCCCCACTTGCCCTGCCATGGCCAGGCCCCCTGCAGGCCCCCAATGCACAGGATGCCACCCCGACCCAGCTGTCCCGGCAGCTCCCTCGTCGCCTGCATGCTGGTGCTTCTCCCTCCAAGACACGCCCACTTGCCCCATCTTCTGTCATCTTCCTGCTGTCAGCTTTGACCGACCACCTCCACTGACTCCCTAGGGACCCCGCGCCAGGGCACCCACTGACTTGCCAGAGCAGGGGACCTACAAGCTCTCCGTGGCTCCTCCCCCACCCTCCCTCCTTGTACTTGGGGTCCCCGAGCTGCTGTTCCTCTGCCTGGTTTCCAGGTCTTGTCCCCATCGGCCTCAGGACCTCCTCCCCTGCCCTCCAGCGGGGCCTGTGGACACCTGTCACTACAGCCCCACCTGCGGCCCCCACAGCACCCTGGTCTCCTGTACTAGCCATGGGCTTTGTGGTATTTTATTTGCCTCTTCAGTGGAGGTATGGACTGAATGTGTCCCCCCAAATTTATATGTTGAAGCGCTAACCCCCAGTGGGATGGCATGAGGAGGTGGGATCTGATCAGGTCTGGATGAGGTCATGAGGGCGGGGCCCCCAGAATGGGCTCAGGGCCCTTGAGACTAGACACCAGGAAGCCTGCCCCTCCCCATCCTCGCCCCCTCCCCACCACGTGAGGGTGCGGCAGGATGCCGCCTGCGGGCCTCCCACCCTCCAGCGCTGTGAGCAGTGCTGTCTGGGTGTCCTGTCCTGAAGTCTGAGCTCATGGCCGGGTGGGGGCCCCCCAGGAAGGGCTGGGCTCCCCAGGAAGGCAGTTCCTAGCTGCTCAGAGCTCTATAAGCTGCTCATGGAGGGACCAGCTCTCGGGCAGTGCCACGCTCACTCAGCTGCTGGTGGCTTCTGGCAAAGCCCTTCCCTTCCCTGTGCCCTGGAACCCAGGTCTGCGGGGGGCATGACTGCCCTCTGGGTAAGGCAGGGTCACCATGAGACTTGGAGGCCATATGCCCAAATGTAGGAGCCCCGAGAGCTGATCCCCTAGCAGCCTCTGCCCTCTGACCACAGGTCGCTTTTTCAGAGGACAATGAAGGCTTGCTTCTCCGTGTTTCCCGTTTAAATTATCTTGGAGACTTGTCTCTCATGACCCTGGCCGGGCAGGCTCGCTCCAGCGTGGGCACGAGTTCTCCAGGGGCACAGCTGCTGCCGCCCAGAGGAGGCGGAGCGAGGACGGGGCTGTGCCTGCCGTCACGCACTGTTGGAGGGGAGGGACGGACCAGGGCCGCGGTGAGCTGTGCTCTGGCTGCTTCCTTCTGGCGGCTGTGCTGGAGGGAGTCAGCTGAGGGTGTCCCCTCGCCCCAGGAACAGGGCTCTGAGCCTGAAGCCAGGAAGGCAGCTTGATCCCCAGCAAGGCGGAGCGGCATTGCCACCACCCGACAGGTGCCCCTGTCTGCGTGGGGCCTGTGCCGGCCCCCCAGGAGAGCGCCATCCCCTACACATCTGGGACATCCCAGAATTTCAGCCAGGACCTCGGGCAAGGCTGCAGCAAAGGGAGAAGGGAGAGGGCGGGCGGCGCTTCAGACACGATCGATCAGGAGCCATGCTGCTCCGTGCCAACTGGCCCCGCTCACAGGACAGCCCTCCTGTCCCTGGGCCTTCAACCCAGCTGAAAACCACGCAGAAGCAGCTTCTGGCGCCTGGGGGCACACGAAGGTGGGGGCAGCATCCCAGGGGACCCAGGGCCGTGTGCGGACAGACCCCTACACAGACACCACGCACCCTGAGGGGCTGCTGGCTCTGCAGGGCCTCTGCCAGCCTGGTGAGCATTCCCATCTATAGTGAGAACCCCCTGGGTACCCCCAAGTGCAGACGCCACAGGCACAGGGGTTCATTCTCAAGGACAGAGAACTTCAAAACGAGCTCCCCGCTGGGCAGTAACTCCACCCGTGGCATGCGTAGCCCCGGGGGTCACAGCAGGCCTGACGCTGAGGACTGAGGCCAGCAGCCCGCCCTCCTGCTGTCTGTCATACCATCAATTACCACCATCAGCATAATCACATCAGGGTTTCTCTAAGTGCCCCCGACGAAGAGACGTGTGTGGGGGTAGATCTGTGTCTGTGGGTTCTGCCGAAGCTCTGCCGCCCCCACGACCCCTGGCAGGGAGGCCCGGTCTCCCACCTTATTACCGGTTTTGGGGAGAGGGCAGCCAGAGCAGCCTGTGCCCAGGAGTGGAGGCAGGTAGGGACACCCAGGGAGGCTTGGACCCAGGTCACCTCTGATTCAGCCGACCGGTTGGGGCCTTGCCAGATGCCCACGTGCTAACAGAGTGACTCTGAATCTCTCGGGAGAAGGAGGCCCTGGGTTGTGAGAGTCCAGGAACCCGCCAGGTCAGCAAGCACACCTTCATTGAGCAGACAGACATTTGTTGAGATGCGACCCACCATACTGATCCAGGCGGCCTGGGTTCAAATCCTGGGTCTACCCCTCACAGCTGTGTGACACTGGGCAGGTCACTTAACTTCTCTGTGCCTAATTTCCTAACCTATAGAAGGGGCACTGGTTGACCTGGGGTGTTGACCCTGAAGCCAGCCTTTTGCAAGCTTCAGCCCGATGTGGGAGCAGGGGTCAGCTTCGGAGCAGCGCAACAGGCGGCTTGGGAAGGAAAGGGCACAGGAGGGTCTACGGCACAGTCTTCCATCCTGTTGCCTCGTGGCCCAGAACGGCAGCCAGACAGGCTCCCTTTCACCAAGGAGCCAAGTGCAGCCCAGACCCACCATTAGCTGAGCAAAGCACCCATGGGGGACACTTCTGAGCTGAGGCCAGGGTGAAACGTAAGACAGGCAGGAAGGAAATACCAGTTCTGCCAAACTGCCTTGTCCACGAGGCCGGCCATGCCATCATGTGCCCGAACCCTCAGCATGTCCCTGGAGGGACGGGTGTGTCATGGGGGAGTCTGGCTCCAGGGTTGTCCGGGCAGGGCGGCCTGAGGGCAGGGCTGGTGAGTGTGGGTGTGCAGGCTGTGGCCCTGTGTGTGGTCACACCCGCCTGCTCCCCAGCCTGTGCCCGGGCCTGTTTACCAGAGGGGCAGAAGGGCCTCTCGCTGCTGTGTCAACAGACTTTGCAAAGGCCTCTGCTTTCTCACCCCTCTCCAGCTTTCCAAACTCACATTATGTATTGGCGGGCTTATCGGAAGGGCCGTCTGGCAGTTAAAAGATGTTTCCACGCATTGTGAGGCCGCATGGAAACCAAGTCATGTCAGCCCCAAGGACAAAGGAACTCAAGGGTTTGAAATGCAAAAATATTTTGACCCGACTACATCATTTTTCAAAGGAAAAAAGTAATTCACGGCTCACAATTCACTTGCTATCTCACAGGAAGTCCTGTATTTCTTATGAACTCCCCAGGGCCTGCGTCTGTGTGAGAGGTCATCTCAGAGGGCCCGTGGTGAGGGACATTCACGAGCTTTCTTTCCGTCTTTTCCTGTTGATCTGCTTTAGGCCCAGTCTGTCTGGGAGGGTCTCACCTTGGCTGCTCCAGACTGGGAACTTGAGTCGGGCACAGAGCATCTGCTCTGTGCTGCCACGTTGGAAACCACTGCCCTGAGGGGTTAAGTGACTTCTCCCAGGTCACAGCAGTTGATGGCGGAGCCAGAGCTAGAACCGGTCAGTGGTCCTCTGATCCCGCTGTGCATGTCCTGCCCTGGGCTTCCTGGCTTCCTGTGTCATACATACTGTGTCTGGATGGGACCTTGAGAGCTCATCACCACTGTCACCACCACCACCATTACCTGGTCCCACTCTGAGCCCTAAGCATGCTCCGGGTGCTATTTTAGTGTGCTTTTCACGTCATGACTCACACAGTCACTAACTACAACTGTCACCATCTCACAGATGAGGAGATCAAAGTGCTCAAGGATAGAGAGGTCCTCGCATAGGCTCTCTCCTCCCGAGAAGTTCTTCCTCTCCCCCAGTCTGTTGTGGGCAGGCCTTGGCGAGGAGGCTGAGCGAAAGGCAACCGCGGAGCTAGCGGAGGAAACCTCGGAGTGCCTCTGAGGCTGTGTTTGGGAGTCTGGTCCCAGAGCCACAGGGGCCAGGGCAGCCAGGACGTGCCCCATGGGTGGGCAGGACGGGGCACTTGCTTGGGTTCCGACCGCCACGGCCCTTCTGTCTTGCAGGAAGACTGGAGAGCAGCCCCCTGGGGTGCAGAGTGGGGGCTGGGGGGAAAGAGCCAGAGAGAGGGGCCATGCCACGTCCCGGAGAGAGGCTTTCAGAAGCATTACGTGACCCTTGGGGCCAAAAGGCGATAATTAAAGAGAGGTGTGGGTGTGAGGGCAGCACTGGGGGGGAAGAGCAGTCGCAGTGACCTGCAACACCAGCCAGGAGAGGGGTGGATGGTAGCCCCGGCCGAGGAGGCCCTCATGCACGCGGCGCCCGGTTCCCAGTCAGACACCCACGGGAGCAGGGGGTCCAGATGGTGTGCTGTCTGGCCGTCCCCTGAAATGTACCGAGGGGGTCCCCTTGGCAGAGCCTTGTGTCCAACACACTGGGTGTGGAAGCTTCCCGCCTCTGAGACCCTGGATGGGTCATCAGTTCACCCATCTGAACCGCACAGAAGAGGAACAGGTGCCTCCTAGGACTGTCACAGGCTGCCCCGGCATTCTCCTGGTGAGTCCCAAGCTGGCCACCTCAGCAAGGGGCGGGAACACAGCAGTGAGCACGCAGACAGGGCCCTGCATCCCTGGGTCCTGGCCCCAGCCTGGCCCGACTCTGCACGTGGGAGGACACACAGCAGCTGTCCTCCACAACCACAGTGGCTGGGGCTGGGGGGCCCTGCCTGGCACCCAGTCAGAGCCGGCCTTACCCTCCTCCTGGGGCCACACAGGTGCTCCTCGGGCCGGCTCTGCCTCCTGGAGGCCACACGTGGGCAGACATGGGATGGAGGCGCCCCTCGCCGAAGCCCCTGCCAGGGGGGCCGCCACTCCAGGCCTTCCTGAGGGCTAATCTGATGTTTTTTGCTACCTTACCAGTTCCTTTTTACTCCTGCCTCTGCATTTCTCGTCCAAAACAGAAATACAAAGGGAGGAAATCTATTCAAAATTCCTCCTCCTCATTTTATTTTTGCTGCTCTCTGGGGTGCCCACGCTTCAGATTCTCTTCCGATAATTATCTGCCCTTTCGGGGCCTTGGAAACCTAGAGCCTCGGGTTTGGGAGGCAAAGAGAAAGTGCTGGCCTGGCCGTGGCACGCAGGACGCCCTTGAGCGAACACTGAGAACGCTGCGCTCACAGCGACTCCTTCACACTCAGTGTCAGCCTGCAGAAGCGGATTTTTATTTATTTAATATCTTTGAATATCTCTCCTTGCTCTAGGCCGATCCATGATGAACGCCATGTCAGACCCTTTTTATGTGATGATTTTCCATCCCCAGCAACATGAACGTTTCTGTGGTGAAAACTCAGAATCTTGGCCATTGCTCAGAAATAACAGAGGCAGGGTTCCAACATAAAATAATAAGTCTTGCCTTTTATTACTTAATTTATCAACACTCTACTGGAGAAACATCTTGTTAACTTGGTAAGAAGAAACCGTTCACCATGAGAGCCTCGTCTGATGGAAGCGGGTGTCAGGTGAAATAATGAATTCTGTTAGCATACAAAGAGGCCGGGGCTGAAGGATTATTCAAAAAAGGAAATATTATTAACTAAGAAAACGATACACTTACACTGAATCTGTTAAATTAAGAATCCCACTCTTTCTGGCCAAAATCCATTTGTTATCCTCATAATGACCCCCTGTACATAATAGAGGATGAAGAGGAGGAACTGCCGAGAAAAATGACCGCTTAGGATCACCAGTCTGCAGGGACACGGCCAAGCCCACGCGGCAAGACGGAAGCGTTTCTGCCAGCAAGGAACACAGTGAACAGCCCAAGAGGTCTTGGAAGCTCGCCCCGGCACGAGGGCATCTGATCTAGAACGCTGCGCAAGGTGTCCCCAGGGAACCCACAGCACAAAGGACACAGGAGGTCCGTCCTTGTAGGTGAGCAGACTGCAGAAGAACGCAGACCCCAGGAGGGGTGAGACCTGCTGGAATTTGGCCGTGTGTCTCCACGCTGGGACAGTGTGCTGCGTGCAGCAGGCGCTTGGCAAATATTTGCAGAGTGGGTGGGTGGGCCAGGGCATGCTGCAGTAAGAAACTCAGAGGCCTAACAAAATAACACAAAGTTGTGCCTCTCCTCTGGGCCTGATTCACAGCGTGGCTTTGCTTCAGGTACCTGGGGAGCTATCGGAATTTCCTGGATGCTATGCTGGAAGGCAGAGAGCCCTGCAGGGTATCACACTCGTGACTAGCTGCCGGGCCCAGGAAGGACACAGCGCATGTCATTCAGAGCCATGGCCCGCTGGCCCATCTAGCCCGCAAGGCCTGGAAGGTAGGAACTCAGACGTTTGGGTGTACGGCGCTGACGGTGCCTGGATGTAGGTGAGATGGGGAATCCTGGACCAGGAGGAGTTTGTCATCCAGCAAACAGGGACGTGTTCTGTGGACTCACCATTACCACCACAGCGTGAACATCTTTTGCCATGTACTGTGCTGCTGGAGCCGGGCACTTGAGCAGTGTATAAGCACTTCACATAAGGTAACGTACTTAAGAACCAGAAGACCCCATACAGATGTTAACCTAAAAAAATCATCCATTATATCAAAGAGTGACATTTTCATTCTTGTTGATGTCCACCCAGGCTTGTCATATATGCATGTCCTTATGTGTGTGTGTCTGATCTGCCACTTTTTGAAAACCCTCTTTTTTTTTAAAGAAAAAAAGAGAAGTTCCAGGTTTATAGAGAAGTGAGTGGGGAGTACAGGGAGGCTGTGAACCTCCTCCCTTCCTCCCCTCGCCTCCCCAGTCCCCAATTCTCACCCTCCCGCACTACTGTGACCCTCTCCTCAGAGCTAGATCCCCCAAATGCCTCTTTTCGGGCACTGGGTAGAGCTGGTTTATCCCCCCATCCTGGGCCACCACACTGGCCATCAGTCAGGGTCAACGAAACGGAAGTGTTGCATTCACAGATGTAGGGGCAGGGACAAGCCCCACGACGGGCCTGGTACCGCCTTTCCCTGGCAACACTGGACCAAAGATCAGAGCTGCCCTCCAAGGAGAAGAGGGTCACCCTCAGGGGCTGGCGCACCCCCAGCATCCATGGAAGCTGGGAGGTGGGGAAGCTGTGCTGGCTTGACACGGCTGCGACATGGCTGAGGCCGAACATCGGCATGCCCCGCCTTCTCCTCTGTGCTTGCGGCCTCCTTAGTGTGCGCTCCGCGCCACCTGCCACCTCAGGTGCTTCTCTCCACTTTGATCCCTGGGAGTCGCCTGTGTGTCAGCTCCAGTACCACTGCCTCTAGGAAGCCAGCTGCAGGGGACTATGTTGTCGTCCCCACCTCTGTGCCCTCTGCCACGTGACCCTGTGAGAGGCAGAGCTCATTTCCCATCCAGTGCCATTGGCCGTGGCCGGGCGGTCAGCCTTGGCTGATGTGGGCAGCACTGATGATGTACCGCTTCGTAGCCTAGGCCTAACCATGATTATATGTGTCTGCTTTCCCCCTTCTTACTGACATGAGAACCACATGCCCCAGAGAGCCCAGTGGTCTGAGGTGGAGGACAGACATCCAGAGTAAACTGGACCCCACCATCAGCTTGGACCCCACCATGCTCAGCTGAGCCCAGCCTAGATCAGCCAACTTGAACACGAGTAAGTTGGAATTGTGAGCATTGTTCGAAGCACCAAGGATGGGGATGTTCGTTACACAGCATTACTGTGGCAATAGCTGACTGATACACCTGCTTGCAATCACTCCAGCCCAATCCTGCCTTGCCTTTCTCTGAACTCCACGGCATCCAGCTCGCCTCCCACTGTACATCTGGAGAGCCACACTGGAGGCCTACAGAAAACACCACCCTCACGGACACTAGCTTCGGTGGCCTATCAGCTGGCGCTTGGGAGCTCCTGGCCTTGGCACTGAATCGTGTGGCCTTAGGCAAGTGACTCAAACTCTCTCTGCCTTGGTGTCCTACTCAGCAGGGTGGGGATGGTCATGCAATTCCTGTGTGGGGTGACTAGGGTAAATGAGCCATGTGCATGAAGTGGCCGGCAGAGGGCCAGTGTCCCACAGACAGCAGCAATGAGAGCAGTGGCAGCTGGTGGCTTTGGGGTGCCTGGCCCACAGGGCTCGCCTCTCATAGGGGCCAGCCTTGTTGGGGGCAGCGGGCCACCTCTCCACAACACTGAGCACCTGCCTGTTCTCCCTCAAAGCTCCAGTTCCCCACCCCCCGCCCCAGCACAGGGCTGGGTAGAGAAGCTGTGGGGGGCTAGGGCAGGGTCCCCCACATACCCACACCTGCGGTATTAGTGACTGACTTAGAGAAGGCAAGCTGGGGCAGGTGAATCTGCCAAATCCCCAAGCCCAAGGCAGGTGCCCACCTGCTTGCTTTAACAGCAGAGGCTTCTTAGGGTGGGCTGGGGAGAGGCAGCCTTCCCTGAGGGGCTCTGCCTCCACCAAGAGCTTCTACTTCCAGGCAGGAGACCTTCCAGGGATCCACCTGCCCATGTGTAGGCAGGGAGGCTTCCCCACACTCTGGCACAGGCCTGGGCTGAGAGGAGAGATCTGAGGCTCTGCTGCACAGCCTGGCACCCCAAGACCTTCATGGGTACACCATCTGAGGCTCGAGGGGACCGCAGGAGCTGGCCCTCCCTCGAGGCATGGAGTGCCCAGCCTGTGCCCTGAGAAAAGTGGGCACGGTGGGAAGTGAGCAGGCCGTGGGAGGGCCCGGGTCACATACGGGCCATGCCTGCTACCCAGAGAAGGACCGGCCCACTGGCATCGTGGTCCTGTAAAACCGAAGTCGGCCTTACAGTCTTAATGGTAATAATCCGGCTAAGGAGAGGGTGGCAGGGTTCCAGAGCAGAAGTGAGCCCGCGGGCCCTCCTTGGAGAGCGGCAGAGGAGATGGCCCCACCGAGCCGGCACATCCGGACTCGCCGAGGGGTGTCTGTGCATCTGAGGCAGAAGACGCTTAATAGGCCTCAGAGCTGATATATTTTTCTCTCCAAATAGTGCAGCACAATTTAATTAACTCACTATTGCATCCACCTGAAGATTACAGGGTTTATTGACACCACCATCTGGCTCCCATAAAGCTGGTAATGTAGATAATAAATCCGCTTCATTATCCATTGCCAGAGAGAGGCGTCCTGCTCCAAGCCATCTTCCTAGCACCCTCCCACAAGGGCCACCTCCAACGCCTTGAGGTGCTGGGCTGTGGGGCGGGAAGCGGCTGCCAGAGAACTCTGAGGAAGCCTGCTCAGGAGCTAAAAAGCCGCCTGGGAGGCAGACATCTGCAAAGAGGCCTGACACCCTCCACCGCCGGGCCATTACCCCCAGAGTCTCTTCTGCCCCTTGTCCCAATGCCTGGCCCCCCAGGCACTGGAGAAGAGCATCTCCCAGTTGGCAGAGACAGAAACTGGAAATGCAGAAGTCCAAGTTCAAGGCCCAGTGCCACATCGTGCAGGGCAGAACCAGGTTCACAGAGATGGGGGTGGGCTGGGATGGACCCAGCCAGCCCAGGGCCCTTGGTTTACTGTCTGGGCTAACGCACTTTTTCAAGTTCTGACTCTGTCCTTTGAAACTCATGTTCTGTCTGTCCTTAAGATTTGGGTTGGGGCAGAAGGTGTCGGCAGGGTGGGAGGAGGGCCAGACCACAGAGCGGGGTCCCATGTCACCTGCTCTCACACGCCTGCCCTACCTGGGGCAGGGGCTCCCGCTCTCCCTCCTCCTGGACCCTGAGCTGCAACCCAGAAGCTGACTCAGGGGGATGCCTAAGAAAGACCCCGGTTCATTGCTTTCTTACTAGCAAGGGAAGAGAAAAATTACCCCCAGTCCCTGGCCCCAGGTGCAGCTCCCGGGCTGGGGCCTCTCTGAGCCACTGCACCCCAGGCTGAGAGCCACTGGCTAAGGTGAGGTCTTCCTCAGAATGCATGTCCCACAGCAGGTAATAAATTACTGGGGAGAAAATTAATTGCCTGTGCCTCTCCCCAGCTAATCTGATGGTTTAAGCTGATTTCAGGACCCTTAGGTGGGGGTGGGGACAGTGGAGCCATCTCAGTCCAAGGAGGACAAAATGCAGAAGGGTTACATTTACAGCATTGGCACCCAGCTTGGAGTGGCCTGTAACTCACCTCCACCGGCCCATTAATCACCGTTATCATGCAGGAAGGGGCCACGGTGCCCCCGCCCCCGCCCAGGGCAAGTTCAGGTGCTGCCAGGTGGCCAGAGGTCAGAGTCTGCCCAACGCAGCCTTGAGGCACCCGGCGCTCCAGGGCTGCGGCCCCTCCCTCCCTGCCTGGGCCCGATTCTCTGCCAGGAGCCGTGCAGCACCCTAGTCAAGCCACTTCTTCAGGTGAGCGTCAACAAAACCTGAGGCCTCCCGGGAGGGGCCGGGAGAGGGGCAGGAAGCCAGACCCCGCAGGTCCCCAGGGGCAGCCGAGGGTGCCAGGCCACAGGCTCAGAGCTGCCGCGGGCGGGGGTGGGGGGAGGGGGCGGGGGGGGGGGCAGGCCGAGGCGCTCTCTGCCGCTCGCCGGAGTCCTGGCCCCATTACACCTCTCCGCTATGCAGCCTTTGATTCAGCAAGACCAAGGATGCAAACTTCTCAGGAGTACTTAGTTTCCATGGCGACCGAAGCTGACCTCAACATTATTGTTCTCGAGAGGGGACTGACTTTACTATATGTCCATTCACTGAATTAATGGACTCCGGGCTCTTTTTTCAGCAACCCCGGAACAAAGGAAAGAGAGACATGTCGTCGAAGGGCTTTCAGCCGCCGTCCGGCCTTTTGTCCGGGACTTACTGCGACGAGCGGGTCTGTTCAGCCTGAGATTATCAAAATCAACTCGGGGCTGTCTTTGTGGCCGCTAAACACACTTTGATTTCATAAAGACATAACTGACCCCATATGCAAATCATTAATTGTGATGGCAAGGCTCTCAGGGCTTGGGTCCCCGGTGTGATCTTTGTGGTAATGAAGTGCATTCGTAGATACACTGCAGCTGAGTTACAGGGCCACGGCGGCTCCTGAGTGTCGCTGGTTGGAACGTAAAGAGGAAAAGAGGATTTCTAGAGCTAACCCTGCCGGCACAGGCAAGGATAACTGAGCCGAGAGCAAACTCGGGGAACCTTCCAGTCCCAGTAAAGCCAGCTGGCCCTGACGCGTGCACATCCCTGCATTCTTCCCGGGGTTCGGAGTCCGCCCGTCTCCCCATCCTGGTCCAGCCCCTCCCGCCCCCTCCGCAGCCCGCCAGCCGCTGGAAAATACCTCTGCTTCCTCCAGGGGAAAACCGTGCAAATGAAACAAACCACAGGAGGCCGCCCTGGACACAAATACCTGGGCACACACGCAGCCCATAAGCCCCGAGTCAGGCTGTGCACAGCCCACAGGGTGTGCGGCCTTCTCTGGCCACTTCGTGCCGTCGTCCACACGTCTGCCCGGGCGCGCTGCGCTCTCCCTCCGGAAGCCCTAGCAGACCTGCGTTACCTCCTGTCCCCACTCCAGGTGGGATCCAGGAGACCAGAGGCATTTTGTCCAAGGCAGGCCGTGAAAAACATCACACTCAGCAGCCCAGTGGGACAGACCACAGTCCTAACATCCAAATAATCAGTTCACAAATTATCATAATTATCAATCACCCTGTTTGGAGAATGCCAGGCTAGGCCATCAGATAGCTTTTATGACCTGTAGCGTTTTGTACGTAATAACGGGGAGAGATTTATGGACCCATCACGGCCCCTCTTCCAGCAGCCCGACTTTATTAGCTCAATTTACTTGGGACTCTCCCAGGCCCCAGCCCTCCACACCCCGCCTGCAGCGCTGGCTGGGCAGCTGGCCTCCCATGCTGCTGAGAGGCACCTTTCCCAGCTCCCCATCCTGGCCCTACTGACGAGAATTCCTGACTTATTTGGGGGGGGGCGGTCATGGACAGAGAAGGGAAGAATAAATTTAAAAAGTCACCCCCTTTGTTTGCATTTTCTCCCTGGTTGGACTGTACTGACATCCTTCCTTTTCAAGACGGTCAAAGAAAACAAGATAGTGGGACAAAGGCCAGGGGCTTGTTTCCCCTGTCCATATCCCCAGAGAGATTAAATCAGAATTCTTTTAGCTGATAGCATCTCCCTGGGTGGACTACACTCTTGTTAACGGATAAATCCCAGCCCTCCACAAAGTCCAAGAATAAATTTAAGCCTTTTGCCAAATGTCTATCCTATTGGATTTTGATAAGACGGCCATTGAGCCTTAATAATGTCTTCCATCCATTTTCAGCGGGCCCTTAACGCGGCTCTTTATTCGTCCCCAAAGCCTCTTCGCCCGGCCTTTTTATTACAGGCTCCGGCGGGCTCTCCAGGGAGCCGGGTGACCCCAGTGATGGATGGACAGCTCGCTAGATTATCTCCCGCAGATGTTTGCTCTGCAGGAGCCCCGGGCTTTCCCTCTAAGTAAACAGACACTAAATAGAGTCGGCTTGAGGGAGCAGGCCCAGAGGGAGAGTCCCAGCAGCTACAAAGGGCCACGCAGCCGACCTGCCGCCAAAGTGACTTTGGGGGAAGTGCTGGCGATGTGCCCTGGGTGCACACCTGGGCAGGCACAGGGGATGGGGACGTGGGGAGGGGCAAGAGGGCGTTGCAAAAACGAGGGGACAGGGGCTGGAGAGGGATGCAAGAGCCTGCAGAGGGACACGGGATGCAGGAGACAGCTTGGAGTGAGGACTGGAGGGGACCAGACGGAGGGGGCGGGATGGCTGGCCCTCAGGGGCGGGGCCAAGCCTGGCCCTCACAGGCTGGGCCACTGTCACTCAAACAGGAGCTCCAGCCCCATGCTGAGTTCAAATCCTGAAAGCTGAGGGTGTGGATACAGACGCCCTGGGCCTGGGCTTCCTGTCTGTAAACTGACAGACGGTCCCACAGCCCTGCAGCACCTGGATCCCTAATACTTAGAATTTATAACCACATCTTCCCCACAAAATATCACATTTTCTGCACCTCTTGTGTCAAGCCACTGATTGCTTTAATTGACCCCGTTACACGTCACTGGCGCAGATACACAACAGGGAATCTAACTGCCCTAAAATGGAATAGCTGGTGCTCAGAGATGTCAGCTGCCCAACCCGAGGCTGCACAGCCCCCACCCCCAATGCTTCCCCGTGGGACTTTTTAAGACTCTCAGACGTGCCTGTCTTTGGGGAAGGAGAGGCCTGTTCAGCCAGACACAAAAATCCCAAACTACAAAACCGATAAATGGCAGGCTTCGTCCCACCACCAAGGACTCCCTAAATCAGTCCTCAAATAGCACACTGAGGTACACACAGTCACATGACAGCGTGCACGCACGCATGCCGCGGCTGTGACACATCTGCTCCTAACACAGGCCCTCTGCTTGCAGGGAAGGTCAGGTGTAGGCTGCAATGGCTGGTCCTTCCCACCCAGAGGCGTAGGGACCCCTCTGCCCTTGCATTTCAGCTCACATCCCTCTCAGTCCCTCCCGCCTCCCTCCCAGATCTAAGCCCCAGCGTTCGGTTCCGGTCATCCCGCCAACACAGCTTTGGGCAACATCCCGTCCCACCTGACTGCCCCAGATGCCAATAGTCTGTGTCAGTGCAAGGCTGGAAAATCCTGGAACTCAGCGAATGGCTGAGTTGTGTGTGGTTAAGTGCAGTGGAGGGCAAAGACCCCCAGACCGGAACCTGCAGGGCTGTGCAAGGGACGGGTGCTGGGCTGGGCGCAGACGTCTGCCAAGGCTCCCAGCTGCTCCGTGCCCCACGCAGGCCTCCCTGATGCCCTGGCAGCTGCCCTGGGCCTTGGGTCTGTTCTGATTCTGTGAGGGGAGGCTCAGACCCTTCCCACCAGCTTTCCAGGGGCCCGTGCCAAGCTGCAGCGGAGCAGGTCCCTGGCTGGATGGCTCCTGCACCCACCGACGAACAGCCCGCACAGAGCCCTGGCCCATGTCAGCCAAGGCCCTGGGCCCACCGTTTAGGGAAGACAAGGAAGCCACATGACAGTGCTGTCCCAGGGGGATGCTGGCTCTTGCTTGGGCCCCATCGTGTTCTGTCTTGGTTCAAAAGCAGCCAGCTCTTGCCTCCTCGAAACCTTTACATTTACACTTGACCTTTGACTTTCTGCCTTGATCCTTGTACCCACGCCAGACAACGCACTGCCCATCCCCCCTAAATTGATGCCCTCTAGCCTCCCGCCAGGCTGTCCTACTGTCAGGAGGCAGTCCTGCCCAGTGTAGGACAGCCAGTGACTTATTCGTGGTGGGAAAACAAAGCTTCACCTTCTCCCCAGAAGCTCAGGCTGTCATTGACTGTGGGTCCCTCTGTTAGAAGCAGACACTTCAGTTGTGGGAGATGTGGGAGCACTGCTTAATGCCTCTTGCGACCTTACATCCTTTAAGGAACTCTGAACTAGTTCACACAGGCAGGAAAAGGGGAAAGGATGCTGTGGGGATATACGCTGTGTTCGAGGGACAAAGGCCACCCTGGGCGGTGGGTGCAGGAAGGTCCTGGCATCTGCTTGGACAACAGGGTCGCACTGGGGCTAGACGCAGACTCTGAGTCACAGAGACCGACGAGGTAAAAAGGCCACCCCACCACAGGTGCTTCAGTGGTCACCAAAGGGTCAGAAAATGTTTCCCAGGGCAAGGTTTTCTCCAAAATCAGTGTCTCTGCGGTTGAACCCTGAGAGAAGGGGCAGGTCTCCCATCCCTTAGGGAGAGCTCTGGGCTCAAGCCATCCAGCCGGGTGCAGAGAACTGGCAGTGCTGGGCAGACTGGGAGCAGCGGCCTGCACGATGCTCAGCTGCTCAGCTCACGGTGCGGCAACGGGCCCCCCAGGAGAGGCTGACAGCCCCATGAGCCGTGCCCTGGGATTCTGACACCTGATCTGAGTTAGATAACCCCGTGCCGATTCATGCTCCCCACGGCCTGCTCTGCCTCCTGACACCCTGGGGGGCGACGTGTGCGTGGGACTCCCTCTACTCTGTCTGCTCCGGGAGACAGGCTTGGCCACTCTGTGTGTGTGCACCACGTGCAGGTCTACGTGCCGGTTGTGGACACGTGTGTGTGTGACCCAGATTCAGTGGAAGCTGAGCCCCAGCTGATGACGGGCTTCAGGTTTTCGGAGGTGATCTCTGATCTGACCCCTTAGGCTGCCTGGCTGGCCTGTAGCGTGCACACATGAGCTGTGCCTGCCTCTGGGTGCATGCTTCCCTCTGGGAATGTGTGGATTTCCCGGGGCCTACTTTACTCTCTGGGTCTTTGAGAGCTGATGTTTGTCAACCCGCTATTCTCCATCAGCGGCCAGCAGAGCAGGAGACGATGTCCACATCAACCCTTTTTCTGCCCCTAATGGGTTGCTTATTTAAGGCCATGCCCAGGCCCTCTTTGGAGACTGAGTACAGCAAAAGACTTTGTTGAATCTGCAGCCAATTGTGTTTTTTTTTCTCCCCATATTCTTTTCATGTGCGTATGCAGTGAAGACAGTTAAATAAACACAACCTGCGTTTATTTAACTTCTGTGTGTCTGCACGGCCTGATGGGATCCCCCAGCACAGAGCTCTCCCTGTTTCGCAGGAATGAGGGTGGGTCCGTGAGGTGACCCCCTCCCTGCTCACGACTGAAAATGAACATCCATCCTAATTCTCCGGGTCGGGAGCACCGCTCTGTGCACGCATTCGACGACGGGTAACACACTGCTCACAGCCCGCGGCCTGGCCATGGCAACTGCACGTGATTGGCTTGGAAGCACCCATGGCTACAGAAGGCGCAGGACCAGCTCTCCTACCTTTTGGATGCAGCCCTCCTGCGATGGCATGTCTGTATCCATCAGCATCTGCTGCAAGACAATTTTGAAAGGAGGTGTTAGTTTCTGACACAATGCCATTCTCGAGCAATAGAGGGCTGCAAGGTGTGCGGCAGATCCAATGTGCTCTGATGCAATAAGCTAAGACCTCGGGCTTCTCCAAAATCTGAAAGCAAGCACAGCCAGTGTCCCCCAGTTGCTGAGAACTACAAGGGCTCCCCCATGACGTTGCCTCCCTGGGTAGGCAGCTGGTTCTTCATGGGGCAGAGCCACTCTGTGTAGCTTACCCTGGGCCTTTATTAACTGGGGAGGGACCCACACATTATTGAGAACAGTTCAGTGGGGACACAAAGACTTCTCAAGACATGTGAGGGGCTCTCCTTGCTTCCTCGGTGTTGTACCAGCAGCTACAGCTGGGTTTAGGGATGACTGCTGGGCACCACCCCGAAGGGCTGAACAGGAGGCGACGTGGTCCCCTGCATGGGGCTTGCCGTCCAGCTGTGGGGAAGGGCTCAGGGGACAACCAGGTTCATCTGGACTAGGTCCAGGCACATCCAGGGAGAGCCGCTGTGGAGGGCAGGGTGGGTGCACAGGGGCTAGCTGCCCCTGGTGGGGTGGGTGAGCTGGCACGATGCCATCTCTCTGCTTCCTCTCTCCTGACAATTCAGAGGGGGCGGCATCTTAGCTGGCCCCTTGTCCCAGACACCTGGGAAGAGGATGTTTCTCTGCTGTTTTTGGGAGAAGCTTCTCGAGGCAGGTCCAGCTACAGAGGAAAGGCAGTGGGGCCAGAGTCACAGAGGCACCCGGTGGCCTCAACGACCACCTCCTCCAGCAGCAGGCCCAGTGCCGGGCACCGGCCCACCCCTCCGCCGAGGGCACAGCAGTGGGACAGCCAGGGGAGAACGTGCCAGCCGCTCTGCGTCTTTCTTCCACCCGACAGCTGTGACTTTCAGCTTTTCCTGGCCCAGCCCCGGAGAGCCAAAGCCTTTTGCCCGGCTGGCATCTCTAAACAACCACCAAGTTCACTCCAGAGGGACGGTGTTTCAGGGATGGGCCCCAGAGTGCTTTCTAAGCTAAGCAAATTGACAAATTAGCTGCAAAAATGGGGTTTCCCCTTCTGGATGGCAGGTGCCATGCATGGACATGTATATAAACTCCAACATTTTCATGAGGATAGAAACCAGGATCAAAACGAATATTGGAAAAACGAAATGAGAAATGGCATCAAATCCAGGGGTTTTATTTCTCTCCCCTTATGATCACACCACAGCTTTTCCAAATCACAAACACCGTGCACCTGGCGCCCCCCAACGCCACGCAGGCCAGGCAAGGGAGCACAAGCAAGCCTGCCCTGGCTCAGCTGTACGAACAAGTCATATTTTTAGATGTTGAGCATTCTAACCAATCGGGGATTTTATGTTTCTTTTAATAGACTCTAAAATTGTGGCTTGGAAAGTGGCTCTGAGTGCAAACAGAGAATGAGACAAAGAGGTGAAGACCAGAGCACAGACCGTGGGAGGGTCTCCCAGGGGTATCTGGGAGGGTCCACGCTCACCGATGCCCTGGGTCCAGATGGGGCCGGGCCAGGGGGGCCTCTGTGAGGCCCGGGGGGTGAGGTGGACCACTCTCTCGTCCAGGCTGCCAGGCCTGCACCCTGAACACGGTCACCAGCAGCACAGAGCATCTGTGAGCATCACGCAGGACTGGGGGCTCCCTGCTTGGGTCACGGGGATCCTGTACCAGGGGAGGGCTGTGGTGCATCTGCCTGCCCCTGTGGAGGGGGCAGCTCGGACCGAAGGAGGAAACTGTGTTTTACTTTTCTAAGAAGTGAAGGCCCTAGGCCTAGGACAGAATCACAGGAGGGCAGTGCCCATGGGAACAACTTCCCTTCTTGGGCGCTCTGCCTGAGCCCTGAGCCCCCCTTGTGACCTCCTGTCTCCCCACTGAGTGGAGGAAAAGGAAGCCCCCACCCAACACCGGCTGCGGGGGACGCCTGAGCTACCCAACCTGGCCAGACATGCCTCCCACGTGTCCTGAGGCCGCAGGGGCCACTCCCTGCATGAACCAGGGACCCTCCTGCACAAACACGCGGTCTCGCTTGCAAAGCCCCAGGGATGGGCAGGTGTGACCCTGAGCACGTTCTTAGTCTGCAAGGCCAACGGGTCAGTGGCGCCAGTGACTCCCTGAGGAACAGTTCCCCACGCAGGCCCAGCAGTTTGGTAACCTGCAGCCACAGTATTGCCTTCCCTCCAGAGAAATGGCCTTTGGAGGAAGAAAAAGGTGTGGAGGTCGTGACGTGCCCGCAGTACCCAGCCCGAGCTGCGGGCAAAGCTCTCAGCTCATTCTCCAGCAGAATCCTCCTGCTTTGGCCCCAGGCCCAGGTCTGGAGACGCCTGACCCCATGGTGGCCCAGGGCTCCCCGGAAAGCAGGAGCAGGCCGGGTGTTTCTCCATGGGTCACGCTGCAGCTAAGCCCCCATAAACACTGTCAGCGGATCCTGTCGTGGGCTATAGGCTGTCTGGAAGCAGAACCGGGCCTCCCCAGCCCCGTCTGCCTCAAGGTGCATCACTGAAGATGCTATATTCCCTCCAGTGTTGCGGGAGAACCCCGTGCCACCCTGCAGAGGCACCCTTGGTGACAAGACGTGGTGCCCAGGTCCCAGGCTGGTGCCGGCTCACAGCTCATCACCCACACCCTATTCTGGAGCCCGGAGCCTAGGTGTTTCCCAGGGCGGGCGTTTGCGGGCCTCTTGTTGATGCAGGCAGGGAGGTGCCCTGCACGTCCCCCTGGGGAAGAAGGCACCATGCCCAGAGGTCAAGCCCAGCTCTCCTTTCCTGGTGCGTGGATCACGGGTGCTTCGGGAGCCCCTCATCCCTCCTGGGAGGGTCACCTGGGGGCTCCCCCAGACCCCAGCACACTCTGCACCGGGCCCTGGGAGGCCACCCCCTCCACCGTGGTGGGCGCCACTCCTGCTGGATTCTGGCTTCATGCTCACTTTGGTCTTGGTGGCCCCGACCTTCCCTGCTCCCCACGGACCCCTCACTGGGACAGGCAGGTGTGACCCCGAGCATGCTCTTAGTCTGTGAGGCACGTAACAGACACCATTGCGGCCACTTGGAAGCACTGGGGAGATTCCTCAGGCAGATATCACTTGTGGGCATTTCACTGAGGGCCGGAGGGTCCCTCAGGCCAGTGGTGGGCTCCTGGTCAGCCAGCTAGGAGGGGCAAGGGTGGGTTATTCTTCCCCAAAGATTCCGGAGACTGTCCTGGAAATACGTCCTGTTTAACACAACTGCAGGACTGAAGCCAGGCTGCACCCAGAGGACGTGGGGAATGCCTGGGGGCAGGAGGCCCTGGAGAGAGGCAGCTGGGGGCCTGCCGCTCTGGACTCCATGCTGCACGTGGCAGCCCTTGGAGGACGGTGCAGTAATGTCCCTGCGGAGTGGGAGCCCCAGGGTGGCCCTGAAGCTGTGTCCAAGGCACCCACATGGACTATTCCTAATTCATCCAGAAACCCTTGGTCACAAACCAGCAGGAGCAGCTTTCCAAGGAGAGCCTGACAAGGCCTCCACAGTACAGACGGACATAGCTCCTCTTCACCTCATGGAGAAGACGGGGCCACATCCCGAGGCCTCCCCAGGTCTTTGCTGGCCCCTAACACAGCTGGCCTCTGTTCAGGCACAACTGTGTCCCAGAGGCTCCAGACTGAGGGCGGCCGGGGCACTGTCTTTCATCAGGGGCTGAGAGGTGGCCAAAGCCCAATGGGATGGCACATCTCAGGAAATGCATGCCTCATGCCCTATCCAGGCCCTTCTCTCCATCTTGGGAAGAGCCCGGTGAGGTCTGTGCACTGGCTCAGAGACGGCTCCAACTACCCAGGAGCCTGTGGTCAAATGGGTCTGCAGAGATGGTGTTCAAACTACACAGTCTGTACAGGTCAAGATGCTGTGCATGTCACACCTTGCAAGAGAGAGCAGCAGAGCTGTGAGCATCCGTGCTGGGTGGGCTGGCAGGGCCAGGGCCTCTTCAGGGCCCCTCTGACCCCTTCGGGCAGTAGGGTGTGGGCGGCCGAGCCATGTGGCTTTGTGCTCACAGCTGTAGGATGCCAGGTGACAGGAGGAGCCCACAGTCACGTGATGCAGAGAGAGGTCAGTGCTGGGCCAATGGTGCCCCACTCTGAGGATGCGGGTACTGGTGACTTTGAAGGACAGCCCTCCTGCGAAGAAGGGCCTGCCCCAGAGCCGCTGCTCTGGCAGCTTCTCCAGCCACTCCTATTAACAGCTGCCTTGGCAGGTCTGCACACGGTTACCTCTGCTCTTCCCCCAGTGCTGACCTCGGGTGAAACCCAGGGGACACACCCTCTGGAGCCTCCAAGCCTGGCCTTCCCTGGCCACACGGCTGAAAGCCCTCTTTACCGGCTTGCTATGTCCTCAGCACTCATGCTGCTGGCCGGCCAGCTGCTGGCAGCGGCTGTTGTAGCTCTCGGCCCCATCTCCGCACCCTGGCAGAAGTGTTAGGTGTGTTTTGATTAAGTATTTTAGCCAAAAAAGCTAGGTTTGACCTCCGGCATTTCTCTTCCCTGGCAGGCGTCAGTGCCAGCATTGAGCTAAGTGGGTTTGGTCAAAACATCTTTTTTGACTCTTAAAATAAATACCCTCTGTTCTTCAGAAAATGAGCCCAGAGCAGATACACACAGACATCTCATACGCCCACAGCTCTGGAGTTCTGGCGTGTCCCCCAAGGGGGGCTAGGCTTTCTGGCCGGTGTCACAAACGGATCGCAGAAGGTTTCTCTCCCTTCAAAATAATCTGTTATTAAAGTATCTGAAAACATAGCTGCTACAGGAGGGAACCCAGACGGAGCGCCGGCTGCCTGGCTTCCAAAGCCACACAGAAGCAGTGAAGCCCCTCTGGCCTGTGGCCCAGGAGGTCAGCAAATGCTCACCTGCACTGACCTCTTAACCTTGATCTTCAAACCCAGGCCTCTGAGACCTGTTTCTCTCTTGTCCTTTGCTGAAGTTGGTTTTCCCACCCAGCAATGCATATCTGGGTCTAGAAGTGGCTACACGCTGATTCCAAGTCTTCCTCCTTGAAGAGGCGGGGGGTGCCCAGGGCTGTCCGGGCAGGTCACTACACACGTGGTCCAGGAAGGAGGGCTGGCAGGCCGCAACCCTGTGCTGCCCCGGGTCTGCCGACCTCTGGGAGATGGGGCTGCTGGGGCCCAGGGGTCTGCTGGAGACGCAGCACACAGACCCGCCAAGACCGAAGCTGGTGACTCCCCCATGGCCAGCTTGGGACTCCATGCGGCTGTCCTCCAGAAAGGGTCTTACATCGACTAAGCTGTTCTCTCCAAATGGGCTAATGGGCTTTCAGGGTTCATGGAACACTGCATTTCAAGCCTCCTCAATCTTGCTAAGGGACACCCTCGGCCTCATGTGCCTGTCTCTAGTTCTGGAAACACGGAGTTTTGAAAGAACAATTTGCGTCCTTCATTTCTGTCCAAATCAATGTCCCAACAGGCCCGCCACTCTCCCTGGCATGAATGCCACCTTAGCACCATGCTGCCCGTCGTGACCGGTGATGATGGCAAGAGGCCATCTTCTCGGAAGCCCAGCATGGGGGGGACCATCCCCGGCCCCTGAAGGTGGGGCTCCGTTACTTCTTCACGTCAATCCCCCGCTGGGTAGCAGCCATTGGTACCTCCTTCACGCACAGGAGACAGGGCCTTGGGGGGTGGGGCAACAGGGCAAAGGTCACAGTGCTGCTAAGTGGTGGCACTGGTATCCACATGCAGGTCTCTGGTTCCTGGCCTCTGCTCTGCTGGGCGGCGGATCCCTTCCGACCGGAACTCACACCTGAACCCTGGCCAGGACCCTCCCGGGAGCAGGTCTCCCCTCAGCCAGGCGTGGCCCGTGACGGCAGCCGAGCTGGGGGCGGCCCACTGGCAGCCCCGACAGGAACCGGGAAGGGCAGTTAGTCACCGGCCGACCTGCCCTGGCTTCCCGAGCAAAGGCCCCCATGGTGTTGACACAACCTCTTGAGCACCCTCAGCTGGGAGTGGGGCGATATTTATTTATTTTTTGCATTAAAAAAAATGGACTTGGCCATGTTTGAGCTGCAGAAATGATTTTTTTGAAAGGCGCCTTGGACACTGTTTTTAGCTTTTATGCCTAAACAGACACTCCTCAGTTCTTTCTCTGAGATCTGCCCTGTGAATGCAGCCTCTCTCTTTACTCCTAAGAAAAATATTTACACAGTCAAGTATGGCCCGAAAGAGGACCCAGGCTCCTTCAGAGAGCCCGTCCTGAAACGCGGAGGTCTCCACTCCGATGTTTACATTCCCAGCCCACATCTCCTTGGCCTCCTCCTCCCGCCTGCTGCCCGCCCCCTGCCCCCCAGAGGCATTTCCCAAGGCTCCTGCTTGGGACCCTGCAGTCAGGGGCTTGTACACAGATTCCTTCCTGAGAGCCACACGGTGTCCAGCAGGAGGTCACAGCCCTCGTGTATGACAGCAGAGGCCGACCTTCCAACCCTATTTCTCAGTGAACAAGAAAACCCAGGCTGGTCTGCCTCTGACCCCATGCAAGGAGGCATTGCCTACACTCACCTGCCTGCTTTCCTGGATGCAACCCCACCACCACCTCCCCGCAGACCTCTGCCCCAGGCATGGGGCATTCTCTCTCGGCCCCTCTACAGTGTGGCCGGTCGGTTACACTGCTCTGGCCGCAGCCGCTAAGGGCGAGCAGATAGCTTTTCCTGGCCAGCGTGGCCTCGAAGGGACCCAGAACCTGCGGGCATGGTCTGCTGCTGTCAGACGTGCTGAGAACACTCTGTTTGTTGGCAGTCCTCTGTCGGTGGGCATGTGCCCTCCGCCTGGACACCCCGCCTGCCTGTGGGCTGTCTGGTGTGGCACCTTCCTTTTGGCAGGACGAATGAATGGCACCCCTCCCACACCCAGGTGTGAGCACAGGGTCCTTCTTGGGGAGGGGATGCCGAAGCAGGTGGAGGGAGGGCGGAGGCTTCGGGGATGGGCTGCGGTGAGGGTCATGTGCATAGACAGGGGAGGGGACAATGAGTGGGAAGAGGCGCCAGGGTTAGCCCTGGGGCTCTGCACTGGGTGTTCTCTGGTGCTGGGGGTCGGGGTTTCAATTTGCCTCTGAGAGCACATCTGGATGCCGATATTGGCAAGGCAGATGGATGAGTGCAGGCTGGGAGCAGGGGACGGGGGGGCGCTGCAGGATGAGCAGGGCAGGGCGGCCTCACATCAACCCGGGTCCCTAAGGGTGGCCGTCGGTGTGTCTACTCTGTAAAGTGCGGGCTGTCTGCCCTGCTCTCCCGCAGGTTGTGAGCCATGCTGGGCCCCAGGGGCCCTGGCTCCCTGACATCAACCAGGGACCTGTAGGAGGCTGCCTAGAGGAGTGACAGTCAGCTCCAGAAGGATGGTGGGCCTGCTGGGCTGGGCAGAGCAGGCACCAGGCTGGGGTGAACATGCTAAACACAGAATCAGCTTCTGAGGAGGAGCTGTGGTCGCCCCCTCCTTACAGGGGAGCACAGGCTCAAGAAGTAGGGTGACCTTCCCGCATGCACCCAACTCAACAGGTGGACCTAGGACTGAAGCCAGCCCTGCAAGGAAAGGCAAAGGGGTCTTTGGAAGGCAGGGCAGGGCAGGGCAACCCCTTCCCCAAAGAAAGCCCAGTGGTGGCACAGGTGTGACCCGCTTGTCCTCTGACCCCAGGTTCCTCGGGCACTGACAGAGCAGGGCTCCCAGCAATTGTGCATCTTCCTAATGAAGGACCCAGAGAAATAAAGCCAATGTTACGAGCCTGGGGGCTCTGAGACTCCTTCCAACAGGCAAGTCGCCTTGTTGACAGCTCAGTACCTTAGCCAGTGTCAGTGCACATGCCCCCAGCAGACAAGCCTACGGCCCTTGACCTGGAGCGCAGCAGCCCTTCCAGCTAGGGGTCCCACCCTTCACTCCCGCCAACTCCTGACCTGGGCAGCAGCCCCCCAGGCCCCCTCAGGAGGTGCTGCAGGGAGGACGCCACCATGGTGGCCTTCGTGGCCTGCCCCAGCATGACCTTGCTTTGCCTCCTGTGTCTAAGGCCAGGGATCACGGGTGGAGTCGGGGGCAAGGCTTGGATTGGTGACTGCCCCTGGGGGCTGCTTCTGTCTAGAGCCCTGCTGTTTGGAAGGACCCCTGCTCCCCTTGGACCAACCCCCAGAGTACCCCTTCCCAGAGAGGAGAGAGTGCAGGTCACCCAGCTCAGGGCACCCCAAAGTCTGGAGGACTTGAGCCATTCCAGGCAAGCCTTTGCATTTTCCCCCAGGCCAACGTCAGGGCTTCTCCCAGGCTCTGCCCCCGCCACACACTGGGCAGCTCCAGATCCTGGACCGCACCCCACAGACGCTGCTCAGCGCTTTCTGAATGAGGTGGCCTGGAAGGACAGCCTCTAGGGCCCTGGACCACAGGGACCCTTCCCCACTTGTCCTGGCCCGACAGGAGCTCTTCCCCAGAGCCCCTACCTGGGGGCTCTGTCAGGTGGGCTGAGCTCCTGGGCACAGAGGGAACGTGCAGGTGGCCCAGGCCAGCCAGGGAGTGCTCGGGAGGGCGCGGCCTACAGGGGCTGGGGCAAGAGACTCCCGCACCATGTCAGCGGCCGCCCCATGGGTGCCCTGGCCCCTTCTCTGCTAGGGCGGCCTCTGCAGGCCCCGGCCCCAAGGAGATGCGTGTCCAGCACTGTTCCTGCCCTCGGCGGACAGCTGCCTCCTCCTGCTTCCGCAAGATTGATGTCCCCAGAGGAAGTGCACGTAAATCATCCGAGCTGGGTGACGTGTGGCACTTCCATCAATGACTCATGACAAGTCATAACTTTCAGCGTCAGAAGGGGAAGCCCTGGAGTCCAGGAGCCTTGCGACTGCCGGCCCAGGACCCGGCCACACAGCCGGAAACAGGGAGCGAGTTCTGCAGAGCTGTTTGTTCCTGGGCCTGCTGCCAGAGCTTCCTCCTGCGGGCTTGCTTGGGTTTAGAGGAGAAAAGCTGAAAAGCCAAGAGCTGGAAGGAGCCTGTGGACTTGGGAGGCCCAGGCGTGGGGGCCACGGTGGTTCTCCCGGGGGAAATGCAGCTGCAGACCCCAGGCGGGAGTGACATGCAAATGGTGTGAGCCTTCCCTGAGCTGCCTCCCAGGTGCTCACCCCGTGCCCTGCCCTGTCCTCCAGGCTGAGGGTGGCCCTGGCCCTGTGCCCAGAGTGATTCTCTGAGACTCTGGGGGCTGGGGTGGCAACTCTGGCTCCCCTAGAAGATGCTTCTGGGGCCTGTACCTGTGCGTGGGGGGCAGGCACCACGCCCTCTTGGCCAGGCGTCTGCGCAGGTGGAGATCAGACACCGAGGTCCAAAGGGCTCAGGGTCCAGCTCCCTCGGGGTCTGGTGGCCTGGGGGGCTCAGTAAAGGAGCATAGCTGGGGTCTGATCCACTCTGGGCGAAGGCAGGTCGGCTGGCCCCCGACACTAGGCTAGCCCCTGCGTGCGTGCCCTGCACCAGCGACCAGGACACAGGGCACCAGAAACCTGTTGCTCGGGCCCGTCTGGGTCACAGCACTGAAAGCCCCCCATCCCAGGAGCTCCTCAATTTGGTCATCCCGCTTGAAGGGAGGCATCAAGGCCCAGAGGAGGCACCCCGCTGGAAAGTGGGGATGTGTCCAGGATGAGACTCTCAAAGGGAAAATTAACACAACACTGTCATGCACGCCTGGCTTCCAAGCTCCCGGGTCCCCCCTGCAGTTCAACATGCCCCGGGACACCAGGATAAATTAACTGCAAATCCCAGAAGTCACCAGCCTGATGCAAGCATTTGCAGGAGCATCAAAGAGTGGAGGGCTCTGGGCTCTGTCCAGACAAATAAGGGGGCCTGGCAGGTACATGTCGCCGTTCTTTAGCAGCCACTCAAGAGAGTGGACAGAGGACAGTGTCAACAAGTCCTCTGGATTTTCTAGAACATTCTTTCATGTTCCCCGCACGGCTCCTTTGCAGCCTCAGAACATATGTGCCCATCGTGAGGGTCGGCGTGTACAGGCGCACCCCAGCTTTGGTGTTCATCCCCATTTGCTTAAAGCACCGCCGAGCGGACCGCAAGCCAGAGGCGGCTCTCCAGGAAAGCACACCCTCCCAGGGCAGGGCCGCTGCCGCCTGAAACCACTCACAGTCCTTCATGCGGTGTGCGGGGTGTCAGGTTCTGCCCAGCCTCTGCCATCCCACCCCGGGGCTGGGTCAGGAGGCCTCTGCCTGGGCACCTCCATGACAGCCCACCCAGAGGAGCAGCCTCAGACACCCCCCCCGGCGGACCCGGCTCCTTGGGGTCTCTGGCAGGGGTGGCATTAGGGGTGGAATAAATCACAGGGTCAGCTATCGGTTCTGCCTTCACCGCCAACCCTTTTTAGTTATAGAAAAAACCTGGATATTGACAGAATCATATTAATGCGCTTCAACTTGACCCTGCTTATTGATAACTGGTTTGTTGAGATGATCCTTAATAACTGTAAGTGAGTAAGAAGGGGTCAGAGGTTTCCCAGGAAATGGCTGCTCTTAGGAGCGTATGGAAGTCCCAAGACCCAAGGTCCAGGGAACACGATGGGGCCGGTGCTCAAGGGTGCCCCCCACGCTGAGTATCCCCGGGCCTGGGCTCCTCAGGGCGTGAGTACCTGCCCACTTCCTGCGGCTTGGGGCGACCTTTAACTACTGGCAGGTGGGAGGGTCAGGGACCATCACCCCACGTTTTCCAAGCAGACTTGAGTTTTAATTCCCTTAAAAATGGCAGGCAGCGCTTTCTGAGGCCTGAGGAGCAGAACAAGTGGCCACCAGTCATTATGTCCCCTTCGGGCCATGACGTGGGGGACAGAAAGTTTTTCCTGGCCAGTTTGTGTCCTCGTCCGATCCTAACTGCATCACCCGCCCCCACGCAGCCAGTGCTGTGCGTGCCCAGCGGGTTTGGCAGGCCTGAGAGCCAGCAGCACAGTGTTTCCATGCCGGACTGCCCCAGCGCGCCCTTGGGTATATTTACTGCTCACCACAGACCCCCAGCAGTTCCCACCTGCCCCCGGAGTGCTGAGCTCAGAGAGGTCGGGCAACGTGTCCAGCAGCACACAGCTGGCATTAGGACCAGATGGGGCCCTGAGGAGGAGGGGCGGACTGGACGGAGGGGCCTGTGCTTTCTGTCTCACAAGAATGTTTCCAATCTGCGGCGAGCAGACAGTGGGCAGAGCCTCGAGTGCCCGGGCTTCGGTCACAGCTGCTGTGTTGACTCCAGACGACCGGGCATGGGGACGGTGAGAGGCAGAGAGCCTTCACGTGCTTTCCCAATGGACCAATCACAGCAATGACTGTGTGGAGGAACTGCTCGCCGATCTGCTGTGCAAATGGGCAGCTTTGGGTCCTGCGGCATCCGGGCAACTGGTGTTTCAGCCAGGACCCCCGGGCCCCAGATGTGCACTTTGGGGGGCAGGCTGACCCAGCAAGCCTTGGTAAGCCCACCCACCCTACTCCTCAGGTCTCCAAGCAATGCCCGTGGGCCCCCTTCTGCAGCCCCACTGGGGGTCGGGCATGTTGAGGGTGCTGCACGGGATGTTCCAGATCGGGCGAGGTCACCTGCCCTTGAGGACACCTCCTCCCTTCTGGAGCCTCCGCAGAGCCTGGAGGGGCTGCAGGAACAGCAAAGGAGCCCCAGACTCACAGCCAGCTCCTCCACGTTGAGCCCAGCTGCTCCTCTCAGGGCCCGTGGCTGCAAATGCATGGGATGATAGCACCGATGGTGCTCATGGCCACCTCAGCGATGGAAAGGATGCAGACAGGCCCAGCCAATATTCCAACAGGAACATATGTAACGATGCTGGTGAGGATGTGACGGTCCCTTTAGAGCCTGCTGGGCCCATGTCCTCTCGTTCACCAGGCGCTCACAGGGCAGCAGACAGAGTCCTCCTGGGCTGCCTGGCCAACGGCAGGGCCCGCCCAGCAAATCCAGGCCGTGGCCTGTTTCCAGACGGCCTGTGGCTACCATGGCTGTTACGTGTTCAAAGGGGTGTAAAAACAACCAGAGAAGAACATGGGATAGAGCCCACCTGTGACATAAAGAGCCTGAAGCTGTTACCAGCTGACCCCTGGCCTGTGGCAGACACCGGTGCTGGTGAGCGTTCCGTGTCCTTGGGCAAGCCAGAGATGCAGGCACGAAGCTTCCTGAACATGCCCCAGGAACGGGGCCCGGGTGGGCAGAGACAGCCCTTCTGTCCCAGGGTGGCTCTGCCCGCACCCCTGGCCAGCAGCCAGGGCGGGACGCTGAGCAGGGGACATGCCGTGAGGGTGGCACTTCAGTGCCACTGGTCACAGGTGTGCCACCCCACGCAGCTCATCTGGGCAGGTGGGCAAGCATCTCAGCAAGCAGACCCAGCGGGCCGGTTCCCAAAAGCACGACCCCACAGCAGTGGCAGAGCTGCGCCCAGCCGGCGAGAGGGCACGGTCCCCGCTGCAGCCGCTCACCGGGAGGAGATGGCGGGAAACTGGTCCACTTGTTTCCTTCCCCACTGATGCTCCTGTTTGTTTTCCACCAAGAAGCTCTCAGAATAGTCATGAAGAAAGCCTTCAAACGCCCCGTGGCATTTCTACCTCCACCCACCTGACTTCCGTGGACGTTTGGCCTCTCCCGAGACAGGGAGGGGTCCTTTCTGGGGGCAGGGCTGGTGACCTCTGCAGAGTGCCACTTTACCCTAGAGCAGGGCCAGCTCTGCCTCCTGCCCTGCTCTGAGGACTGAGGCCTGAGCCCCACGGCTCTCCTCAGGGCTTCATCGAGCATCAGCCGGAAACCTCAGCTCAGGGCCCTTGAGGTGGCTGCCTGGCCGCTGTTCGATCAGCCACGCGACCTGCAGCAGGATGGCCAGCCAGCTCAGCCCGGACCTCCCGAGGCACGGAAGCCCTGATGGGGGCTGGAGGCGGCACTCTGATGCTCATCGGCCGGGTGGCCTGCTTGTCAGTTTAACACGACAAGGTCACCATCTGTCTGCGGGATGGACTCAGGTGAATGACCCCCATTAGTGCAGCAGGAACAGTGAACGGATGTCCCCAGGGCTGCTGGGGGACAGAGGACGTACCTGGGGGCACCTGCAGGTGCCAGCATCTCAGTGCCAGACCTCCAGGCCCCCCCACAGTTGAGCTGGCCCATGGGCAGTCAGTGCTCCCAGGCAAACGGGTCCACATGGCTACAGCCTATGCATGGGCAAAAATGGCCCGGGGAAAACTCTGATGGTGTTTCCAGATACGTTCCTGGACACAGCTGGACTTTTAAAACTATTCTTGGGCCTGGGAGATTCTGTTCAGCAGGACAATTTATTTGCTCTTTCCAAAGATTGAGGGGAGCTGAGGTCTGTCAGGCTGGGAGCTGCCAGAGGGTCCGTGAAAGCACTGCTGTGGCCTGGGTGGGGCAGCATGTCCTGTACCCAGAGAGGACAGGGGCTTGGGGGACAGGCACACCATGAGACCCCGCTTGGCAGGGGCTACACAGAGAGAAGAGGGTCTCACAGCAGAAATCAGCAGGGCTGCATCACCAGGTGTCTGGGCTCCTAGGCATGGACAGCCTGTGTTCATTCAGGACGTGGTTCACACTGGACATTGGGATGCCTCTGCTTGGCCTGTGGTTCTCTGCTGGGCTGGCTTCCACTCCTAGCAAGAGGGAGCTGAGACCCTGTCCTGGACTCCTCCCCTGGCTGGGGTACAACCCCTCTTCCAGGAGCTGCCACAGGACCCCTGAGATGGACAGCAGAGCAGGGACACCCAGAAAGTCCTTTCTCTTTGTGACCTCTCTGTATTTAACAAATAGATTCCCCTCAGTGTTGGGGGTGATGCCTGGGGCTGCAGATTAACATGTGCAGACTGAAGCGGAAAACCTTGGGGTCGTTTCTCCTCTCCAACGGTACCCTTGAGGCATTTAGTTTTAGAAAGCAAGTGTATTTGCACGCCCCCACTGGTTTTCTTCCCTTCCCTACAAACTGCTTTTCCAGGCTCTTGTTGCTGGCAGAGTTGTGGGTGTGGACGGATCTTCCCTCTGGACTTCCTGAGGGAGATCCTGTAGATTAAGTTGGGGGTGCCAGCTGATGGGGGCAGCCTCAGGGCTGGCAATGCTGTTCTGTCTTTTCCCCTAAGAGAAAGACGCTTACTTGGATAAAACCGTAAAGCTAGGGATGCAGCAAAGGCCACATCTCAAAACAAGAGACTCGGACGAGGAATAAACTTGGCCCCTGGAGTGCGGGTCACAGTGGGGGTGCTGTGAGCGCGCAAGCCCCCCACAGACCCACACCTGTCCACACAAAGCCCCATGCAGAAGGCCAGTCCCGGTCAGGAAACAGCTTCCCAAGAGGAGCTTTCCACGGCCAGCTGGGGAACCTGGTCTGTGTGAGTTTCAGCAAGCCAGGCGAGGTGCCAGAGTGGGTCCTGGGGCCTGATTTGGAGCCCCAGATGCCAATTTCCTTTTGGCCTTGGCCGTTAGACTGAGCAGCAGACCCTGCCACCATCACATCCTTGCCCTCTGTGCTGTCACAATCCTGCCGCCCTGAACACCTCCGCTCAGCAGCTCATGCCTGAGAGACACCACAATCTTTTTACCCAATTTTCCAGCTGAGTTGACTGAGGCCTGTGAAGGTCAAGGAGCTTGCCCGGGGTCACTGAGTAAAACAGCTAAGCCGCTGGCCTCAGGACAAGGATGCGGGACTCGGGTTCCTGTTCCTAATCGGTTAACCAAAGGCTCTTTCATAAATAATAGAAATAACAGGGCTTCATTTTTCTTTAGAGGATGAACTCCCCAAACAGCCACCAGGGCTACAGTCCTCGTGCCAAACCCTTACAGGCTGGAAGGGGCGCACGCAGGAGACGGGCTCCCGGCACCGCTGGCTCCCGCGAAGGTATTAATTTGTAACAGATGCTCCAAGACCTGGAAGAGAGTCCTATGGTCTGTCCATGTGACAATGGCTGATTGTTCGGCGCTGACAGTTATTAGCCTATCATCAAACATATGAATTGCCTCCATCACACCACATCCTTTCCTTAAAGTGCTTTATGAACTAATATTAACCAATCCAATTAGCAAAAGACACTGCATTTGTGTAATCAGTAATGTAAGGCTTTGCCCTGTCTTGGTCTTAAAGAGGAAAGGCGTCGGGTGTTGATTACTGTAACGCTGTACAGTCAAGGTGCTCAGACACCAGCCAGGCACATTCTTGATCCCTGGGTCCCGTGAAGGTGCCTGGCAGGCAGGGTTCATGTCAGTGGTGCCGAAGAGCATCCAGCTGCTTCCTCTTGCACCCAGGCTCCCTGTTGTGGCTGGCATGGCCTTCAACTTCAGGATGGCAAGATGTTTATTTTTATTATAAATTTAGAGGCCAAAAGTGAGGAACTTGTTATTTAAATGCTCCGAGCCCAATTCTGCAGAAAAATCTCAAAATCCAGCTTTGAGTATTGATTGCAAGATGTTTTTCTAATCAGATGCCAAAAGGAACATTGGGTGGGGAGGACGTCTCAGGGCAGGCCCTTGCCAGGCAGTGGTTCTGTTTATGTCTTCCAGGGAGCAGTTGGGTTTCCAAGACATGAGGCCGCCTCGACTGGGCCCGACGCTCTAGATGGGCCGCTTGCCGCAGGCCCATTGTGCACAGCGCATGCAGCGGCACAGCCAGGCTGCCACCTGTCCGGACGGCTGGGCTACAGGGGGTTCCCTAGGGGAGGCCACACTGGAAATGACCTCCGTGCAACGTGCTGGAGCCGCTGCCTTCTCTGCGGATGCCCCAAATCTTACTAGTTTGTAAGCCTGATGAGACCAGTGAATCTGAGCCACTTGCCCGGCACATGTCGAGTCAGCAAAACTCAACAGCTCTTGTTTTATTTGTATTTATTTTATTGATCGGGAGGCCCAGTGAACGCATAACCAGGGGTTCCCCAGGGTACTCCGCTTCCAGGAGCCCGGTTCTGGATGGAGGGAAGGTGGTCTCTGCCTTCCTTCCTGGCACCTGAACACCTACAGGAGGGAGCCGGTGTTTCATCCAAGCATCCTTAAGCCCGTGCACCTGTACTGCCCACACTCCCCAGGCAGAGCCCTGGCCTGGAAGCCACCTCCCATGATCATCACCCCTGGACAGAGAAGGGAAAATCGCTCTCAAGAAATGTGGTCTGCTCCTACAGAGGGAAAGATCAGCCCGCAGCTTCCAGGGCCACCGTCTGGGCGGACAGCCGCCGCTGTGCCGGCCCCCAGGTCTGTCCCTGTGGCTCCTCCTCCTCCGGGAGCCTGACCTTGGGGTCAGACGTTCTGAGACAGGAGCCGGATTCCCACCTTCTACCCAGAGGTCCCGGCAGGCAGGCTTCCCTGACTTCACTCCAGCACCCATTTTAGACGGAGTTTTCAGCTCCTTCAAGTAGGATTCTCATGTTTTTTTTTTTCCATTCCACGTCAACATAAAATTAAAATTCTACAAGTTTCAAAGCTTCTTCTCTTTCTGGTCATCCTTGCTGTTAGCTCCCTGTGTGACTGTGCAGGCACTCACACGCATACACATGTATGGGCACATACACGGGTGACCTGCGGACGGGGATGAGCCCGCTGGGCCCTCTCAGAAGGTAAGGCAGACAAGGAGACCTGGGTGCAAACATTTCAGAAACCTCTTCAAAATATTTGGGTTTGTCAAAATCCCAAACCACCGTTTGCCAGGCACTCTTCCCGCTAGTGTTTGAGCCCACGGGTATTTTAAAGGAAATGAAATCCGTGTGTTTCTGATTTATTTATACTTAACTCATCAAAATGCTGTTTTAAAGAGCTATTTTGTGTCCAAAATGCCCTTTCTGCTTTTTTTCCCTTCCAAACTAAAAGCCACATTTTGCCAAGTGTGTATGACCTTAAACGCGAACATTTTCAAGGCTCTCTTGAAAGTCAAGTTCGCGAAGTCCAAACAGAGCTGAACGGGAACTAAGGGTACCCCACCCCCACCCCATGAGAACCCAGTACCTTCGGGGAGGCCACGCCCTCTGGCCCCTGCCGGGTTTTTGCTCTGCCCTAAGCAGGGTGATCACCCACTGGCCCCACGACTGGAGCCCCCAGAGATGCTGTCTGATGGGAATGAGCACATTTTCTGGAGACAAGGATCCCCAGATTCGGAATTGTACAACCTGTCCCCAGAGCCCTTGCAGGACCAGCTCAGGGTCAGGCTGGATGCAGGCCCCCCCACTGCCCCGACGACAAGGGGCTCTCCTCCCGGGAGGGGCGGCAGGGCCCTTTGGTCTCACGATCCCCCTTGGGACAGCCTGACCCAGGGAGCACACCCCATCCTGATGCCAATCTCAGCTACTGCAGATCCGGACAATGTGCGCACGCCACTCAGAGAAGAAAAAGACGCAGTGGCAGGCCTGGGCACGTGCAGGGTGGGCGGGGGCCGAGTCCCCCTTGCAGGCTGGGTCACTAGGGAGAGCGGCAGGCTAGGGCCTCCGCAGGGACAGACAGAAGGAGAGCTGGTAACAGTATTGCCTGACCTATAACACGGGGACCCAAGTGATAGGCTTGGGCTGTGCTATTTATTTCTGGCCTATTTCATGCCATATAGACTTCAATTATGAATTTGATTGCTTTTTTGTGCACGATATAAAATCCTTTATCCCCACAGCATTTAACTGTGTCCCTGGAAGATTTGGTATTCATCAGGGCCCTGCTGCCCCCAGCCCCAAAGATAAACCATCTGGGGGGCAATAAATGTCCAATCTGGTTATTGATGCTTTCAGGGAAATTGATTATCTATTTGAGGTGCAGAGCAGACTGATGTATTGCTGTCTCTGTCTCTGACACAAGAGTTTTCCTGAGAAACAAATCCCTTGATTGGCGCGATGGATTTTCTATTATATTCAAAATTTTCAAAAGTGGTCCCCATTCATCTTAATATCTGAAGAGGGGAGGAAGGGCTCGGCTGGAGCTGCACACACCGCATTCTCTTTCATCCGTTCATGGGATTTAAAGTTGAGAAAAGCCAGGCAGGTGACTGGCTCCTCCTCTGCTCGCATACCCGGCCGGCCGAGCACTGCTGCCCACGTGACGTTTTGCAGCAGGTCTGTGACTTACTGAGGAATTTGTCCCCAAGGTTGTGATTATTAGTGTGTGGTGTGAATATTAAAATTCATGGGTGTCTCCCGGCAACCCATGAGAGCAAAGGCAGGTTTCTGACGAGTTTAATTTGATCTGAACTAAGAAACTTAAAAAAAAAAGCCAGTTTTATCCTAGATCTAACACCGCACATGTTGATGGCCAAAAAGTCTTCCTTTTGTCACCGTTTTAAAAAAAATGTCTGTGGACAGGAAGAGAGCAGGGAGTCTGCACACCTGGGTGGGGTGGGGAGGTGCCCTTGCACGGCCCTAGGGATGGAGCCGAGACAAGAGATGAACTTCGTTCGGCTCATCAGTGTTGCTTCTGTGAGTCGGAAGATAACAGGCATTATAAACTCAAGAAACGTTTGCTCACCCCGAAAATCGATAGCAGCTCTGTAATCAGCCGTGATTAGCTGCACCCTGGTTACAGTGTGCTCAGGCTGTGCTCTGTGATAATTCCCCAACAGCAGAAAGAAGCCTTTATTTTGGCGGCAGCAGAGGCGGGAGGGTCATTTTGGCTTCATGCAGGTGCACCACAGACGTGGCACACCTGTGTGCAGGGAGCCAGGCCTTCCGGGACTGACCCAAGGCCCTCAAACTGGTCTCGAGCTGATCTCGCCCCTCCTGAAAGCAGCCAGCCCCAGGCCAGGTGGGCTGGCCACACACTCCCCCATCCCTTTGGACACAAAATGCCCAAACTTCAGGGTGTGGAATCCATCAGCTGAGGAATCTCAGGCTGATACAGGGAAGGCACAGAACCGTGTGGCCACGGGGCTAGGCTGGGAGCTCCGAGTTCCACCCTCAGTGCCGCTGTGCCAGGGGAAGCTTCGGAGCTTTGCAAAATGCCGATGCTGGGCTCACCATCAGTCATGGATGGGGGCCCAGGCCCAGGTCTCAGGGTTTGTCAAATTTCCCAGGTGATCTGTCGTGCAGCCGAGGAGAGAGCAGGCCTTGGGGAGTGAGGTCTACCTGTCAGGGCTTCAGGATATGGGATTCTACCCACAGGCCCACCAGGAAGGAGGGACAGCTGGGGACAGGTGAGGGCCCCTGGCCTCGGGGGTGGGAAGGAGAGAGGCTCCTTCAGGAAAAAGAGGAACCTGGCTCTCGGCCCTGCACCGAGCGCTAGGATATACACTCACGGCCTGGCCTCCCAAGGGGGACTGGGAGACTGGGGGGCACTTGCTTCCTGCAGGCAGTTAAGTCTGTGGCTCTTCCACCTGGGCTGTTTGCTTTGTGGGGGATGGTGGGATGGGCCCTAACCTCAAGGGCACAGCACCTGAAGAGGCCTGTGACACCCCTTCCTTCTGCTCACAGCACACCAGCACCCAGTCTGCAGGCCTTTGCTGGGGAGCAGCGGGTGCTCCAGGGTCTGGGACATAGAAGTGTGACCTGCCAACTTCATGAGGTTTCCCATGCCACCGGGCTTTTCCTGAATAGGCAGATCCTGTGAGGGGCTCCCAGGTGCTGGGCCTCAGCTCAGAGTGGATGCTTCAGGTGGGATTGATGTGCGCACACATGTGCGTCCGTTTGTTCACACATGCATGCATTTGGTGCGCACACGTGCATCCATGCTGGTATGCACGTGCACACGGCATGCCCCTGCATGTGAGCATGTGTCCCATGGCCTCAGGCTCTGGCTGTCTCAGAGCTGGGTGAGAAGGGGCTGAATGCAGAGCGCTCCTTGGGAGCCGTGCTGCAGGCAGTGTCCGTCTGAGGCCAGACTCCACAGCCTGGCAGCACCTCTGCTTTAACAGAGGAAATACATGGCTGGGAGCCTGTGTCCATGCAGGACAAAGGCTCCCTGCATCACAAGCTCAGCCTTCTTCCCTACTTGCACAAAGACACCGCGTGCAGGCAGCCCTTCACACCTCGCCTAAAACGTCCCATGTACACCATCCGGTTTGATGGTCTCCCCTATGCTGTGAGGCAGATGCTCAGAGAGGTTAAGCGACTGGTCTGAGGACACAGGGCAGTAGCACCTGGAGGGTCCACAGCCAGCCTTCTGCTTCCTGAGTCTAGAGGCTGTTTCCTTAAATATCAGAGTGAGGGCGAGCGGCAGGGCCTGCAGGGACGCTCTCCAGCATCGTTTCCTATGCCAGAGTAGCACGTGGTGGTAGCACAGCTGGAGTTTCGGGGCTGGCCCCTGCCCAGCCCATCCAGTGCTCTAGCAGGCCCTGCAGGGCTGCAAGGGGACGCTGCTCCCAGGCAGGCGCTGTCTGGCCTCACGGGGCACCAGCTGCTGGCTGACAGATGGGGGCCTCGCTGGGGGCGTGGCAGCGGCCCCTTCTTGCTTGGGCAGCCCGGCTCTGAGAGGTCCCAGCAAGGACCTTCTGTGAGCGGGGTGGAGTGTCAACCTCTGAGGAGCTAAGCAGCTGCCTCTGTGCCCCCCACTTCTTCCTTGCCATTCCTGTTTGCCCGGTTGCTGTGGACCTGCAACCATCACCAGCACGGCCAAACTTCCCCTGATCCTGGGCACACGGGCACGGGGCCTGCTGCCAGAGAACGGAGCAGCCTCCTTGCCTGGTGCTGGGAACCTCTTCTGAGGCTGAGTCCTTGCAAGTCACTCCAAAGGCCACTGCAGAACCTCGGGCATCCTACATGGGCAGCAGGACCTGAGGACAGTGGGGCCAGGATCTCTTGGGGCAGGTCCTGGCTGGGTCAGCCCCAGGGCTGCTCCCAGGCCCTGCACAACCCGGTCTAATGCCCGTTGAGCTAGCAGTTGACACAAGGCAAGCACCTCCTAGACAGCCCTACAGGTGTGTGTGTGAGCCGGCTCAGACCACAGACTCCTGGGCTGTATTGGCTGAGCGCTAAGGTGCCAGCGCACCTTCATGGGTGAGGCCCCACTTCAGCCAGCTAGGAGGACGGGCAGGACCTAGAACCGTGCAGACACATGGAAGAAGGCCCCACAGATGGAAAGCCGGCGTGGCTGAGTGGGGGAGCAAGCTTTCATGCCCAGCTCCTGTGGGCACGTAATGAACGTCTGCTCACAATGAGGATCATGTCTGGAGAGGTAGGCAAACCTGTCCTCCAAGCGCTACCCGGAGGCTTTTACTGGCTGAGGTTACGTGGTCAATGGTTTTCAGGAGAAGTTCATTATTACCTCCACCAAACATCTGTGGCCAGCGCGGCTGTGCCTCATTTCCCCAGGGAGCCCCTCGGTTGGAACCTCGTTCCACACTCACTCTGTGATCCTGAGGTTCCCACACCAGAGGAGGCCTGGCTTTCCTGGAAGACCCACCTAAGGCTCACACATGTGCAGAGATGGTGCCGGAGACCTGAGGAGGGACCCCACACACCTTGGCTGCTCAGGGTGCAGCCCTGTGAGGAGCAGGGCGGGCGCTCACCACACAGCCAGCCCCTCTCCAGGCCCGTTCAGTCATTAACTCCCACAGGACATTATCTGGTACGAATCTCCCGGGTGCAGAGCTGTGGCTGGGCTCTGAGAGAATTTTATCGTCCTGTTCCTGAACACAGCAGACAGGCCTGGGTAATCATTAACCCGGCTTCCGCCTCCCTCCGTTCCGAAGATGGTCCTGCATCTACCAGAGGCACGCCAGCCCCTGCCCTCTCCTCCCACGCTCGGACCCCTTCCCCCGCCCCAGCTCTAGGGGTAAAGAAAGAGAAAGCGGGTCCTCCGGGAGCTGGCACGGCAGACAATGTGTGTCTTGTGTGAGTAATTTAGCGCTGTGGCCAGTCAATCTGGTTTCTGGGCCCGCTGCCCTGACCCTCTTTAGAGAGGCCCGCTCTTGCGGGCACAGTGTGAAACACTTTCTTTCACTGCGCTGACACTCTGCGGATTGAGACGTCAGCCTGGTCCAACTGCAGCAAATTAGCAATTTTTCTTTTGCTAATTGGAAATAAAAATGTTTGCCGAGGGAGCCGTTTGTCGGCATGCGGTTTTCGGTTTCTGGGCAGGAGAAGGCTGCGTGGAAAACGCGTCCTGAGGTGCTCCCCGCCCTGGGGTGCCCCTCGCCACAAGCTCCACCGGGCCCCACGGCGGCAGTGTGCACACACACCCGTCCCTTGCAGCTCATCTCTGATCTGGGCCTCCCTCAAGCCCCGGGCCCCCTCCTCTGGTAGAGCTGTGTCCCAGGGTCACTGAGCCCCTCCAGAGACCATCAGGATCAGGTGGGCAGCAGAGCTGTTGGGCGTGGGATGGTGAGAAAGCCCTTTGCCATGAGGACGGAGGAAGCAAATCAGGGGTTAAGGGCTGAGGGTGGCCCACACCTTTAAGCACAGAACACACTCCGAAAAAGCCAGCTGGGTTATCTGATTCTGAGTCAGTGCCTCCTCCAAGGATCACTCACCCTTGTGGGGTGGGCACCCTGGAGAGGCATGTCCCCCAGCCTGGGGTGACTTCCCATTTTAGCCACCCCTCAGTTCCAAGGGCGGAAAAGACCCTGGTGCCTGGGGAGAGGGGGGCAGAGGCACCAGCAGGGTGGAGACAGAACGAAGGCTCTTCTGCTGATCGGAACAAAGGAAGAGGCACATGGAGGCCTGGGGCCTCTGTTGCTGGGAAAGCAGGCAGGGACGGCAGGTCAAGTGCAGCGATTTGGGAATCTGCTTATAAACAGACCCACACACGCCCACGTGTGCACAAAAACGCATGTGCGTGTGCACGCCTGTGACTGAGTGTGCAAGTGTCTGAGCAGGTGCACGCCTGAGGGTGTGGTGCCCACCGGTGGCCCGCCTGGGGCCCCCTCGGGATGCCCAGGGTCTCTCAGGAATCAGGCCTGTCAGGCCAGCGCGTAAAGGGTTACCCTGCTCCCCCTCCCTGGTTTCTGATAAAGCATTTGACAGCCATGCCTAATAATTCTTTCTGCTGTGTTTTTTTCTTGATGTCTTTATGTGAATATGAAGCCAGAATGAAAGGCTTTGGGGGACCCCCACGAGAGAGGAAAAGTATGAACCGGGGGGAAGAAAGAGTGTGCCGTGGGCTCCCTGCCGAGAGCAGGCATCTCCTTTGGCAGTCCACGACTTGGCTTCAGAGGCCCTTTGTAAGTGGAAACGAGTCTTCTTCACTTGGCCACGACAATAGGTGTTTTGTCAGAGGGGGACGGGGTGGGGGGCAGCAGCGCGGGGCGAGCCCCCAGGGCCTGCCGATGTTGGATGAGGGATGATTTATTGCTCCAGTGTCCTCGGTGGCGTTTGGCTACCTTCCCAGACCCCAACGTCAGTGGCGGAGGCAGGAGGAAGGCAAGTGGGGGTGGGACAGGGCCGCACGGCCGGGGGCCCCCCGACACCTTGGCTGGGGAGGCAGCCGTGGCAAGCGAGGCCGTGTGCAGGCAGCACCCTGATATTCTAGGCAGAAGGGAGGGCATCCCAGCCAGTCCAAAATGGAATGGGCAGGCACTTGGGGAACCCAGGCAGAGCCCCTTAAGAGCATTCCCACATTAAAAAAAAAAAAAGAATGATGTGGAGGTGACCTGCCTGGGGGCGCGGGGGCCACAGGGCTGGCATTTTGGTGGGACCGCCTGCCCTGGGCAGTCACGGCCCGGCTGCCCTGCTCGGAGGGCCCCAGTGCTGGTACTGTCTGTGTCCCTGCCAACGTCCCAAGTGGCTGGTTTGTGCTTCCGGCCACTCCTGGGACTCATTTTCATCCTGACGAAGGAGCAGAAAGGAGTGGTGTTCCTCTGGGGTTTTGACCTGGCCCAAACCGGAGAGGCCATAAATCCAACCAGAAGGGCTGTTCCCACTGCGTCCCTGCTCCCATTCCAGACCAAATAAGTCTGGAGGAGCTGGGCCGGGGGCGGCCTATCAGCCCCAAGCGTGTCTCTGGGCTGCCCGCACACCATGGCTACGCCCACCGCGCCCCAGCCTGGGGGCCCTGCTGGCCAGCTGGCACACTGGCCCCCGAGCCAAGGTGGTTCTGGGTCGTTTCCAGTGCAAAGAAATGGCTGCCAGGCAGCTCACACGCGGCACACCGCAGCATCCAGTGAAACCTCACGTGTGGGGAGAGCTCCACTCCGGGCCTCCTGATCCTGCTTCCAAGTAAGCTTTGAAAATACCAAAACTGGGACCAGGGAGCAGCGGAGGGGTGGTACGTAAAGATGACATTCCTGGCTTGGGGCTGGTCTGTCTCTCCTGTGTTTGCAACAACATTCCAACCAGGAATGGGGCCGGACACGAAGCAGAGCTACACGGAGGAGCCCAGCATGACCCTGCACACCGGCTTCGGGCTGCGGGGGACAGAGGTGGCCGCGGGTGAGATGGGAGGGGCTGGGGGCGGAGCTCGCAGGGGTTGGTGCGGAGGGGTGGGGGGCGCCTGCCCGGACTGGCCCTGAACAATCTGTGGGCTCCAGTTTGCTGCTGACCACAGTCCTGCCCTCTGCAATATCAATGATTTAAACGCCTTTGGCCTCAGCTTCAGGCCTCGGCCTTCATTTCCTGAGGCTGGATGCGGCCTTGTGGCCCCTCCTCCAGGTCTGGGGGATGCAGAGGCACCCCTGCACGGCCTGGGACGTGCCCAGGCTCTGCCCTTCCAGGCCCGGTCCTGTGGGCCACACCAGCCCTCTGACACCTGCAGGCCATGGGACGGAGTGTGCCCCCGCGTGCCCCCGCATGCCCCCTGGCGGGCTGTCATGTGCAGAGGACGCTCAGCGGAGGGATGCAGGGGGCTGCAGCCGCATCGGCTCCCGGGCCCCGTGGCACAGACGTGTCACCACACTGACGTAGATGTGAGAACCGCTGTATGCGTTTTGTTCGCCGGACACTATTTGGACGTAGCCTGTCCAGCGTCTGGAGGGCCTGGCAACTGCCACGTCAGCACAAACAGCCCCCCCAACTTTTCATTGGGATGTGCCCGGACATTTTTCCCATGGAAAGAGAGTGTGGCCTTTGTGAGGGGGCACGGCTGGCCCGGATTACAGTAAAGATTAATCCCAAACAAGAGACAAGGACGACAAAGAGCATGATACACTTCACTCTTCAATGGATGTTTTCATAAATGTATGAATAATTTAAATTATCATTGCCGAGTATTTATTCGAGTGTTTCGGGGGAAAAATGCCTCCTCTTTTTTCGGCCCTGATTCTTTTCATTTTTGTCTCATCTCTTTCATGTACTGCATGGGCTGTTTTCTTGCCATCTGAATCGGCCCGGAACAATGGGATGTATGAGGCCGAGGGGGCCGCCGAAGAATGCAGCCCTTGTTGCCGATGCCGGGCCTGACATTGATTAATGAGGGTGCAGACACGGGCAGAATCTGTGAGCACCAAGGGGGAAGCCGAGGGCCCGAGGGCGCCCGAGCGGAGGGCAGGGGCTGGCAGGGAGAAGGCCACGGCCGTCCCGCCACGCCCAGTGGGAAAGGGCAGGGGAGGGAAGTGCAGCGCGGAAGCCACCAGTACAGAGGGACAGGACCTGGGCAGGTCCTCCAAGGACAGGGCATGGGAGCGGGGGTCCAGGTCCCGCGTCTGCTCGGAGGAGGGAGCGTGAGCCACAGCCATGCATGGGTTGGGGGCACTTCCCACTGCCAACCCCTGAAACACACTCTTCCTATATAGCGGCTGATCCAGGACGACCCGGGAACCACAGCCAGCCTGGCCTGTCACCAGGCCTCACCTTGCCTCCACGAGACAGTCACGCGCTTCCTGGTACAGCCCAAATGTGACCTCCCCTCCCACCCTATATATCCACTTATTTTCAGTCACAGGAAAGCACACCTGGGGGATGTCTCTTCCATTGAATTCTCAACCCAGAGCTTAGGACTGACACGGAATTGATGGCAGGGCTGCGCTGGCAGATGTCTGCCTGGCCTTGTGATGACAGCCCAACCAGCCACCACAGGCACCTTCGCCATCTGACCACATGATCCATCTGCAAGGGCCCCCAGGCTCAGGCCTGCTGCTGCCCTCCGAGACTGGGGGGCCCCAAAGGGGAGCTTTGGGGGACACATGCCCCGTGCTCAGCACGAGGGTCTCTGGACCCAGCAGGTGGAAGGGCAAGTGTCCGCCAGCAGAACAAGCTGCCTTTGGCCAAGGTCAAGTTCAGAACCACCTCTCGGGCTGGGGGCATTGCTCATCTGATGAGGAAAACGCCAGCGCAGGCCTCACACGCTCTGTGGAATGTGGAACGGGGGCGTGGAGATGGATCCGCCTTGGAGGAGGCTGCCGCGCTGGGAGGGGCTATGCCCCCGAAAGCCTCCGTGACTCCACGCTCCCAGGGCCACGGGGGCTGAAAAAGGCATTATTTTTCTTAGAAGTAAGGAGATAGGGCTGTAAGCTGCTGGGAGGGCCGGGCCTGACCTCAGGCCTGGCATTTTTGGGTTTTGTCCAATAGGAAAATGAAATGAAATGCACCTGGTGAACATAGAGAGAGGCTCTGTCCCACTTGTCCAGTCCCCCTTGTGATAAACTTTTTATGGGGAAATGCATTTCCCTGGGCAGCACTGCACTCCTGGGGGCCAGTCGTGTGCCCCCAGAAAAGGGGGCTGTGATGGAATAAGAGTGCAGGTGAATCTGCGAGTGGCCACAGGGGACTCAGCTGCATCCAGCGCAGCTCAGTGGCCATTCTGCTCTGCTCCCCCGCCACTCCTTCTGCCCCTTGTGCTTCCGAATTAATGTACCAGGCCAAGCCAAGAGGCCTTGATAATGATCTGGAATTGCAAAATTATTCAGGGACGGTGAGGCCTCATGGGTCCTCAGTCTACAGCCCTGGCAGTAACCCTGCTTGTGGGTGACCTTAGGCGGACACAGTGTCCTGGAATCCCCGCTTCCCCGCCTGGAAAGGATGGATCCCGAGGCGCCGCTCAGCCTCCTGGTGTCCTGAGGAAACGTCACGTTAGAACGCGAGGTGCTTGCAGCCGTTCATGAACAAAACTGGCATCTATCAATTCACACCTGGGCTGGCAGAACCGTTCCTCAGAGGAAAGGTGCCCGTGGCCAGCGACGCTCAGACACCTACACCCCAAAGGAAGTAAAGCAGACCCCCGGGATGGAGCACACACATGAAGCCCCAAAACTGAAATGCAGTGTGCCACCCAGCACAGCACCTGTGGCTTTCCCGCTAACAACATGTCTGAGCAGCAAATTACAGTCATCACAATTTTATAATGACAACAGTGGGGTGAGGGCAAACAGGGTCCCCCCATCCTGCCGTGCCAAGCCCTCTCCCCACAAAACAGGTGGGGGTATTTGTGTCAGCAAATTAAGCAAACATGGTTGTATCTACGACTTGATGGACTTGCCATGGTTAAGTGATAAAGCTTAGGGAAGATGTGTTTCTCCTCTCCCCATCACTGAAAGAGGTGTGTTTACTGGCTGACTTGGGGATCTGAACATCAGTGTGGCCGCCGAGGGGCTGCCAGCATGCAGGACGTGATCTGCAGCAGCTTCCAAAAGCCAGTGAGGCCTCCCAAGGAAGCATGCGGCCAGTGACCGAGGGGGGCGCCCACTGCCAGGAAAGTCCCTGTAAGTCCCCGCTCCATGGCTCCACTGGTGGGGACGTCCCTGAGAAACAAGGAGAAAAATGCTCAGGGACTGGGCTCAGGAATGAGGGAAAGGATTCCTAAGGGAGATGCTTAAAAACCATGCCGCTTTGATGCTGAAGGGTGGGGGTGAGGGTGGGGGTGGGCTGAGCCAGGCATAGGGCGCACGGAGAGTAATGCTGGGTGGGACCCAAAGGGACCCTGCCTTGTTAATTTTGTGCGGAGTCCTTAGATCCCGGCAAGTGAGGCAACAGTGAAGGGGGTCAGAGGACAAGCCGGAACCTTCCCTCCACCTCTCTGGACAGCAGAAGCGCAGGGATTTCCAGCCAGGACCTCAGAGAGGTCCCCTGGCATAGGGATGTGGGAGGGATGTGCATCGGGCCGCCTCTGGGGTCCCCCACCTCCAGCGGGGCCTGCCTGTGTCAGTCAGCCTCCCAGGACTCCGCAGTGGCCCCGCCTCAGGCCGCCCTGCCCCCACCCTCTGCTGTGGGGCCAGGGGGACATCAACATCACCTGAAAGGCAGCCCCGAGGGCGACCCCAGCCCTGAGCCCCTGGTGGGGACAAATGAGGGGCTTAACTAGTGCAAGATCGCATGAAAGGGACCGGGGAAAGAAGAACAAAGCTTCCGCCAATTTGCTCTTTTGGGCTTTGTGGAAACTGCCCCTTTCCCAGCGATCACCCCCCCAGTGAATGAGGGCGGGTGCTGCGCGGCTCTTCCGCGGCTCTGATGGGTTTTCACGGGATGGTGAATGGAGTGCAAATTAGCGGAGCCCTCAGGAGGCTTGTTACTGTCACTCCCAAAGTGATGCCCAAAGGCAACTGAGGATTAGTCCAGCTAAAGAGCTTGCCCATTATCAGAGCAAGGTAGGAAACTATTTATTGTCTTCTCTTTCATGTTCCTCCATTCTGCCCGCTGTGGCGAGGCACTTGGAGAACGGAGCAGCAAACGCGCTCCCGCTCAGGCCCTGGCCACCAGGCGTGGCAGTGCACACTCACGTGCACACACGCCACGGAGGGTCCCGGGCCTCTCCTGCGGGTCCCAGCCCAGAGCCCAGGCTGGCTGGTTGCTGAAATGCTGCAGCAGGTGGCCACTTGGGGTGGAGTGGGGCACGGGTGGCAGCCTGCAGCAGCTTCCCACTGCTGTGCAAATGGCCTTGCGCTGCTCCCTGGACGGCCTGGACAATGCCAGCCCTTGGCAACGTCTCCATGATCATGGGGCACAAAGAGGACATCGGAGCCGAACCAACTGGTTTTCAAGAGACAAATCCACCGAAGCCCCCAACCCAACCAGAGCCTTCATTTCATGCCAAACCATCTTTTCTTAGGGGGCCAGCCTACTGCTCATTTCTAAATAGATCAAGTCCACGGCTTTTCAAACGAGTGAACGAGGCCCATAAAGAGGCACACAATCGAGTCGATCCTTGATTCATTTCAGATCTGATGGGGACATGTTTCTAGGAAGTGACTCACACTGAGTTTTGATTGGTCTACGTTGAAAAAGGAAAGCAGGGCTTGACAGCAGCTCAGCACGGAGGCCTGTGGGTGACCAGCCAAGTCTGGCAGACAGCAGGCTTTCCACAGTATACACACCCAAGTAGGGAGGGAATTAATACACGTCTAACGGAAGAACAAACAACAAATGTCTAACCAGTGGATCAGCAAATATCTAATAATAAATATCTAAGCAAATAAAGAACTACATCTCTAATGAGTGAATAAATAAGCAAATATATATCTAATGAATAACAAATACCTGATGAATGGTTCTGTAATGATTGACAAATAGATATCTAATGAGTGAATAGATATCTAATGGTTGAATAAACAAATATCTAATGGTTGAATAAACAGATATTTATCTAGAGGTGAAGAATGAGCCCTTTCCAGCCCCGTAACCAGGACATACCTTGAACTGCAAAGTTTCCTTAATTTTGACCTTTTTGACTTAGAATATGGTATCTGCTATTTAGATTATGACTTGGAAATCTTTCATCTGCCTTTGTGTGTAACCTAAGCTGCTGAACCTGGAACTAAAAGATGGCCTAAGTAGCCTTGGAAACTTGCCATAATGCCTGAGACGAGGCTACTGGGCTCTGGTTGGGGGCCTGGATTCTGAGCCTCCTGTGGCTTCCGACTCTGCAGTATGTACCGCTTTCCTGGGCCTCAGTTTCCCCATCTGTTTCAGGGAGCACATCCATCACTGCAACAGCTCAGAGCTGACGGGTCACATAGATGATGCCCAAGACCTTCAAGGGCCAACCGAAACCAGACGTACCATTAGTGTGGCCAGAACCACCCTCCACAAGTCTACAACAATTAAATTCAGTAGTTTCAAGTGTAGAAACTACTATCCAGTGGAGAAAATTTAAATGCAGGTGTTTATTCAATAGTCATGTTCTAGACATTCATACCTCCAACACTTTTTAAAAACAGGGTTATAATAACAGCCACTGATTTTCTGTAGTTGAGAAAGGTAAGTGGTCTCAAGGCATCTTATGAATGTCTCTAGAAGCACGGTCACTTTCGATGTAGTAAGAACTCCACTGAGGGACGGGCACAGAGTAAATGCTGGCACTCCTCCTGCAACCCCCACTTAACCCTGGGGGAGTGGAAGGCGGCAGCCTAAAGCTACATTTTCTAGAGTATCAGCCTGAGCCAGACTCTCTTATTGGGCCATTTTGCAAAGTTCTGGAGGCAGTCCTTGGTGGTGGTGCCCAGGAAGCCACAGGACACATCTGTGGCCCAGGTCCAGCCTGGGGAAGGGGCTGAGGCTCCCAGAGTCAGTCACCAGTGCAACCCCAGAGTAGGGGGTGCATCTGCAGACATCAGTGTTGACCAAGGCTCCAACTGGGGGTTCCAGGATATTCCATATGAGTTCTCCACTTCCACTTGGATCTGTGAGCTCCTGGCTGGAATGTACAGGGCTGAGGCCTCCCAGCAAAGCCCTTCCATGCCCAGCTCTGGCTGCCTGCCCGGCTCAAAGGGGGGCACATGCATGGACGTGACCTTCATGAACCTCCCCAGGAAAAGGAGCCCGGGCTGGCTCCTCTGTGCAAGGTCACAATGGGGCAGGTGCAGAGGCCAGAACCACCTGGTCAGGACCTGGGGATGGGCCACAGCAGAGCTTTGTTCCTTGCTGTTCAGCTTGGGACGTTTTCTGGGCTCCTGGGGTTTTAGGTGTGACCATGCTTGCTAAGTCCCCATCTCAGCTCTATTTCAGGTCTTATTTGTGTTCCTTTTCTACTTAGGCATGAGCCTTTACCAGATCAATGATGGACATTTCTTGTCGCTGAAACCAGGACTTTCCCAGATTTTGACGAAGACATTCAAAGTCCACCTGAGGCCCACCCTGCGCCTGCAAGTGCGGCATGGAGCGCTCCTGTCTAGGTCCGTTCAAATTCCCCAGACCCCGTGTTGGTGTGAACACCCTAGTTGTGTCCATGGTCGCTGCGCACCCTGAGCAGATGGTGGCTGTCAGGAGGCTGGAAAGGTGGGCTTGCTCCCACAGACGGCGACCCTCACCTCGAACGAGAGCACTGACACCAGCTGACGCACAAGGAAAACCAGTTCTGCCAGCACTGGTGCCAGGCTCCCTCTCGGCTTGCCGACACCGTCCTGGGGTCCTGGGGATGAGCCCTAGCTGCCCCAGGTGGGCCGTGTGCCTGGTGGTACCTGGGCCTCCTCCCCCAAGCCCTGGCCCAGCACCAGCTTCATCTCAAGGGCCTGCCCCGTGCTCTACCATCCCACTCAGGGCCGAGCAGGAGAGGCCTCTCCTCTGCTCTCCATGTGTCCCTGGGGTCTCCGGGATACCTGCATCCCAGCCTCAGGTGGAAGAAGGCCCCTTTTCCAAGCCTGGGGGACCCCAAACAGGGGCTGCAGGCGAACCCTCTGAATGAAGAACAGGCTGTGCAGATGAGCCCATCAGCCTGGCCTAGAGCCCACCTCCCAGCCTCTCTGAGGGACCAGCTGCTCCACACAAGTTCCCTCTTTGGTGCCGGCTGACGGGCAAGGGATGCACACCAGCAGGAGAGCTCCAGAGGGCTGCATGGTGGGCAGGGCACGGAGCAGAGCTGCACATGCTGGCACCTCCGCACGGGGAAGCCAGCAGGCCTCACAGCCTCCCCATGGGCCCTGGTCCTGGTAGACAGCAGAGTTATTTGACGGGCGGAAAGGAAGCTATTCTGAAGGAAGAGACCAGAAAGGGGGTTGTCAGCTCCTATGTGAGCCCCGTGGTTCTCAGTCAGGGGCAGTTCAGTCACCAGGCAGGGGCGACAGTCAGGCTGTAACCCAGGGGACCTGGGACAAAGTCTAGAGACACTCTGGGTTGTGTCCTAAAACAGGCAACGCCCAGAAGGGTGCCCCAGGTCCCACAGCCAGCAGCACCGATGGGGGAAGCCTGCTCGGGACAAAGGTTAAGAGACGCCTTGTGAGGTCGCTTCTCTCGCTCTCCTGCCACCCCTTAGGGGTGACACTCTGAGGCAGATGCCCTCACCGTGGCAGAGGGCCCCCTCTTGCGCTCACGGGCTGCAGGCAGACCAGCTCTCCAAGCACAGAACACGCCAGGCTGTTCCCGGCCAATCCTGATCGTCCTAACAGCCTGGCCGGGATCACTTCACAGGCATGCGCACCGCGGGGCGGTGACGGGGAGCAACCCATCAGGCACACCAGGCTAACAGGCGGCGGGGCCAAGGTCCCGATCCAGGGCCGTGGGAATGCGTCCCAGGACCACCCTGCTGTAAGGCCCGAGGATGGGGCAGAAGGATGGCTAGCTGCTGCCACCCACAGATGTAAATCATAAATCAAACTGGGGCAACACCCTTCAAACACGTTCTCCTGCCGAGCTCGGACGCAGCTCTGAATTACAAGCGCACTTGGCTTCCTCTTCGGACCTGTGGGTGGAAATGCACTGGCCGCCCCAGGAAGCAAAATGTCATGTTTCTCTGCCCTGAACGGATGCCAGAGGCACTGAGGCCCTACGCATGAGGTCCTATCACATGCCGTTAAGGAACCTGGTTGGGTGTGTTCAGTGGGAGTGTGTGCGGTAGGTCACTTGGTGTGGTGGAGTTAATTAAGTGACCTCGCGTTTCGTGCTTGTGAATTCCTTTCCAAACCATAAAAAGGGTATAAACAGCATCGGGCTAGAGACTGCGAGCCGGGCAAGCTGGCGCACTGGCCCCGTGGGGACGTGTCAGTCTGCCGGAAGGCGTCCTCCCCAGTGACCATACTTCAACCTGGCTCCAGCTTCAGGCCACTCTCTCTCCTTTGTGTTCCCCTGGCCATCTGCACCTTGCTGGAAGCTGGCATACAGTGGGACATGCAGGCGGTGCAGGCCCCCTCTGTGCACTCCCGTGTGGGCTGGCTCAGCCTTTCCGATGGTCCTCAGGGCCCTGGTCTACTGGCCTTGCTTCCTGGACCAGACACCAGGCAGAGGAGCCCCAGAGAGGAGATCTGATGTGTGTGTGAAGCCAGAATGTGTCTCAAATTCATGCACAAAATCTGTTTTCTGGAGGCCTCCGTGCAGGCATGTTCCTCTAATCAGGCCCCAGGCCCCCACCCCCTAACCTCACCTGCTTCTCCTCCCAGGAGTCATTTCCTGACTGCTGCTCAGGAAAGAGATTTATGGCCCACAGAAAGAGAATATCTTACACCTGCCATTTCATAAAATACACTGGTCTCCACCTGGTGGGCTCCTGAAGCGCTCTCCGGAGCTCATGAGCACCTCAGCTGCTCTGAGACCGCTGTGTTGGCAGCTCAGACGGGAGGTCTTTCTGCCACCCCACTGGATATAAATGTGTGCTCGCTCATCCCTGAGGACATGGACTGGGCCACCTGGAGGCCTCTCCTGGAAATGGCCCTGCTCAGCCCAGGATGTATGCATGGCTGGTGACTCTCTCCAACTGCGGGATTCAGTCTAGATGGTGAAATCAAAGCCCGCAGGTGATGCTGGGAGCTTCGCCACCTTTGCTGGGGAGTTGCTGAGGAAAATTTCAGAACAGAGGACGTGGCACTCTGCCCTATGATGGCTCCCGAGTGTCCAGGACCCAAGACTACACAGGCTTTGCTCCTGGGCCTGGCCAGTGTGCACAGGAGGGACATGGGGCTCCCAGAGGATAGCGGCAGAGCCAGACTCCCTGGTGACCCCCAAAAACAAAGCCACGGTGCCGGCAAAGCCCATTCCCCCGATGCTCACTGGGCGGTTTAATAGTCTGCTCCCAACAGCCCCACAGGGTCACTCGAGGAGAGGGGATGCCCAGTCCCAGGTTGGTGTGGGCCAGTGGGCTCTTGAAGGTCACCACAAACCAGCTCTGTGACCCCTTAAGCTCAAGGGCCCTCACCGAGAAAGCCGGACAATGGTGCCACTTGGGGCTGTGGGCCATGCGGACCGAGGTGGGGCGCTGTTGACCCATCCCCGACTCAGATGAGCCACTGAGCAAAGCTGATTCCCACTGAACAGCTGGGTGCCTGCTCCTCACTGCTGCTGTCTGACCAGGTCTGGAGCCAGGGCCCCAAACCCCTTTGCACTCAGATCCCCAGGAGAGAGGCAGCCAGCTGGGCGGGATCCAGGAATTTTGCCCTTAAACCCAGCACACGCTGCATGCCTTTGGAGGGCAGAATTGGGCAAGGGGTACCGGCTCCCCTCCCCTGGGTGGACTTTGGATAGAAATGAGCCACTCTGGGCAGGCAGGAAACCCGTCCTTGGGCTCCCGGGAGGGTGCCCAGCCCCAAACCTCACACATGCCATGCTCCTTTTCATCCCACCAGGCTGGCCTAATAATCAGATTCCGCTTGGTTCTTAATCCTTATTTTCTTTAAAAAATGGATTAAGAAAATCTCATCTGGAAAATTAATTAATGTGCGAATTCAACAAATATTTACTGAGCATAGCACTTTGTTAAGTATTTGCTTTTTATGTAACTTGCATTTTCCTCGCTTTTTTCCCCCCAGCCAGTCGGGTTTCTGGCTGGCCTACTTCTATTTTTTATGGGGTTTATTGCTTCTTGCCCTAAAATTATTCTCTAATTCAACTATTGCAGTATATTCCGTTCATATACAATCGGCCACATAGGCACACATGGAATCCCCATGTTCTAAGTGGAGGGAGGAAGCCGATGGTCTGAGAGCAGATGGGGGTCAGGCCTCGGCGCCAAGGACGCGGGGGACCCGCCCAGTCCCCTGGGGTGCGCAGGGGCAGAGGGGGCTCTTTGGAGCCTGGTGACCAGTGCTGGGGATCATGGGCCTGTCGCCCCACGGCGGGCACTGGGATGATTTTCAATGCCCCGTTTTCCCGTCCCCCTCCTGTCACTGGCTGTAGGTAAGTCTGTCCTCCCAAAGCAGCCCCTCACCCCAGCCAAACAAGAGTGAGCTTGCCTCCCCTTTGCCCAAGAAAGGAAGCCCGAGGCTTTTCACGGGCAGTGAATGGGGCCCCTCACTTAGGCCGCATTATACCTCGGCCTTCATTTCCCCTTTCCTTCCTTACCTCAGTCAGGGGGGTTCTGACTCCAACTAATTCGGTAACAATCTGCCGGCCTTCCCAGCTCCCAGCTCCGAGCACACCGGGCGCCTTCCCCCATGCCCGTCCGCCTCCAATTAGCCTGCCGCTGGGCCCTGGGCCCCCTGCATGCCTCTCCTGCCACCTGCCCGTTTTTAACCGTTTCCTTTGGATCTGGATGCCAGGGCCTTTGGGGGGCAGCCCCCCAGGGCCCCAGGCGGCCGACCTCGCACCCGGCCTCCCAAAGCCAAGCTGGTCCTGAGGCCGTGCGCTCACGGGCACCTTCCCACCCGACGGAGCAGAGGGCCGGGGCTCTGAGGCCCCCAAACCTACCCGCACGGCACCTGGTTCTGGAAGAAGAAGCAAAGAGCCCTCACGGGGAAGCCGCGAGGTGGCTGCCTTCGGGGGTTCCAGTCTCCCGAGGCCAGGTTTCGCTCTCACCAGCTGAGGGGCGCTGCAGCTGCTGGTTCGGCACCTTGGGGCACTCTGGTCCCGACTGCGTCTCTCTGAAGTCTCCACATGCTGTTGTTTCTCCCCAAACCACCTTCCTCTGTTCAGAGGAAAAGTTTCTGAGCCCTGTAGGAAGCAGGTGGAAACATTCGCGGGGGTTGCAGGCTGGCCACGTGCATGCGCCCGCATGCACACGCGCACGCAGGGCGGGGGCGCCGATGAGGCAGGGCGTGCCTGCGAGTGGCCCAGCCAATTCTGAGGTTTATTTCACGGCTTTGATCTTCAAATGGAAAGTGTGGGAATTGGCTAAAAATGCTAACCTTGAAAAGGAATCCTACCGCAGGGCTTGGGTAAGCAGCGTTGTCTTGAGCTCATCTCCCGTCTGTCCTTCCCACATTTCCAACCCAGGCGCGGTGCCTCCCGGTGCCCCAAAAGAGGCCTGTCCAGGAGGTCTTGGGCACCAGCCAGCACCTCACGCTGGGACACCTGGAACCAGGTGTGGACCAGTGGCGGCGACAGTCACTGGGGAGTGACGTGGTCAGGAACTGGAACACGGGGTCAGTTGTACTGAAATTGGTACTTTGCTTCAGCAGCTCCGGAACCTGCACAGGACCATTGCTTTGGGAGTGGTGGTCACCCTCCTTCCTCTGTCAGTGCGATGTGTTCCGATATTTCATTATTCACTCACCCGATTTCCCCTGTAAATCGGTCCATTTGAAAACTGCTGTAGAATAAGAATTCCGCTAGACAGTTTGGGGCATTTTTTCCAAAGTGCCCCATTCATCACTCGCTAAATTCAGTGTCTGGGGATGAAACCGTCTGAAGGCCACTTGTGAGGACCCCAGGACTCCCCCTTCTGCCTGTGGTCCTGGAGAAATTCACTAAGCAGGCCAGAAGCACGGTTCCCAGAGAGCAGCTCATCCACGTCAGTCAGGAGGAAGCCAAGAGGGAGCAGGTGCGCATTTAGTCTGACTTACCTCTGCAACTCCAGGACATTTGCTCTGTCCTTCTAGGGGACACAGGCCACATGCTCAGGGCTGGACTGCCTGAGTTCCACAAAAGAAAGCTCTCCTAGTTTGCCTTCTGCCCCCCGAGACCAGGGGGTTCAGGGACATGCCAGCAATGGGAGGCCCCTGCAGGACCATTTAACTCCATCCTCTTGCTTAGCAAGTGGGGAAACGGCCCCAAGGTAGGGAGGCACGGTCAGCAGTATTCACGAGACCGAGCTGTTTTCCTCCGTCTACAGCATCAGGCCGCCGGCTCTGCAGCCTGGACGACTGCGAAACCTGTACGGTACCTACAGTAGGTCTCAGAAAACCCCACAAACTAGCTGATGGTATAAAGGAACTGACAGAAAGCTTCGGAATGGCCATTTAACCACACCCACTCCACATTAGTGGGGTGTGATGCTGTCTGGATCATTAACGTGAAGAAAACCGGCCGACGGAGGTCTTCACTCTCCCGGGACTGTAACAGCTCTGCGAGATTGGATGTCCAGGACGTAAGCCCTGACCCCAACCCCAGGGCCAGGGGCGCAGCGGGGCAGCTTCCTCAGCACCTCCCTATATGTCCCAGCGTGAGGGGACACTCAATCACTGGAAGTGGGTGAAGCAAGCGGAACCCCACCGGCCTCTTATCCATCAAGGCTCCCTCGTCCTCCATGGCTCAGGGCTGCGGGCAGCAACTGGGTAGCAGGTTCAGGGCAGTGGAAAGATGTGAAAATGAAACTTCCAGTGGCCCTCTCCTCCGAGGTTTTCCTTCTGGAGCCCCTGACCAGGATGGCAGGGGTGGGACAAACACCCCAAACTCTACTGCATCTTCAAGACAGCCTGACACACTGTCGGGAGACCTGACCCCACGGGCGGCTGCCAGTTGCTTCTTAATTTACCTTGAGTTTAAAGGGAAGCCCCGGACCAGGGCTCCAGTGGGTCCATGGAGACCTGGGCCACATTTATGGCCACAGCCCGCAGGAGGATCCCCACCCACCTCCTGAGGCCCCAACTCAGGTTCAGTGAGGAGCCCACCAGCCTCACCTTCCCTGAAAACCTGCTCTCCTGGGGCATCTTGGTGTGCAGCTGGGAAACAAAGGGATGCCTCAGAGCCTGAGTGGCCATCCCCATGGGCCCTCCCAGCTGCACGGCTCCATCTTTAATTCGGAGGGCGGTCTGATCCCAGAGTCTACTGTTTGCCCCAAGGAGATGCAAGATCTCATTCCCCAGCTGATCCCTGGAGCCTGGAGCTTCAAAATTTCCCCAGGAGAGCACGAGCAAGAGAAGACACAAGGTAGGGGCTGTAGCATCAAGCCCCCCAAAGGGCAGAAGCACCTGAGAAAGCTCAGAGGTGAGAAAGGGTCCACCGTGGTATGCCCTGGGGCGCCCCTGGGCTCCGCTAGCTCACCTGGCTGTGAGAGCCCCACACCTGGCTTCGAGAGCCCCACACCTGGCTTCTCAGCCCCCCATGATTCTTCACATACGTGAAGCTCATTCCAAGTCCACAGCAGGGGATGTTCTGGTGTGAACCAAGCTCCAGTGGCTAGGGCAGCTGGAACCTTCTAGAAATGTGCTCTTGGGGGGGCCCTCAGCCCCAAAGCACTACCCATGTTGACTCTGGTGAGGTCTGGCCCAGGAGAGGCCTCTACTGACCCCCATCAAAGGACCCTGGTTCCAGGACAGGCAGGAGGGGAGAACAGAGCTGGCCAGGGGCTTGTAGGGCCAACCTGTAAGGTGTTGTCCTGGACCTCAGTGACCTTTCCTGGGGGGCTCTGGGGCCTATGGGCCATTTCATAACATGATTCTTATTTATTTCCAGTCTGGTCCACTGCTGGCACACAAGATTTCATTCTGGCCCTGAAAGAGCCAGGGGAGGGGCTTGGCCCCCTCTCCCAGGCGTTGCCACCTGCAGGCGTCACCTACTTTGGCAAACACCTGGCTGTGTCTTCAGCGTGAGCTCCTACCCTTCCCATAGCCATTCACAGCCTAGGCCCTGTGGACCCCGAGGTGCACATGGGAAATGAGGAACGAGCCACCCATCCTAATCCCCCATCCACGCCACTCCCGGGTATTCCTTCGGGCCTCTGCTGGGCGCCGGGATGAAAGGAAGGCTGATAAATCAGTGCAGAGGGAAACAAGGCGGCTTCCACTTGTAAAAGGTCACTGCGACTTTGTTCTGGGTGAGGGTTTATCTCAGCTGCTGCAGGGACAGACAATGCCTCAGGCCTAAATGGCAGAAATCTTAGCTCTGCTCATGAAATGACTGTGCTGACGCGCCAGAATGCACTTTACAAAGATCTAAATGGGAAACGAGTGGATGTAGGTATTTTTGAACATGATCGAACAGGGGTGACACAATGGGATGGGCGATTAAGCCGGGCATCGGCGCGGGAGGGGCAGGCGGGGTCTGGAGGCAGACCAAGGTGGTTCTGAGGCTCTGCTCAGGCCTGGGAACCCCAGCCAGCCGGGCGGGGCACAGCTGCGACGGGACAATACCCGACCCACGAAGGACCCCGGGCACAGCCAAGGCCATCAGCATTGTTCTTCAAGCCAAAAAGTTTCCCTGGAGAACACAGCCCCACACGCTGGGCGCTGAGCACACAGGTGAGCTGGGACCCCTGCGCTGCAGCTCTGAGGACGATGACACGTGGGCATTCTCTCCTTCACATCTTTTTGGAGGAGACGGCACCAGATACACCAACGTGCATCCTGACTTTAAGGTCACTGGGAGGCCCTTCTGTTCACCGAGTCTGCGTGCAGCACCCTCCCGGGGCTTCCGGCCATTCCCCGCAGGGCCTCTGCCTCACCCACTAAACTCCTTTCCCAGGGGGAGGCCTGTCCCGACCTCACCCCTCATCAGAGCCACATCAGCCCCCGGGCACCCGGCAGGAGCCAAGCACAGTCAGTGCCCTACACCAGCTCCGAGCAGAGCGGGATAGGGCAGCCTGCTGGGGCGGGGGACCCCCCTGAGGCCACTGCCCCCAGGGGCCCAGTGAGTGGCTGTGTTACCCTCATTTTTGGCTGAAGCTGAGGTGGCCTGTGACATGCTGAGAACACATTCCTGACCCTGGGGGGGGACCGGCCCACAAAAATTCCCAACTGGAGAGAAGCTCTGATAAGCCCTCAAGGCCTGGCAGGGAGTTCGCGCCCTTGTCCCATGACCCCGCGAGACCTTTTATGGTCTGCAGCGTCTGGGACTCATACGACAGAGCACAGGGAGGCCCACGGCGGGCTGGCCAGGGCCACCCAGGGTTCCCTAGGGATGGCTGGCCAGCAGCTGCCCACCCTCAGGAGGGGCTGCCCCCTGGGAGGCCTGCTTCCGGGAAGTACTTGAAAGAGGAATATTTCTGCATAAACACCCTATATTGCAGGTGCCTCCAGCCCAGCAGGTGGGCCCCCACCTCTTTGCCTGCATGGGCTCCAGCAGCACGCAGCACAGGGTCGGCTAGAGGGTTCACCAGCTCATGCAGTGTGGACAAGGGAAGGAGGTTCAGTGCCACAGCTGTGTCACCCCCACCTCCCAGGAGCTGCTGAGGGCCAGGCCGTCCCCCACAGGCCGTGGCACGGAGGGGGAGTGCCCTGGGGCGGGGACTGCTCTAACTGCTGTGGGGCTCTGGGGAATTGGCTAGGCAGTCCCTGCTCTCAGCAGGTGCCGGCTCCATGAACCTCAGGGCACACGCTGCAGCGGCCGCCTGGGGGTCCCAAGTCTGGTCCCTCACCCCCACACCAACTTACCAGGGGGCCCTGCTGCTCTAGGGCTCGGGGTCGCCACGGCACCAAGGGGAGACATGGTGGTCTCTCTGGTGGTTCCCAGGTGTGACACAGACACCACCCTGGCCATCATGGCCATGCCCTCGGGGGGCGGGGGCACACTGCTGGTCAGGCTCCAGAGGGCTCCCCACCCAGGAGAGAAAGGACAGCCAGCAGCATGGGCACCTGCTCAGCCTACCTGCACCTGGAATTTGGGTGGGCACTGGTGGGGCAGCAGGCACCCTCAGCTCCCCTCTGCCTGCTGGGGACAGCCCCCACTTGCCCCCATGGGTCATCACACTGCAGGAAAGTGTCTCTCTGGCTCCCAGGGTGGGGAGGGGAACTCAGTGCCTGCCCTTCTCTCAGGGCGTCTACCCCAGTGGAGCCTTCCCTCCCACACTCCTGGCTAATGAAGGCACAGGTTCCTGGGGGTACCCCTGAATTTCTAATCCAATAGATTGGGCCCCATATATGCATTCCGAAGGTGCCCTAGGGATCTCTCAGCACGATTGTGCAGGAACTGCAGCTCCATGAGACCCAAACCCAGGGTGAGCAACTGATTTCCCTTTAAGATTAAGGGGTCTCAACTTTGTGCCTCACAGATTGACTGCCTGGGATGGCACCCATGTGGTTCCCGCCTGAACATGTCTGAGCCCCCAGCCAGGTCCTGGGCCCCTCGGGACCACTGCAGAATCCTGACTTCAGCAAGGCTGAAGTCTCTCTGTGATCCAGAGAATTCCATATCATAAATATCAGGGACCCCCGAGGCATGAGTGCTAACACCCTGCCAGGCCCCACTGCAGCCCACGGGGCTGGATGCAGGATGCATTTATAAACACGGAATGAGGACCATAGAGTTAACAGAGTGCCACACAGAGTAGGTGCCAGTTAATGTACAAAGTGGGTGCCCAGTTAATGCCAGCACACAGTAGGTGTCCAGTTAGTGCCAGTACACAGTAGGTGCCCAGTTAATGCCAGCACACAGTAGATGCCCAGTTAATGCCTATATACAGTAGGCATCCAGTTAATGCCAGGACACAGTAGGTGCCCAGTTGATGCCAAGCCTTTCCTCGAGTCTGTGCTCCCAGACAGGAGCAGTGGCCAGGTGAGCCTACCCAACCTTGCAGACTCTGCCCAGCACAGGCACGCCTTTGCTACACTTTCTAAGGTGTGACCCTATTTTCCTTAAGGAAAAAAGAGGAAGGAGGGAGGAAGGGAGGCAGGAGACAGAGCCTCACTTGGGGCACCTCAAGGCAGAGCCGCCCCCAGCACCGCCCTGCCCGCCCCCGCCCACTATCGCCCCCTGACACCCAGAGCTTGTCCAGGTCTCTGGCTCACAGCAGCCTGTTGTGGAGTGAGGGTGGCTTTGGCTGTCCCTGGGTGCGTGTGTGTGTGTGTGTGTGTGTGTGTGTGTGATGTGCAGGGTGACATACCATTTAAGAAGCTGGTATTCATGGACGTCTCTCGAATATGAAAAGAAAATATTTATTTCCTTTTTCGCTTGTGAATCAGAATGCTCTATTTAAAGAAAGTACCCTCTGCTGGATCGCAGCTGAGTTATTACCCCTTAAGGAAATGAAGGAGAACCATCAGGGAGGCATTCTCAGTCATTCTGTCTCCTTTTCTTAAAATTCCTTATATACCCGGCCTCAGAGCTGGCCTAAGATAGTGCAGTATTTCATGGCATTCCTGGGCTAAAAACGCCTGGACCTGATGTCACGGTGCTCAGAGAGGCGGGAGACAGTTCGCCATGCATCTCCCTCACTCTGCCGAAACGTTTCTGGAGGAAAAGCGTGGCCACCTACAGGTCCCCGTGAGCCCCAGGCCCTCTGTGCGTGCACCCCTAGGCTCACTGCAGCTAGACTCTGTCCCCACGTGACATCTTTCCACAAACTCCAACTCCTGTCTGATGGCCCAGGAAGGTCAGATGCATTTGTCCACATGTTGCCACGGCATGTGGACGTCCACTGAGCCACACCTTTACGATTTTGAACACTTTCTGATTACATGTCATGCCTCCTAAGCATATTCAGAAAATCACTGGGGCAAAATAAGCCCTGCCACTCCAGATGGCCCAGGCAGAGAGTGGAGAAGTGGCAGGGGCTGCCAGCCGACGGGCAGAGGGCAAAGCAGAGATTCTAAGACCCTGGGCCCCTGGAGGTGGGATGCTGCTGGGATGTTCTGGGTGTCTGTCCCTCAGAGAGAAAGGATGGCCACAATTCAAGGCTGAGGAAACCAAGTCACCATCCCTAACTCGTGCGCCCGGCACACCAGCAGGAAGCCACAGAGTCGTGCCACTACGGTCCATGCTGGCCTCCTGTGCCCACCCCAGCCCTGGAGGAGGCCACGGCTCTTTCCCCCCATGGCTGAAATTACAAGAATAAAACACAATAGGATTATCTAAAAGCCAAACAGAAACGAGCGAGGTGCCTCTCGCCCTCCTGGGGCGCAGCAGTCAGAGAATGCAGCCAGAGCCACTCCAGAGAGAAGCTGCGTGGCAGAGGCTGGGGCAGGACCCCTGTACAGTGACGCAGGTAAGAGATGGGGTGTGAAAAAGCATGTGTGTGCGTGAGCCTGGTGTGCACGTGGCACGGAGCACACGAGCCCCTGGACAGCAGCTGATCACGGCAGCAGGACTGTCTGCTGAGTAACTGAAGCCCAAATGGCCCACCCCTACGGCCCCTCTGGTGCCACTCTGGGCCCATGGTGGACTGACCACGCTGGGAAAGGCATGTTGGCGCTCTGGGAGCCTCCCAGCGGGCCTCCCACCCCCACCCAACTCCAGTGCTGGAATCCAGGCAGGGCTCACCCTCTGTTTCATTCTGGGTTGGCTGTTCAGACCCCAACTGCACATTCAAATTTTGGGGGAGCTTCACAAACCCAGTGCCCAGGTAAGTTCCTTGGAACTTTGGTTCTAAACTAGGAAAGCTGGTTCTGGGCTGCCCTTTTATGCACGTGAGCAGCCCTGGGGAGCCCTTTCCAGGGATTTGCATCCTGGAGATGTTAGGGGCTGGCTTCCCTCTGCAGATGACGGCCTCTGCAGGTGGCAGCTTGGTGTCGGGAACCCACTCCCACTAGGCTTCGTCATCATCCTGACACTTTGGACCAAGACAGACTTCCAAACTTCCCATTTTAAGGATGCTCGGGCCCTACCTTGGAAAAGCAAGCCTTGATTTTCTAAACTTAGATGTAGATGCAAAGCACGCACAGACAGCGCCTTCTCTCAAGGTAATCATTTAACCCTAAATTTAAAGACATTTCCCTGAATTGGGAGTGCAGGGCTGGCTGGTGGCCTTTGCCCATGGCCTCCCCTCCCCTGGCCTGTCAGGATGTCCTGTAGCCCAGACCACAGGGCCAAAGCTGCCCGATGGGCCCTGGGGACCTTGCAGGAGGCAGCGCAGGGGTGTGGTTGTGGTTCCAGAGAACCGGGGCAGCCTGAGGCCTTGGGCCTGGTTTCCCCTGTGACCCCAGAGCTCCCCACAGGTCTGGGCCCAGACACAGTCTGTTTGTTGATTGAACAAGTGAACATGTATATTAATATTCAGGAGCTAAAGCCGAGGGGGTGAGGTAATCCACTGGGGTGAATTCTTCAGATAGTTGAAGCCCCATCAATCCACGTTAACACTTTCTGCCAGCTTCTTAAACAGGCAGACACATTCATTCAGCCGCTGACATCTGAGGGCTGATTCCAGGCCCGGCAGCGCTCTCGGCAGAGAAGCCGCTGGCTGACTTGCTGGGGCGGCACTCGCTTAACCAAGAGCAGGCTGAGGGGACTGGTTCCTGCCCCCATCCTGGGGGGGCCCGTGTGGTGCCCCCACCCGCTTCAGGCCCACACCACCCCTGGGCGGGTGCACTTCCGAGGGGCCCCCTTCTGCCCGATTCCCTCCGGGCTGTCACTTGCAGCCTCTCTTAATTAGCAAAGTAAACAGCCCAATGATAAATGTCATGATTTACTCAACAAATGATCAAAATCATTGTTTTTCCAGACCCCAGGGCCATCATATGCAATCACAGGTGATTTATTCTGGGCAGGGGAGTGTGGCTGAAGGGCACATCTGGGTGGAGGGGGCCCGGAGCTCAGGCGTCCTCCCACACAGGGGACATGCCACCTCCCTGTGAGACAGAGCCCAGGGGGCCATCTCCACATCCCAGCTTCCCCCCCAGGTGCGGCTGGCCAGGCCCGAGGTGTGTGGGGAGGGGAACACATCTGACATCGGGTACGCTTTCTTCCAAAATGACACGGACTCACTTGGTGGTGCATCCCGAAGCACCCAGGAGAAGGGACGTCTAGAGTCCTTGAATATTAATGCGCCAGATCTGCGCTGGAAGGGCGGGAAGGACTTGAAATGAGCATGCAGAGAGAGGGGCTTAGCTGTCTGGCCAGCCCTGCAGCCTGTTTTTGCAAAGGAAACTCCTGTGGGAGACAAGAGTGCCCCTGACCTTGAGCCTAGAGGTCCTAGGTCACCCACGACTTGGCCCCGGTGTTTGGGAGAAGCACTTTGGCCACAGTGGCCGTCACCAGGAACCATGTGTTGACCAGGCACTGTGTCCATTGCAAAAGGAAACAGGACAGTTCGGTTTTATTTCAATGGAATGGTCCAAACAAGCACCTTGTTCTCAGAGTAGAAAGATAATTGTTTCCATGGTTTCCCAAAATGTCATCAAGAATAACCTATCTGACCTTGGCTGTAGACCAGTCCTGGGGGGACACCTGTCCTATGTCTGGGGAGGAACTGGGGGCCCGCTGGCCTCCCTGTCTGCATTCTGGACTCTCCGACTCCACCCAGAAGGAGGAAGCATGCTTCCCAGCTCGGACCTGCCACCTCTCTTGCAGGTCCAAAACCATCTCAGATCGTCTGTGGATTCCCTTTGTCATTTCTGCTAAAATGTCATCACCTGTTCCTTTTCAGTAAATTGATACCATGCAAACTGTAGTAAAATCAAATTGCCCTCATTTATGAAACTTGACTACCAGCATGAGAGCGAACCATGATGCATCTAAAACTCGGGACTGAGAAGCCCTCGATCTGACCCAGCTTCCCTGCTGGTGACATCCACATGCTAACGTTTTCCCAGTTTCTCTGGGCCTGCTCAGGGCTGGGCGCACTACAGGTCTGGGGAGAACATCTCTGTAGAAGCTTGGTCAGGCTGACTTACTGCTGTTAGTGACGCGGGGGCTCCTGGAGGCCCCTCTCCAGTCCACGGCCACAGGAGGACGGCGCTCTGGAGCCTGGGCTTTCTGCTCCCAGTCTAGGCCCTTTTACAGGCAGGTCAAAGCAGAGACAACCTAGGGTGAGGGCACCAGGAGCCCCTTTCTCTCTCAAGCCGCCCGGCCTACCAGAGGAGGCACAAAACCCAACCAGACGGAGACTGCTTCCGGGTATGTGTGGGAAATCCCCGCGAGACTGCTTACAAGGGAAGGCAGTTTGGTCTTCCTGCCTCAAAGGCCCAAACCGAGGTCCGGGGAGCTAATAAGCAACCACCTTGACTTTACTTATTTCAGGCAACAGTGAGTTTGCCCTGAGTTTTTGGGGGACCTCACCTCCCCCCTCACTCCCATTCAATGCTACTGTTGTTCCCCAGCGGGACCCCGTCGGATGGAGGGCCTCAAGGCCCAAGGCAGGGAAGCAGTGCCTGAGCTCTGAGCTCACAAAGTCAAGGTCATCCGAGATAATGTGGGGGTACATCTGGAATACCGCTTGAGAACACTGGATCGAGGGCAAATATTTCCAAGTGCTGGCATGAAGGGCGGCTGTGAGGCCACGACCACAGAACAAAGCCTGCTGCAAACACAGGAGGCCTACTGTGGAGGGGAGCGTTCCCTCACGTACACCGGGAATAAATAATATCACAAAGTCAACAGGCACCGGGCACACAATGGCAACAGCCCGTACCAGGCCTGGCACTGAGTGTGCCACGGCGATACGGGCCATTTCTTTTAGAAAGAGAGCAAACAGTACCTTGTATCAGAGCAGACAAAAACAAAGCTGCCTCAAGGTCATCAAAGAGCTACCGTATGGTTAGTTTACCCACCAGCATCTAAAAGCCACCTACTGATGAAATAACCCAGAGCTTTCTGAGTGTGTCAGGCAAACACCCGTACATTCCTCTCCCGGACAGCCAGGTGGGGAAGGACGGGCTGCCACCTCTGAGCCACGGCTGCTTACCTGTCACGTTCTCCGAAAAATGCTCGCCTTGGTCCCGAGTCCTCTCTGGGGCAGGACAAGCAGCTTGCGTGCAGGAGGGCTGCAGGCGCGCCTCCCTCACCTGACCCTGGTTCTGACGGCGACCCAGCTGCGAGTGCACACACCTGCCTTTCCGCCCAGCATGCCGGGCTGGGGCTCCCACAGGTTTGGATTACAGCGAACTCCGGAGCTCCATCCTCCGTCCAAAGCCCTCAAAGAGCACGGGATTTCAGGCTGGCACTCTGCAGGGAGCTTCTGTGACCCCAGTGTCTGCAGCCCATGTGTTACCGTGGACCACACTCTGCCTGCCTGCTAGGATGTTGGAGGCTCCAGTGTTCAGGAAGGGAACAAGGGTCCCACCCAGTTTGGTGGGTTGTGGGCACCTCCACCACCCCGAGCACCCACACATCCTGCCTCCCTGAGTCCTTAGAATGGGTTTCTCACACTGATGGGCCGGGATTACGTGCATGGGCCACTGGGGGTCCCGGAGCATCCCACGGGGTCGGGGAGAGGGTGTGCATCCCCGCCTGGTTATCCAGGGAGCAATGTTCACATGAAGGGTGATGTGTAAAAACCCTAAAGCTTCCCAAGAGAGCAAATTCAGAGCCAAATCCTGCCCCCACTCTCCACAGAGCACGGGGGTGCCACAGCTTGGAAACCTTCCAGAGCCACTAAGAGGTTGGGAGGGTGGGGTCCTGCCTTGAGGGGTCTCAGCCGCCCAGCCGCGCAGGGTCCTCTGCCCTCCTGGGCTTTTGGCCCCTCCTAGAACTGACCTCCATCCAAGCACCTGAGAGGCTGAGAAGCGCCCAGAAGGCATCAGGGTTTTCGTTTACATTTTCCGCCCTGGCAGGGTCCCTGCCAGAAACAGCGGGGCCTGGCTGTGTGGGGCCGGCACCAGTGCAGAGGGTGCTTCTGTGGGGCTCCCGGTCCCCATGGGACTTCCCTGAGAGCCTCCCAGACTGGGCTTCAGCAGGACACCTCCCGAGGGAGGGATGCCTCTGCAGATGGCAGCACCCCTCACCTAGTGGGTCTCCCCTCCCCTGACCACCTATGGGCTCCAGAACTACCCAGCCAGGCCCAGACTGCTGGGTTAATCCAGACCATGAGACGCACCCCTGCTCATCGGAGAGCGAACTCCTCTTAGGGGGCTGACTGGCCAGGGCTGGGCGGGCAGGAGGCCCTCGGCGCTGATGGGCACAGGGTGCCTGGGGGCAGCACAGCCACCAGGCCTGTTTTATGAGGGGCCCATGCTGCAGGACCTTTTCCCAGGGAAGAGACTCCTGTCCTGGCACATTCCAACAAGTCCCTCTGTTCTGCGAGATTGCAGCCTTAGCACCTAAGGCCCAGACGGGAAGCATGGGGTGTTTTAAGACATGAGCTCATTAAAGACACATTTCCGGGAAGAGAGCAGGCACAGCCTATGGGGGCTGACAGGCGGCCACGAGGACTCCAATGTTTTCTGAGTCGCGTCATGCAAGCTGCAGGATAAAATAAGCCTGGGAAATGTGACATTCGAACACTCTCTCCGACGGAGCCTCCCGCCTCGGGCAGTGGCTGCTCGGCCTGGCTTTGTAAATAGATTGAACACAAGATAAATGGCCGTGATCAATCATGCTCACATGAGAATGCTCACCTCCCATCCAAAGTCTGCCTCCTTTGGCATGGCCCGGGGTGCCGCCGTGTACGGGCCGAACCGCTCCCCGACTTCCATCTTCTTCTTGGCCCAGACTCCCAGGCCGGCCCCAGGGATGGAGGACTCTCGGAGCTCAAAGTCTGGCGGGATGGGAATGTCCTCGGGAATGTAGACAGGGGCCTCATAGGGCGAGCCCTCCTTGGGCGTGAAGTCCTCGCTGGTGGGGAAGGGGGACGGAGGCCCCATGGGGATCGGGGACATGACGCTGTCCTCAGTCTCGTCCTCCGCGCTCTCACCGGCCAGCAGGTCCACGTCAGGCTCATACATATTATTTACAATGTCACCGTCACCTGAAGGAAGCAATGCAGCGTCAAGCTCTGCAGCATAGCCCCTGGTGTGTGAGGCTCGGGGACACCTGGGACCCGGGGTTGCCAAAGGGCCCAGAGATGGCTGCCACCATCCCTCCCCATCCTGAGCAAAGCAGCCCTCGCTCTCCTATGGCCCCTCTGGAGGCATCTCCCAGGCCCCTTAGGGACCAGCATTCTGCACCCTTGCAGCCTGCAGGGTCTCCCTGCAGCCCCCTGAGGCCCCTCACAAGGATCCACCATGCCCCACAAGTTGGTGACAGTGGGGGGAAGTGGGGAAAGCTCTGGCAAACTAATCTTCCCAGAGCTTTCCAGTTCCTGTTTGTAGTCTTGGAAATCAAGGAATGAAGATAAGTCCCAAGTTGTTGGGAGGACTCAGAATTTGGGTGGCCATGAAATTTGCCCCAACACGTGGGCAGCTCTGACAGGCTCTGTAAGGCCAGCCAGGCTCAGGGGATGGTTCCTGGAAGTTTCCAGTGACCGCATGGCAGGTCAGGCCAGAGGCCTGCTGAGGTCATGAATATGGGTCTCTTGGGGCTGCAGGTCACAGGACTGAGCAAAAGGGTCCCCACCTTGTGTGTCTGGTGAGGGCCTTTCTTTGGGGTCCATCCTGACACAGTTGGTAGCAAGATAATGCACGTGCACATATTCCTGAGGCTCAAGGAGATGAGAACTGGGCTGGGGCACGTTGGGGGGCGGGTGGAGGAGTCAGTCAGGAAGGCGACTTCACCCCAGTTATCTACCCAAAGGAACTGAAAACAAGGACTCAGAAGAATATCCACGGCCTCATTACCCACAGTCCCGCAAAGGCAGCACAGCCCAGCTGTCCATCAACAGATGCGCGGAGGACAGGTCATGGTCTACCCACCCCACGGGGTGCTGCCTGGCCGGAGAAGGGGAAGGTCCAGACACCCGCTTCAGCAGGTGAGCCTTGCCCCCACCATGTGGGGTGACAGAAGCCAGACACAAAGGGCAGGTCATACGGCTCCATCCGTATGCGATGTCCCCAAAAGGCCCACCTATAGGGTGGAATTCATCGGGGTGGAGGCTGGGGGCTGGGCTGGGGCACGGGGTCTTCCTGGGGGAAGAAACGTCCTGGAGCCAAAAAGAGATTATGGTCGCACGACACTGAATGTCCTAAATGCCACCGGGCTTGTACATGTTAAAAGGGGTATGTTATAGGCTATGTGAATTCCACCTCAATAAACTAAATGTCAGAGCAGATGGGGCAGAGCGGAGAGGCGGGGCCTGTGAGGTGGATGGGTCAGCGGGAAGACGCTGGTCCACACGCAGTGCCTGCTGACCTCTGACCTGCATGTGTCTGCCCAGGTCCCTCCCGTCCCGGTCTGAAGACCTGTGGCCGTGACCCGGAAGCTGCGGTCACTGGGCCCTTGCCTCCTGCAGCCCCGCCCTGCGCTCTGAGGTCCATCAGTGAAAATGGACGTCTCCAGGGAGACAGGAACTTCCAAGTGCAAGAAAAATTACTCCAGATCTCTCATGCTGGTGGCGGCAGCCAGACCTGTTCGAGAAGTGAGAAAATGTTTTCTTTCAAAAGAAACCAAAGTCTTGGGGAAAAAAAAAATCGTGGGGATAACAGTTATTTAATTTAGCAGCATTCACAGAAGTAATTATTATGTTTTAAGTGGCCAACAGTTCCTTTTTAATTGACTCGTAGGGTCCTTTCAAAAACGCAGCAACGGGACCCTCACCGTTGTTCCCTCCACCCTAAGATCTGAGGTTGTTTAGGTCTGAAAGGACACCCCACACACCTTGGCCGTGACCGCGTGCGGCATAAAGGTAAATTAGAACGGGGGCAATTAACACGCCACCTTATTATTTGGAACCAGGAACTGCACGGAGCTTGACAACAGAATCAGTTTGGAAGCCACAGGGCCCCCAGTGCTTCCTTAACTCCTCGAAGGGGTGGGGCCTTGGCGCCCGGGACAGTCGGGAACCAGGCCTAGCGCGTGAGCCGTGCCAGGGCAGAGTGGGGAGGCGGCCCCGTGCCCGCCTCCTGGAGGAAAATCAGCTCTTCAAGGGCATGTTTGATTTACTGGCCGAGCCAACAGCTTAAGGCAGAAAGGTGGTGTTTCCTGCTGATTAAAGGCCCCTGGCCTCCCACCCACCTGGTCACAGGGGTTAAGAGGTCGCCTGAGGCCTCCCGGAACACCCATGTCTCTGTTGCCCCCACCCCTGTTGCTGGGGGAGACGGCTCTTCTTTTAAAAGTGGGGAAGGGAGCTAATTAGGGTGTAGACACACTTGGAGAAACTGAGGTGCAGCAAGTGGCCCCCAGGGCCTTGGAGCAGCAGCGGGACGCCTGCAGGCCCTGGAGTCTGGGGCAGGCCAGGCAACCGACAGGCTGGCCTAAAGACCATCCTTCCTCAGCCCTGACCCCCAGCCGGGATGCCGGGCATTTTCAGGGAGCAGGCGTCCCTGCCTGCAGGCCTCTGGCCGCCGTGCATTTCCGGCCGGCACTCTCTCAAAGGTTGGAAGGCAGTGCCAGTTATGAGCTTTTTATGGCTGGAAATACAGGCTGTGCGATACTATGTTATTTGCTTGTTGGGAGCCCCAAGGTCCTTTATTTGGCTTTCATGACAGTTTCAGGCTAGGGCTTCATGCCTGAGTCCAGATTCTTTTGGGAGACCTACTAGGACAATGAGAGCTGGGAGGGGAGGGGGCGCAGCTGGGTGCAGTCTGCGGCAGGAGGAGAGGACAGCACCCAGATGCCGGCAGCCTGGACCACGGCCCCGGCACCCACGATCAGGCCACGAGGCACCTGCCCCAGATGCCAGGTCCCTGTGCTTGTGGTGAACTTCATGCTGAAACCCCACATGGAGGCGTGTCACACACGTGTGAGCAATGGTCATTTAGTTCTGTCAAACAGGTCAGAAAGGCAAGGGAATTCAGCTGCTCCCACGTCTGGATGGCAGGGGCCGGGAGCCCCCGTGTCCTCAGTCTGCACCCTGCCTCTGGCTCCCCATGAACCCTTAGTTTAGAGCTTGTTCTCTTCCAGCCTCTCAAGGGGAGCCTCCTGGCCACCTCACCCAGGGGGTGGCAAATAATCCCTGAATGGGAGTCACCCTCTGTCTCCCAGACAGCGCCCCCAACATCAAACTTGTGGCCAGGATTTTGAGGTCTGGAGAGAAATAGGAGGCCCCAAATTAGGACTGTTGTGCTCAGCCAGGCAGCGGCAGGGGGCCCTCTCACGCTGTCCCGGGAGGCCTTAGTAGCCGTGTGAAGACCACCGGCCCTTTCCCTGGGCTTCCCGCTCCCGGGGCTCAGGACCAGCCAGCCAGGCCGACTTAAGCCTTGATCCGGGGCCGGAGGGAACATGAGGGGATTTCTCTAAGTCAGTGTGAGATTCGCTCCAGTTCCTCCTTCATTGTGTTTAAGGGGCTCTAGGGAGAGTCCTTACCCTGCTGGCCCTGCAGAGCAGAGACGCAGCACCGCTGTGGGGGCAGGTGGGAGCCCAGGAGCGAGGGGGCCTGTGAGAGTGTGTAAGGGGAGGTGAGGGAGTCCTGAAAATACATCCGGTGTGCCTTTAGCCAGTCTCTAGGCTCCATGCAGCCCTTCGGGTGGGGAGACCCCAAGGAAGGGAGAAAAGAGCCTCCCTCCTCCAAGCCTTTCAAGCCCGGGGCAGTGGGTGGGGCTCAGCTGCCCAGGACTGCCCCGGAGTGGTCCGGCAGGGACATCCCAATGCTAGTCTGCAACCTCACTGTCATCGTGGCGATGGTCTCCACTGCCCACTTCCCACAGGCCCTGTGTCAGGGCTGTCTGCTCCGGGGCCAGTGTGCCCCCAGCACTGAGGACAGCTCTCGTGGCCTGCTGCCCTCCCAGGATGCCACTACTTGGCTACAGGAGGACTCTGCACCTCTGGACACCTGACTTGCCGCCTGCCCTAGCCCACGGGGGTGCACACTTACCCACCCCTGGTCCCCAAGTCTCCAGCCTCCATGCCCAGAGAGCCGCCTGCCCAGGCTCTGCAGGTCCGCCTGCCAGGCGCCAGGCTCCTCATGCACAGGGAGGTCAGCTGACCATCAGCTCAACAGCATGAGAGCAGGTGCTGGCCACTCGTGGACACCACAGAGCTTGGAGGTGGGTGAGGGAGACTGAATAGGGAGCTGACTTCACATGGGGTGACCTCAGGGTGGGTCAAGGCCCCCCTCAACAGGTGAGCAGTTGTGGGGTGGGAGCAGGTGAGGCGTCATAGGGCTGGGGCAGCCCTGTACGTCCACTGTGAGGGGGTACACAGACCTACCCAGGATCAGAGCACTAAAAGCGTACACGGCACAAGTCAGACATGGCAGGAGGGTACATTGTATCCGTGTCTGAGATTATTTCCATGTCCGTATCCTGCTGTGTCACTGGGAGACAGGTGCCAAGAGCACACCGGGTCTCTGTGTTATTTCTTATAGCCACATGTGTGAATCTACAAGTGCTTCCGTTAAAATTTCAAAAAAGCGCCTACTTCAAAAAACAACAGCTCTAACTCCACCTTTGTACACAGTGATGTGTGATGCCTTGGCCTTTTCTATGAGAACACGTTTAATTATTCTCAGCTATGTCAGATATTCCTCGATTGGCAGGGTGAGGGCGCTTTAAAACATCAAAGGAAGGACAAAACAGCCTCTGAGGCTGAGAACTGGTGTCCCTGGTGAACCGAAGAAATGCCAGGGGACTGTGATGAATTCCTTGAAATTTCAGAAACTTAGGAAACCAAGGCTAAGGAGAGGTGGAAAATCCCAGGGTTGTCCGCAGCAGACACCAGGTGCTCCCCCTGGTCAGTTCTTTGTCGTGCAGTTCAGATGCACCCTTGGCAATGTGTGAGCCCAAGAGCCCGAGGTGAGGTGGCTGGGAGCAGGGGAGGCAGGTGGACACCTCACAGCAGCCTGGCCTCTGACCCCTGCCCCACGTCCCTATATCCAGCTTGTCCCCACCTCTCTGGGCTCCAGGCAGTCACCTCGGGCCTGCGTCACCCTGTCATTGCCAACATACTCCATCGTGGGTGGTCAGTGAGGCACCCAGTGCCCCATCCTGGACTTGAGCTACCCAAACCTGCCCCTTCTCCCATCCGGGCCTCTCAAGGACAGATCCATGGGGAGCCTGTGACAGACGGAGGCCTGTTCCCTCAGGATCCCCGAGAGGTGGCAGACCCTGGGTGGTGAGTGGGGGCTAAAGGCAGTCCCTTGGTCCACCGCAAATCCAGCGCTATCCTAGGAGGCTCCTGAATGGGCGCTGTGGCCCCTGAAATCCTGACGAAGGTCACCACGTGGCATCTCAGGAGGAGTCTGGGGGAGCGACGAGGCCAGGTGCAGTCCGGAAGGCGCAGTCCGGAAGGCGCACGCCAGCAGGGCCCACAAAGTCCACAGGGCCTGCCCTGAGCCCACGAGAACACAAAAGGGAGCAGCGAGCATGCGCATCCTGACCTGCTGTGAGCGTCCTGCCGCGAGCCCTGGCCACCTGCGCCTTCGGCCTCAGGACAGTGGGAGGGTGGTACGTGCCTGCCCCCTGGGCTGCCACTTCTCGCTGGTGAGCTGCCCACTTCACAGATAGGGAAACAGAGGCCTGGAGGACGAGGGGGCTTGCCTGCAGTCCCACAGTGAGGGACAGGGCAAACTGGCACCCACGATGCAAGCTGAGGAGCTCCTGCACCTCTCCCAGCCCTGTCGAGGGGTGCTGGAAGAGGACCCCATGAGCCGAGCTGCCCTGGGCAGGAACTTGGGGGCCCACTGTCAGGTTGCTGATGGAGCCTGACAGCAAGGATAGTCTAGACTGCCCACTGCCTTTGCCCGCTCCTGCCGGCCTGGGGGTATGGGCGGCCCTGCCCCGCGAGGACACAGCTGACTGCAGCCTCAGCCTCAGCACCCATCCCTGCCCCTCGCTGCCCCTGAGGGGCACCCTGCACTCTGCCACCAGCTCATGAGGCTGCCCGAGCCCACGTACTGCTCAGCCCTCAGAGCTGCGTTCATCCTCAGAGGTGGTCCCGGCAGCCCCCATGGGCCTGTCCCTCACTCCTCAGCCGGCCCAGCCATCCACCTACCCACCCGTCTGCCTGTCCATCTGTCCATCCATGTAAATTGGATGAACATGCCCTCCCTGGGCAAGGACAGGGACGGTCATGGAGGGTGGGCTCGGCTGGGTCCCCAAAACTCCTGGCTACCCAAATCTCTGCTCAGGAACACATCTGGGGCTGCACACGTGACCAACATCCTCCCAGTTAAAGACACGCCAGGCCTATCAGGGCCACCCGTGTTTCCTGGAGCCCCACGGAGAGCAGGGGTGGGCCCTCAGCAACTCTATGACCTCCAATCCCAGGAGTTCCCGGCACCTCTCAGAGGAGTGGTGGGTTTTCGTGGGGCACCCACCAGCCTGCCCAGCAAAGCCCTAACTCCAGGTCCCACGGCACCAGGCTGAGCGGACACTTCCCATGTCAAAGGATCCAGATGAAATTCAAACTGAACTGAACTGGAAACTAGTCTAGGATCCGGGCTCCTTGTGTGAGGAAGCCCAGGTGTAATTAGGAGACGATGGCAGACCTACCTGTCACTAGGGACAAGGCCATATGATGTGTCCGGTGGTGGGTGAGGCCACGGTGGCCAGGGGATCCAGATAAGGCTCCTGTGCCCGCTGATGCCACACAGCTGGCACAGCCCCAAAGCATCACACCAAAGAGCAGTCCCGTCTGAAAGGCAAGTCGCCAGGCAGCAGGGGACAGCCCTCCGAGCACCCATACCACCCGCTGACAGCGGGAACACCGTGCAGGACCACAATCCAGCCAACCGTGCAGGTTCCTGGGAAGCACTGCCGGGTGGGCTGGGCTGGGGGGGGTTCCCAGAGGCAAGGTGGACCCAACTTTGTTGGATATCTGGGGATGTCCTGCCCCTCCAGCTCAGGTCTACTCAGGGTGGGGCCCCTGGACCAGCCACACGGGTGCCCCCAGACCCGCTCAGCCTGAAACCCAGGGTGGACGAGGTGGCCTGTGTGTAAGACCACTGCCCAGGCTCCCGAGAGCGTCAGAAGACAAGAGCGCATCCTGGGAAGCAGGGCTTCACACAGGGAACGCATGTCCTAAGACGCACAGAGGGTCGCCCAAAGTCAGACCAGCATCTGTCCGCATGGCCTGATTTCATTCACCCCTGGCCCATTTTAGTAAGTCCAAAAACGTGCTACTTAGCAGGAGAAAAACAATCACCATTCCCACAATTCCAGTGACCCCACCCAGGTCCCTAAGACATGGGGATCTGTGCCCCTTTCTTGCTTCAGAAGCACTTAAAGGCAGATGTCACAGTTAGAGAGGATCCATCCCCACAGGCTCTTTCCAGGCCCGTCATTCCAACCCCACAGGGCTGGCCAGGCCATGCAGAAACGTTGGCGGCCATTGGCATGCGAGTGAGGACGGGAGGCTGGCCAAGACCTTCCAGAGGACAGCCACAACTAACAGCGATGGCTCCAGACCACGGCATCTCCCCAGGAGGGAGGCTGGGGCGGGGCACCCTCACCCCATGGCCTTGGGAGGCATTAAATGTCACCAGGCCAGCCCAAAGCAGTATTTAAGTTACTGTTCAGTTCAACTTGTAAGAGGAATGTGGTGGTGGAGGTGGGCCGAGCAGCAAAGAGTGTGCCTCGGGCCGCTGAGACCATGGGGAAGCAGCACCCCTGGGCAGCCTCGTGGCGTTCCGTTCTGGACCTCTCCGGGAGCGGCTCTGGGAGTGGCAGGGAGACCTGGTCAGAACACTGTCTCCTGGCATCCACTGGCCTGTGGGTAACCAGTCAAAGCCCTTCCTACTGCAGTCAGCCTGCCCTTTGGGGTCTTGTGAGCTGCTCGGTGCCAATAGGGCCACGGAGCACGCAGCCAGCACTGTAGCTGGCTGACCTCTCAAAGTGGCTCCATAGGGCAGGCAGAGCTTTGTACGTCGGTGCAGGGAGCTCAGGGAGTGAGCAGGTCGCTCAAGGCCATGCAGCCGGTCAGGGCTGAGCTGGGAGCTGTTCAAATGGTCTTGATTCTAAAGGTCTTGGACCCCTCTCTGACCCCGGTGTCCTCACTGCAGCAAGGAGACACCTGAGAAGGTGTCCTGGCACTTAGTGACAGCCTTCCTCACACCCCGTGGAAGGCGCACAGGGGGCGGGCAGGTGGGTGGCTGCGTGGACGGATGGGCAGATGGGTGGGTGGGTGGATGGATAAATGCATTGCAAGAACAACCTTGAGCACAATTCTTAACAGGAAAAGAAACCTCATCCCCATTCCTGACTTCCCTTCCCTAAGGATGAGCCCCATTAACGTGAGTCCCTGACTCCTCTCCTGCCTGACTCTGTGAGTGGTTAATCTGGGGTGAACACCTGGGCTGGCTTGGCCTCACCCCCCGCCCCCTCCTCTGGAAGGGGCCAGGGTCTCTGCTGCTTCTTTAGGGCCACGCCCCCCCCCACATGGGGCGACACGCCTGGCCCAGCATTCCAGGGTGGGGGAGGCATGTATGTGATTCGGGGTCAGCCACAGCCGCACCCGGGCATCTCCCGGATCTGCACCTCCCACCTGACATTCCACCTTCCACCCTTTTGGAGGAACAAGGCGGGACTTTGTTTCTCATCTTGTGACCACTTCTCTGCCCAGTGGGGGGCCTGCTGTGCCCTGGGCCCCTTAGCGACGAAAGCGCCCCTTGCCCCAGAGCCTGTGAGTCCATGCAAGCTGAGAACATCATGAGGACCCTCTTGCCTGCTGCTTGGGGGACAGAGAGACGGCACACCCAGTCTAGCCAGGTCTACAGAGTCACCAGGTAAAAGGGGGAAATAACATGTCTTTGTTTCTAAGGATTTCTGTGCAGCCACATCTCTGGTGGGCGCAGGCATGCGAGAAGCCCCCTCTCCCGTGGAAGGGGCCTTGGGGCTGCAGACCCACTTCTGGAGATAGTTCACCAGAACGGGGGATTGATGGGGTTCCTGGTGCCTTCCTCTCCCCACAGCCCTGGACCTCAGCTTTAGGACAGCAGCAGCTGTGACTCCAGGGGTGCCCTGCAGGGAACCGCTGCTGCCTGGGGGCCCTGTCCCTGCCCAGGCCGGTTCAGGCAGCACGGCTCCTTGGCATTCCCCTTGCGGAGCAGCCGTGGGACTTCTGAGCCCTGAGCGGGGGCACCACTGTGTTAACACGGCAGATTAATAGCTCTGAGAAAAGGCATTTCTGCACACATGCTAAATATTAATAATAATCAATCACCGATTCCATTCCCAACTCACACCAGGACCTTGCCCACAGGGACCGGAGGGCGACCCGCCCCAGTGGCAGAGCTGATGGAGCGGAATTGTCCTTAGGGCCTGGGCATCCTGCTGAGTGCCCCCTCCCAGCACCCCTGCAAGGGGCCCAGGTGTGGAAACTTCTCCACAAAGAGGTAGGACGCCCCTCATCTCCCCCGCCCCAACAAGGCTGACCTGGCTGCCGTCACACACATGCTTCCCTCTCATGTCAAACATGAATGAGGCAGCCTCCTCCGGCGGGTGAAGGAAGTGAGGTCCGAGCAGACCAGCCACTTGTCCGGCCTTGTGCGAGCCGTGGCCGATCCAGGCCTTCCAACTTCGGGCACAGCACCCCACCAGCCCTCACTGACCCTTGTCACCAGATGTCACCAGGATGGCTGGTGAAGCTCCCAAGATTGTAGTGGGTTGAACTGCATCCCCCAAAGATATGTTCTGTCCTAACCCCTGGTACCTGAGGACTTGAGCTGATTTGGAGATAGGGCCTCCACCGACATCATGAAGCTAAGGTGAGGCTCTCATGCAGTGTGACTGGGAGGAGACAGAGACACAGAGAGACCCATGGGGAGACGGTGTGTAATGATGAGGCCTCTAGTTCACCATGATTTGTTGCAGCAAATATGAAGAACAAGGCTGGGGAGCCATGCGATGCAGTCAGGGGGCCCCTCGCCCTACTAAGAAGCTCCCTGCCCGCCCCCCTGTTCTTAGCCGGCCTATTGTTCCAGGAAGCAGGTCATTAACCCACCCATCTTGCAGATGAATAAACTGATGCCTGAGGACCGGAGAGGCCCCAGTGAGCCCCGTTGCTGGGGGGCGACCAAGTGGCAGCCCCAAGCCTGGGACATCAGACGTCCTATGAATGTCTCCAAGCCGCTTTCTGTCTACAGTCAAAACTCAGCTGCTCAAGGCCAGACTCACCTCCCCAGGCCAGCCTGCACTCCAGGAGGACCCCAGGAATGCAGAGGGGACCCAGTGAGCAGCTCCTGTCCTGACGCCCTACACACATGAAGCAGGTGGTGGCCCTGGGGTGCGACATGGGCCACTACACATTCCCCTGCGGCCCGGCCGAGGTGCTGGGGGGCTGCCCGCCGAGATGGTGCCTCGGGAGCCCACTGCCCCCTGACACCTCCCCCTAGCCCCCGAGTCCCTGTCAGCCAGGCTGACAGGGCCGTGGGGGACTCTGACCGGCCGCTCAGACCACCTGGCCCCTATTTAAAGGCAGTGCATTATTCTAAGACGATTATTTATCCGCGCAATGCTCCAGGGACAGCAGCGTTCCTATTTCAGGCCCCGCATCCTCTATTTCCTCTCTGCCTCCATCGCCGCAGGCAGGCTCGGAATGACTCGCGATGCCACTGTAATTTTTATCAAGGCTTGTTCCTGGTAAAAAGCCTCTTTGTTTCACAGAGATGTGGTTTGGCCTTTTTTTCTCCCTCTCCTTTATTCCTTGGTTAATATACCACTTCCCTGCGCCCTGGGGGCAGTGAGGTAGCCCACGGATTGTTCAAATCTCACCGTTTTTCTTCTAAATCACAGCCAGCTCTCCTGGCCCCGTGCTAAGCACTATGTGAGCTTGCGGCCAGGCCGGGGGTATTTCCCTGGACCCTTCACATCTTGTATTGTTAACACTCAAGAGGGGTCTCTGGCACCCAAGGCCCCTCAAATACCAAGGGAGGTTGGCAGCAGATACCAGCTCTTAACCTGACATCTGGCAACACCACAATGTGCTTTTTGAAAATTGTGGTAAAAAACATTACGTGATAGTTAACATTTTAACCATTTTACGTATCGTTCAGGAGCATTATGCCTGTTCCCAGTTGTGCGGCATCTCCACCACCTGGCTCTGGAACTCTCCACCTCCCCAAACTGAACCTCTGTCCCCATCACACCCCAGCCCCCAGCCGGCCCCCTGGTCCTCTGTCTCTCTGGATGTGACTCCCCTGGGGACGGCCTGGGAGTGGGTCGCACAGGTTTGTCCTCCTGTGCCTGGCTTCCTGCCCCGTGTCCTCAGGGTCCCCCCACGCTGCAGTCAGGACGGAGCGCCCCTCCTTTCTCAGGCTATGTAATGTTCCCTTGAGCAAGTGGGCCCCACTGTGTCCAGCCATTCTTCCACTGACTGTCACCTGCCCTCAGGGGGCCTCCGGGTGGCTTCCACCTCCGGCTCTTCTGGATGATGGTGCTGGACATGCGTGTGCAGATGGGCTCGAGTCCATGGTGTGCTTGCAGCATCCCCCAGCCCCGGGAAAGAGTTCTCACGGGCTCTCCCACCACAGTGAAGGAGGCTCCGTCATCAGCCCCTGGGCCACACCCCGGGCTGTCTGTCCCTCCTCCCACCGGCTATCCCAGGGCTGCCCAAGCATGGCAGGCTCTCCTCCTGTGTGCTCCGAGGCCCCCTGATCTTGGCCATCGCTGTGCAGAAGCGGGCTGCACCCATCAGGAGACAAGGATCGGGGGGCTGCTCCTGCTGGAGGCTGACTCGGGGTCCTCCCGAGCTTAGCCGGTTTGCTGAGGCCTCGAGGCCAGAGGGCATAGAGTTCTTGACCCTCCAGCTAGAGGAAGGGAAGAGGGGAGCCCAGAAGGAATGGGGCCTCACTCAGGCTGGGGGGCAGAAGCCGGCTCAGTATGTGTGTGGGACCCCCCAACTAATGCCCACAAACACACTGTGTTTCTGTCACCTCAAAAGCCTTAAGTGGGGTCCCCAGGGGATAGGCAAGGGGTGGACGGTGCTCTGCTTGGGGCAGGCCACCTGGGTGCAGAGGCTTTGGGGAGCTGCCCACCTGCCAACAGGCACACAGGAGAGTGAGCCATGGCGTTTTGCTCTCCCTCCCAGTCTGGGCAGCACTTGGAGAATGAACGGGTTAACCCTGAGCAAACATCCCTGACAACCACCACCAAACTATTTATAGGCATATTTATCTCTTCAGTGCCTACCAACCGGAGCAAGTCACGCCCCAGGTAAACAAGTGTTGCCCCGAAGACGGCTGCCCTGCAGCGCCCCCCTCCACCTGGAAGGCGTGGTCTCCCTGGAGCACCGTGAGCAGCGGGGCCCTGATGGGACAGGGTGCCCTTGGGGCTGCAGTGGAACCAGGCCTGGGGGGCCGCAGTCAGGCTCTGGGCAGGGTAGGCATGGGGCAGTGGGGGGTGGGGGGAGGGGGGAGATGGCCCTGCTTAGAAAGACCCGACCAGTTGGTGGCTTGGGGAAAGCTCTGGGCTCCTGGACTTCTGCTTTTTGCCGTCCACTGCAGACAGAGCGGGTGCCACGCTCCCCACAGCTGGGACTGCTCAGAATGAGAACTGGGGGTGGTGGAGGGTCAGCTCTGGAGATGGGCGGCCCGCGGCATCTCGCTGCTAGCGGTGGGTATGGGCCCTCTGCCCTCCTGCCCCCTCCCTTGAGCCCCGCCTCCCACCACCTGTGCTGCCTCTCCCCCCTTGGGTCCCTGCAGAACCGACATCTCCCAAGCAGGGGGACTCAGGCTACCAAGAAGCCCCACAAGAGAGAGGTGCCTTCTCATGCTTCAGTGTTTGGGGGTGCAGCCGCCCCACCCCAGCACCCTCTGTGCCCCTCCCTGATGTTGTCCAGATTGGGCGATACAGGCTGCAGACAGAGGGACCAAGAGCAGCTGGGGGCACCCCATCTTCTGGGCCACAGAGCGAGGGCCAGCTTTGCCCCCTGCAGGCTTGGGGAGCTGCCCGCCCCGCTAGAGCAGCCACCGGCTCCGGCCGGCCCTGTGGACACCCGCCCTGGCCCTCTGGCCTCATTCTGCCCTAATAAAGACGTTTACAGTTTTAACCATCAAATGAAGTGCTTAACTCCGCCAGGCTCGTCTCCCCCTCCCCCCTGCTCAGCCACTCGGCAGCTTCATTTAGCAGGCCAGTGGTGAGAAAAAAAAAAAAGAAAGAAAAAAATTCATTAATTTTTATTAACAGGGAGAGCCATTTGCTCCCTGTGACAATATTTGACTTGTCGAGATGATTTTCACCTCTGCCATGAGGTGGGCGCTCCCCACATACATCACCCGATTACTCGGAGCGCGCCCGCCGCAGTCATTAGGCAGTGAATTAACGACAATCCCCACCACTATTAATCACCCTGACAAAGGCGTTAGCTCGCTGCTGACCCGAGCAGGCAGCCGGACCTGCAGCCAGAGGAGAGGCCGCGGCTCCGGGAGATGCAGCGGCAAGAGCAGGTTCCTTCCTGCCTTCCCCCCAAGGCCCTGGGGCAGGGGCTGGCCCTGCAGGGGTGGGGGGAGCGGAGGTGCATGAGCAGCAGCCCGGCGTGTCTTCTGGGGCCCTCTGTCCCTCTTCCTGTCCAAGTGACTGGAAACCAAGCACCACTGCACCTGCCAGGAAGCCCACCTCACCATTCCCGAGACACAAATGCAGGAGCAAGGCCCATTATCCCCCCATTTTATGGATCAGGAAACTGAGGCACAGAAAACCCAGGATCTGCCCAGGTCGTAACCTGGTGAGGGGCAGCCCCCGGTGCTCAAACCCGGGTCTGCAGAGCCACAGGCCTCCCGCTCCCAGCTCTGACCCCATGCAAATCGCTCCCTGCCCCAGCTGCCCCCAAGAAAGCTGCTTTCATGAGGTTCACTTCCTCCAGAGGTCCCAGACCCATGGGTTTGTTGGGAAGGGTGAGCAGAAGATTCTCTCCCACGGCCCATGTGGTGGCCCTGCTGGGCCCTGGGGACAACTGACGAGCGTATCCGAAGGCCGCGTGCTGCGCACTGCAGCCTCCCCAAAGCAAGGGCCTGAGCAGGCGAGGCCTGTGACCCCTCCCGGGATTCCTGCCTTACAAGAACTGCTCATCTCGTGTGACTGTAGACCCCACGATGGTCCCATTCCACGTCCTCGAACCTGAGACTCGGCCACTGGGAGAGGGATGTGCGGGGGGTGAGGGGGGCATCCTGGGCTCTGGGCTGATGGGACGACACGCCTGCTTCTGCATCTTCTCTGCCAAAGGTGGGGGTACCCCCGTCAGGGTGCTCGTGGGGACCAGATGTGACGTCGGCAGAGTCCGTGCCATGGGGCCCGGCAGGTGGCAGAGGGTCCAGCCAACCCTGAGCGGCCCCTCATTCCCTGACACCACTCTAACTGTTTTGCACATTAACCCAATTAATCATCTCTACGTTTGAGACCAATTTCTCCCAGGTGCCCGGGTCAGGTCTGTATTTCAGCCTGGTTTTGGTCTAAACCAGCATCTGAAAGCAGACGGTAGGGTGGGGGAGGGAGGAACTCCGACCCATTTGTCTTCCTTCTCTGGACTTCTCATTTCTTATGCCTCAGCAAATTTCCTAATTTTCCTCATTAGCAGTTAATTTACAAGCCTCCACAATCTTCCCACCTGTTTCTTTCATCGGGTTGTTGCGAGATGGCAGTCGCCATTTGCTCACATGCGCGACGCTGGGGCAGCTGGGCGAGGCGGAGGCGAGTCCACAGAGGCGAGTCTGCGGAGGCGCAGGTGGGCGGTGGCTCCCTGGGCACACTCCCTCTGGCCGTTTCTGTGGCCGCTCGGGGCCAAGCCCCTCACCCCCTTCTGCCTGCAGCCCCCTGCCCCCGGGGCCTGGCCCACAGCCTGAATCCCCAGGGAGCTAGGAGCCTCCCGATTGGTGGCTGGGTTTTCAGAAATTTCCTTGCACAGATAAGGCTGCCATTAGTGCAGAGCTGGAGCCCCGGGGGACACCAGCCTGGCCCTGGCCTCGCAGGGAGAGTCCTCCACTCCTCCTCACTTCTCCCTTGATAATGTCCTGGGAAGTCACCCTCTCAGGCTCTCTGCTGGTGGCAGCAGCAGTGAAGTGTAGACCAGCCCCGCCTGAGGCCTCCCCACATGCCATCAGCCACCATGAATCCCAGCAGTCCTTCCTACGAGAGACGGGGTTGGACGGGGGTTCCAAGGAGCGGCTCAGCCTTGTCCCACCATGTCCAGCTGCGGGGTTTGAGCGGAGGCCTCCAGGTCTCCGGGCCTCATGGCGGCCCTGTACAGTGAGTGACACACCTGTTCTCAGGGCTGTGGGAGGATGGAGTGAGTTGACGCGGCTCAGGGCTTCCAGGCGCCCTGGGCTCATAGCCAGCACCCACAGCCCCGGCCTGCGGCTGTCCCGTTTCACACGGGAGGCCTGAGCTCCCTCGGAGAGGCTGAGACCTGGGCAGGCCACACCTCCTGACCCAGTACCTCCTGCTGCTTCAGTCTGATTTAAGAAGGCCACGGGCCACCCGTGAAACACCATCCCGGGGGCTCTGTCCCCTGAAGGCCCTGTTCAACAGGAGCCTGAACCAAGCGGGCTGGCAGGTTAGTTGGCAGCAGGCAGTAGGTGGGAACTGGCCCACATGGGCCTGGGGACCTCACTCTCCTTGGATTATCCAAAGACACTCACAGAAAACTTCAGAGTGCATCCACCATGGTCAGACACCTGGCCCACCACAGCTGGCGTGGACCCCGGGACATCCGCAGTTACCCCTGTGTACCGCCGGCCACTAGCCACACCAGGAGAGCGACAGCCCGGCTCCTAGCACGCTCCTCGGGAGCTGTTTCTTGTTACTCCTTGCAACAATTTGATTTTCTCTGCTAAGTAGAAGGCTGTGGAAAAGACTGCAGTTGGAAACCCATGATTTCCTGGCAGTTAATGAATTTCAGCCAAACGGAAAGCAAGGTGAGGTTCCAGTGCAGAGCTCAGATCCACACACAGGAAAGACCAGGGGCTAAGAGGGGGCTCCATCCTGCCATCCGGCCCCCCTTTCATGCCCACGAAAGCCCCTCTCCAGGGCGTTTCTCAGCTTGCATATTACTGAGTGTTCAACAACATGTGTGATGAGGCCATGGAAAAAGGAGGCTGGGTTCCCCGTCCCCGAGCCCAGGTGAGCCCCATTACTGTATCCAGGTTGCTTCCCATCTCTGAGCCCAGGTAGGTGAGTCTCCACCCCTCAGACCGGGTAAGCCCAGAGGAGGCCCAGGTGAGCCCCCGTCCCTGATCCCAGGTGGGGTCCATGCCAGGAGGCTGCCTGCCCCTGAGACAAGTCCTCTCTGAGGAGGAACACTGGGGCTTCCGCCACGCCCAGGGGCCTCAAGCCATGTCTGAGCATTTACTCTTGAGCTGGGCCACCGGGCACAGAGCACAGGCTCTTCCCCCCCTTGTCACCAATGTGAGGCCCAAGTGGCCAATGACAGACTGACCTGGGGGGCAGAAGCCTCCAGAGGGCAGAAGACAGGCCCTGCCCAGCAGGGGAACAGGCACGTGGCCCAAAATGCCAGAGGGGTGGGGGTGGCAGGGAGAACAGCCCACAGGCTCCCGGGCAGAGCAAGTGACAAGGGGTAGTCTGGGCCTGCCCCACCCCAACAGATCTCTGAGGGAATTAGGTGGCCCCTTGGAGGCTGAGTCCTACAGCCCTGCTCCCCAGGAATTGCCCCCCCAACACAGCCCCTCCCCTGGAATTGCTTTTCATCTTGTCAACACAGCTGTGACCTCAATTCTCCTGCAGGTCCCCTTGCTCACCCACACCCCTTTCAGGCCACCTGCTGCCACGGGCACTTAGCTAGCAATTCCTCACACTCCAAACCCACCCTTTCCAGGCGCAGAAAAGTTCTCTGTGATCAGCAGATATCCGGCGGGACTATGTGTGGCTCAGGGGAGGCTGGCCACAGGGCTCCGATTTTAACAGAGGAAGCCCATCTCATTCAGCACAGTGGCTACAGCTCTGAAGGCCTCACCTGTGAGACCCCAATGGCCGCGTGGGAGAAGATCGCCCCCGGAAGCTGTCAGCCCCGACCTTGGCAGCTGACGTGGACCATGTTTCTAAAAATTAAAAATAGGGAGGCAAAATCTTTCCATCGAAAAAGTCTGCCTTCTCAAATTGCCTGTCACACTGTCTGCCAACCCCAAGACAACCTAAAATTATTCTAAATCACTTTTCAAACCTTAGGAAAACCACAAGAACAGAATTATCTCCTGTGTTTATCACACATTATACTTAAGCTGTCGGCCAGCGTGTGAGAGGCGTGGGATTCATGGGGCAGTGGCCTCTGAGGTCTGCAGAAGACACGGGCTTTGGGGTACGTGGACAGGTGGGTACCACAAACACAGACGCTCTGCACCCCATGAGTGTTTTAGAGCTGATAGCAAGGCCGGATGGATAAAGAGAGGGAGCTTGCCCAAGCGCCCTCGGGGGCCAGGAGCCAGAGCTGAGTGGGCACAACCCTCGCCTGGAAGCCTCCCAAGAAAGATGGCACCGTGTGGCATGGAGCTGGGAAAATATCCATTGTGTGGGTTGGACTGTGTCCCCCCAAATCCATATTTTGAAGTCCTAACCCAGGACCCCAGAATGTGACCTTATTTGGAAATAGGGTCATTGCAGATATAATTAGTTAAGACGAGGTCATTAGGCTGGGCCCCACTCTAATGCAGCTAGTGTCCTGAAAGGGCGGAGAGGACACAGGCCTGTGCACCCAAGGATGCTTGTGAACACAAGGCAGAGATTGGCGTGATGTGCCTGCCATCCAAGGAGCACCAAGGACCGTGGGCAGGCCCCCAGGGCTGGGGAGGCTTTGGGCAGATGCTCCCTCAGCCCCCGGAGCCAGCCCTGCCGGCACCTGGATCTCGGACCCTGGCCTCCAGAACTGGAGAGAATGATCCCTGTGGTTTATGCCTAGCTGAGGTGTTGGGTTAGGACAGCTCTAGGCAACAAATGTGTCCACTAATTTAATTGGCAGATTTTGCTTTACAACTGCTAATTGAGCACCTACTGTGTACAAGATGGTCCACGGAGCTCATGCAGGCTGGCAATTCCAAGACACAGCATGGACCCTCAGTGACAGGCCAGGAGAGGCCAAGCAGAGCCAGCATCCAGCATCTCTTAGGCACCCCGAGGTGCGCGCTGGGGGCTTCCACATGATCCCCGCTCCGGAACATTCCCCAGGCCCTGCTGCCTCTCTGCGACCCGTGCTGCACCGACCTCTGCCTTCTGGCTGCCTGGGTGCCCGAGACTGTAAAATGGGGACAACCTTGTCCCTCCTCAAAGTTTAGAGGGTGGCAGGGCTCAGACAGGCCTGACTCTCCCTGTCCCTCCCGTGTGGTTGGTCTTCCCCTCTGCGCTGTGCTCAGGGCTTCCTGGTCCTCAGCAGGCGTGCATCCGCCTGTCTGGCTGGCTCACTGCTGTCAGTCCCAAATTGTTCACTTCCCAGGGGCAGGGACATCTCTGTCTCAACAGGCCTCTCACAAAACCACGGTAAATGGGCGATTAATAAATGCATGGAGTCCACGACCCCAGAAAAAGAGAGAGGCCGCTCTGAACTGACTCTGGGAGCCGCGGATCTTGGAGGAGTTTAGATAATCTTTGCTTCCCTGGGATAAGCTGGTCCATCTTAAAAAGGTAAGCCAGCAAATCCATGAAGACAGGAAAGCGAATGGGGGTTGCCAGGGGCCAGGGAGGGGAGTCTGTTTACTGGAGTTTTTGTTGGAGATAAAAAAGTTCGGGGCACAGACAATGTGATGGTCACACACATGCATGTGTATTCCGTGCCACTGGTCACACATTGCCTATGGTCGCAGTGATCAGTATTATCTGATGTCTCTTCTACCGCAAAGGGAAAAGCGAGCCTGCCAGTTCCTGAGGAGAAGCTGTCCAAAGGGCAGCGGCCGCCCACGGTGCTCATTTCCATGCTTTTTGGAAGAAACCCGTTTCTTTCTGCGAATCTGACGTTTCTTACCCCTTTTCTAGACCCAGCCACACTTGTTTGTGGTGACGAGTCCAGCTTGGAGTGACCTTGCACGGGGCGGGAGAAGGTGCCGTGGCAGGCGAGGGCACTCGTGCAGGGGAGGGGCGCTCATGGCCTTTGAATGAGTCTGCCGGCCCGAGAAGCACGGTGACAAAGTGCCTCTCAAGTGAGGAGACTGGGCTGTGTCACACGGAACACAGAGGGCACGGCCCAGGAAGTGACTTTAAACCTAATTGTTCCAATTTCTTTTGTTCAGGGTCTCCAGGGGTGCCTGGGCGATCTGCTGGAGCCGCATCTGCTCCAAATCCACTGGGAGACCGCGCTCGGTAACCACCGGTGAGCCTGCCCACAGCTGCCTAGCCCCTCCGTGCCTGGGGCTGGCTGTCGTGTTCTTTTTATTCTGGGTAAAATCCTACACAGATGTCTGACATTTTAAGGAACAAGAAATGTGGACAGTCGCTGTGTGCCGGGCCAGCGGGCTTGGGAGCCATCTTTCCAAGCGGCGTCTCTGGCAGCCGGGCGTGCAGGGGACACTTAATTGTGGGCCTGTTTGCTGGCAGGACGCCCTGCCTCGTCCAGCGGGCAGCAGCATGGTAATGAGACAGTTTCTATGGAAATGAGCTTATAACTATTCATTTTCTCCCAATTCCCGACCCATCCACAAAGAGGTTTTCCAAAATGACCCCCATTTTCCTACCCCCAGCATGTCCTCACACCACTGCCCAGCCCGCTAATCAGCCCAAGGAGAAAGGAGAGAGGAAGTGCCGACCTCTGGCAAGACGTGGGAACGCGCCCGCACTCCGCGTGGCTGTGACCAGCAAACAAAGAGGCCTCGCCCGCTCCGGGCCAAGTTCCCAGCACACTTCCCCAGCCCTCTCGAGCGCCTTTTCGTGTGTTTTCTGCTGAGGTCTGAAGTTCTCCTTTGCCATCTTTTGAGAAATTTTGAAAGCCATCCTGTTCTTCTGGAACATTCCCGGCTGGCCTCCCTCACCTGCGTGCAGGCTGCTTCCCGAAAACCGGTCTTTCTCGGGAAAGGAAAGACACCCTGGGGAATGGGGGTCACGGCACCCCTCCAGGTTGGTGGAGCTATCGATTTCAGCATGTTTTCCCCTCCCTTTTATAGGGTCTCTGAAAATAGAGAGGCAGCACCAGCATGGGGACTGGGGAAGCCACAGACCCACAGGAGGTTCTTGCCTGAGGCGCAGCCCGGACTCAGACCATCTCGGCTCTTCCTGGCTGTGTGGCTGTGGGCAGAGGTCTTGGCCTCTCTGAGCCTCTGCTAGCCCCTCTGGAAGTTGGGTGGGGGGATTAAACCCGGGGATCCTGCCAAGCCCACGGCATGACATCTGCAGCCAGGTGTCTGGGTCAGCAGTGACTCACAGTGCCGTCGTCAGTGGGGCCCAGCTCCAGGACCCTGACCGAGGGGATGGTCTGATCCAGGCTGTGTCTGGGGTCCCCCTGCAGCTCTGCTCAGGAAGATGGACCTCATTTGCTCCTCAGGCCCCAGAGGGCTCTCTGTCCCCTTCCCGCCGAGGCCAGGGTTGGGGGTGTCCCTCCAGGTCCTTGCCCTCTTGTCCCTTTTGCACTGAGCAGCTGCAGTGCACGCAGCAGGCACCCCAGGAATGCTTGTTGGGTCCACCAGTGAGGCAGGACAGGCAGCCGGGTGTCTCAGGAACTCCCGTTGGAGATTGGCTGAGCACAGCCCAGCCAGGCAGGGCCCATGTCTCATCCAGGGGCCAGGGCCCTGCAGGCCGCCCAGCTCTGCGTGTCGTGCTGAGACCCTCAGCTGCCCACCGCCAGAGCCCACCATGAGCCCCACTGAGGCCGGGTGTGTGGGGTCCCCAGCCTGGGGCGGTGGGCTTAGCAGATAAAAGTATAGGACCCCCAGCCAGTCCTGAACTTCAAATAAACAGGTACATTTCAGTACCTGTGTCCCGTGCGACATTCAGGAGCCTCTGCCACGCTGGGTCTGCCTCCATACACACGGGGGTTGAAGCCTGGAGCCCTGCTCCTATAGACCGGGGCTAATGCTCTGTGCTTTTTAAAGAAAAATATTTAACAAACCCTTCACCTCAGACCCCTGATCCACCCCAAAGCTGGTGGAGCCCATTAGGATCAGATTATAAAGTGGAAGCTTTCTCTGAGCCTCCGGAGAGTTGGAGGTGCCTTCTCAGTTTTGAAAGAAAGTGTCAGTTTTAAAATGTAACTGGCTCAGCGAAACAGCTGGCTTAGGTATAGCCATGAAACAAAAAATCCAACCAAAAACATGTTTACAAAAATGTTTAAATGCCTGTCATTTAAATAGTCACAGTCTATTTTTTGACAGAAAATCAGTTTTATAATCCAGATTAGGGCTCATTCTCTGTTTCGAAAGTAGCCCCCATGAGGACAAGGCCTGGGTTACACGGCGTTCCGTTTTCTCTGTCTTTGCAGCCCTCTGGGGACCTCCCAGGACACTGCCAAGTTTGTGTAGGGAGAACGTGAATCATGAAAAATTCATGGAGTTTGTTCTCTCTGGGGGTGCAGTCCTGGCTGGCCATGGTCGTTAACACAGAATGAGCACGTTTAGATGTCAGAGACTTGGGGACATGGGCTCATGTCATGTGTTTCATATATGAAATAATCTCTGTATGTGTGTGCCCATGTGTGCATTGTATACACACGGGAATTCAGTAATTTATGTAATTATATACATATATTTTTATATAAAAGGTAAACACAAGACGGAAGACTTAAAGGATTTTGTCTCTGGGTGATGAGACATGAAATCATAATTTAAAAAATATATTTGCATGTTTTCTACAAGGAGTACCCATTATTTTTATAATTTCATAGTTTTTATGATACATATTACAGGGGCACTGGTCCCACGACGACCCTGGATGCGTCCAGCAGTTTCACCAGCCCAGAGACCACCCGGCTGGCCATGGTCTCTGCGGGCACTTGGCTGGTGGCAGCTCTGAGCCGCCCCCCACCCGCCCCAACCCCTGCACGGCCTCCCTTGAACATCTGAGGATAGGGCTCCCATCCGGCAGGATCAAATCCCAGACTCCTTGGGAGAGCTCTGCTCAGGCCACGACATCCACGGAACGGGCCTAAGACTTGCAGAGCCAGGATTTCTGTGCAATCGACAATCTTGGTCTATCTCGAATCTCCTCTCTGCCCAGAGGACCTTGTCCCACAGGATGTAGCTGAGTCAGGACTCAGGGTCCCCTCCCCATGCAGTTCTGCTTTGAGCAGGGTAGCTGCTGAGCATAGAGGCAGGGGAGGAATGCCAGATAAAATATGGTAACTATAATAAATACAGCACAATAAATGCTGCACATACGATAAGTGCAGGTGGTATTTGGACATGCTCCTGAAAGATCAGGTGCTGTTTATATAGAATTCAAATCTCATGGGTGCCCAGATTTTCATCAGCTACATCGGTCCCCTTGCTGGGGGTCTGAGCCTGGCTTGGGCTAGGCCGTTGCTGAGTGCCACCCCTTCTGCACTTCTGTGAGCCAAGCAGGTGACCATGTAGGTGTGGGACCCATGGCCGTGCCTCGAAAGTCTCTGGGCTGCCCGCCCTGCCCACGAGGTCATTGCCCAAGGACCCTGACCACGGCATGGTGCCACCTGCAAACTCCACAGCTTTGGGGTCCCTGGTGTTGCTGGCCCCCCTGCATTCCCTCTGGGAGTCCCCAGTTCCCGCTGAGGCAGCTGAGTGTGCCCTGGAGCTGCCACCCAGCGCTGGGTACCCAGAGGCCACATGGGGCTGCAGAGGCCCCCTCAAAAGCCACTTCCCACCCTGATCTGAGCCACCACTGACACCCTGGAGGGAGCGAGTCCAGGCTGCCTCCAGCCTCTTGCCCCGTCCTGGCCTCCCCAGCCCTGCCAACAGGAAGCACCGAGGTGTCTCTGAACATGTCCAACACTGTCTAGAGGGGAGAACCCCCCCCAGAGCAGGTTTCTGTCCCCCTTTCCCAGCTGCCAGCAGTTAAAACCCATCCCCAGAGAGAGAAAGCCTCAGAGCACATAGCTCACGCCCTCACGGGAGGAGGGAGACGCCGGCAAACACGATCTCCAAACCAGAAAAATTCTGCCTCCTTTTGGGGGATATTGATTTGCGTTTGGCCGATTTTTTTCAATAATGGTCATCGACCTCCAACAAACCAGCCACAAAAGCAGAAGCATTGGGTACTTGTTCCTGTGCAGAGCGTCGTGAGGATTTGCTGCGGGACTCATCCTGGCTCGTTTCCCCTCCAAGAATAATTCCCCCCAAAGACATAGAAAATCAAACCCGTAACAATCAACATTCAAACCGGCCCCAGTCACACACGGTGCAAGCGTTCGGCGGCCTGGAGCCGCGCAGCCAGCCCTGCCCGGCCCCATCTGTTGCTGGGGCGGCCAAGCCCCTCATTCTATCACAGCCCCAAGCAGGTTATCTGAATAAATGGGAGAGGAAATCAACGAGATATATTAGTGCTGCGGGGTATTTGTCATCTCCTCTGTCTCTCCTTCTCCAAGAATATCGGTGATGAATTTGCAAATGGTCCTGGATTATGACAGAGAGTTTTCTCTCTTCATTATTTATCCCTTCCCTGAGCACCTCGATTAGAGGCCACAGTGACAAATGCATGAATAGAAGGCAGAGACAATATTTTAGCGATGCGTTGTAAATCTCCTTCTACGCATTATTAATTTAAGGAAGTCCATTACACCAAACAGCTCTGGGCAGGGGGACAAGGGGAGGTTGGAATGGCTTCAGCCCTTGAGGGTCAGAGAAAGGAAAAACTCAGCCTGGTCCCGGAGCTGAGGTCGGGCTGGCCTCTCACCAAACCCCCAAAGCCTTTGAGCCACCGAGGTTTTAAGGAAAGGCAAAACGTCTGCTCCCTGAACGCAATCACATTTTGCAAAGTGGGAGGCGGCCGTTTGAAATGATCTCATTTTTTTAGGAGCCGGAAGGCAAGGCGGACAGTGGGCGGAATGAGCTTATGGGGTGGAAGGAGCCCCAAGGAGGGTGCAGACGCGGCATGAGTACATCGGAAACAATGGATAAGGTCCCCTCTGGTGTCTGAGAGCAAGTGCCACCACAGCCCAGACCACGGGGCAGGGGCCGCAGCCCGAGGCCAGAGTCCTCCCTGAGACACTGCTTTTACCCTACGTCCTTTCCCTCTGAAATCCTCCGAGGAGCTGGGACCCCTCTGCCGGCCCTGGGGCCATGAGGAGCCAGCTCTGGGGCTCAGAGAAGTCCCTCGGCCTTCCTGGGGCACTGGCAGGTGCAGCAGCCCCGCCGCTGGGATCCCCTGGAGGCTCAGGCCAGGACTGCTGCCCCAGAGCGGACTGGCATGGCCACGACAGCGCAGAGCCCAGGAGCCGATTCATGCACACCCGTGCTTCACCCACACCAGCCCAACCCTTGTTTTGGTGTATGGTTTTTAAGGACAGAATTTGTTTTTTGTGTTTTTGCTGAGACTGGCCTGCTGGCAGTTTCCATGAGATACTCCCCAGCCCCGCTGCACTGGCTCCACCCCGGGGTCCAGACCTAGGGGAGGCGGAGGCCTGGGTGGCCAGCAGGAGGTGTGCGACCCCACCCAGGGCCCTGTGCCTTCCGTGGCCCCGGTGGTACCCCAGTCTCCCCACATGCATGAGAGATGCTCTGGCATGCTGGGGGCCTGAGAACACGGGGCCCAGTCGGGGCGAGGGTGGGAAGTGGGGAACAGGGAAAGCCCCTGCAAGCCGCCTGAAACTGGGCCCACAGGGTCACGGACTGTGCGCATAGAAGGCCTGGGTCCTGCCGCTGGACAGGGCACACTACTGATGGCTATACCACAGTGCCCTGACAGTGCCCCGTGTGCATCTTCCCCCAGAAGGTCCCAGCTGTTCCTGTGGAAGGCAGGGGGCCACGTGAAGGGAGAGCTCTGTCCCCTCCTCTAACTGCCCGCCCGGCTGGGACAAGAGCCCCCACGAGAAAGTGTCTGTCCCCACCGAGGGAGAGTGCACCAGCCTGCGGCGACAGCTTCCATCAGCCCATTTAGGGCCCCGGTGGTGGATCTGCGCAGCGGATCCTAATGACTCATCACAGGCAAGGCCCCGGCAGTTCCTGTGACAGCGCACGCGGGAAGCTGTGGCTCGGCCCAGTGGGGCACAGCAGCTCTAAAATCAGAGACTCAGACAAAAGAGCTCGCAGATCGGGAGACGGCGTTGGGAGGGGACGAGAAGTCCCGAGGTGCATTTTATTTTATTTTTTGCTCATCAGCCTAATTGCTTCAGAAGCTGTGGCTTTCTTTAAAGTGGAGCTTGCAGAGGAAGACGCCCTGGAAATATGTTAAATCAGAAGTTCCCGAGTGTGCATCTCCGTGCAGATGCGCACATATTAATTTGAATTTTCTAACATTAGTGCTGCATGGTATTAATAAGATTGCCAGTTAAAGAAACGGTGTATTTACCGTGTTTTCTATATAACGTGTGTTCTGTGCTTCTCAGTGGTGTGAGTTTAATATTCAGCTGGTGTTTACTTAGCATATGACTGTTAATCAGTGTAAATTAAATGTGTACTTGAAACCCCCACTTAAAGCCCTGCTAATTATTTTTTGATCCAAATAGGACTGCCTTTTCCGGAAGGGTGAATCGGCGCTCTCCGGCACCAAATATTAGCAAGAAAAACTGTTGCCAGCACTGAGGGTCGGCCTCCAGGAAGATCTGCAGCCGTTTTCCTATGGTGAGATGGTAGGCTGTGTCCATGTGGCCCTGCTCTGGGCCCACCCGGTGGCCACCCCTGAGCCAGCGTAGCTTTTCGTCTGGATAGCCACCTGCCCACCCAGTGGGTGATGGCCGCGCACTCCATTTCGCCAACCTCAGCCCACATTCCAGCATAGTGTAGCCTTGACATATGCACACACGTGTACACACAGATACACACACACTCGTGCACACACAGCCCAAGACTCCAGAGATTGCTGTGGGCCCTTCAGCTCCTGCCCTGTTTCTGGTGCCCCTTCTAGCCCCCTGCCCACCCACAGCTTCAAACCCCTCAGGGCTCCCCTCCTTTGCCTGCAAACATGGAGATGCGCAGGGGAGCAGGAGAGAAGGTGGTGCGAAGGCCCAGGAGTCGGGACTCCCCCTTCTCGCACTTCGAGGAGGGGTGGACTCAGAGCTACCCGGGAGGCCGGGCCTGGCCACGAGCCGTGGGCTGTCCAGTGAGCTCCTCTGGGCTGGTGTCTCCTGCACACCTCCTGACAGGGCCCTTAGACACGGCAGGTTAGTACTCTCCGGGGACAGTCCTGGGTGCAGCTGGGGGGGAGGCGGTACAGAGGGAAGGGGGCTCAGAGGAGGCCTGACCTGACCCACTCGGTCACTCCTGAGTCTCTGTGGCCTTGTTGGAGATGGGGTCGCACAGTGCCTACCGGAGGCCAACAAGCCCGAGTGCAGGCAGTGCCAGGCAGGCTAAGTGAGGCACTTGGTACATTTCAGTGGGTGGGCGGGTGGATGACTGATGGATGGGTAGGTGGGTGGATGCATAGACAGATGGGTGGCCAGATAAACTTCTTTGCAGTTCAGGGACCTGGTTTGCTAAGTTCTAAATGGACCCTGAAGTGGCCTTCCCCTGATTCTGATTCAGGGGTCCTAAAGGGCCCCTTCCTTTCCCACCTACAGCTGAATAGGAGCTCCTGTTGTCAGTTCCTTGGGACCAGAGAGGAGGCTCCCCCATGGAGTCCACACTCAGTGGGTCTGGCCCTGCTCTGCTTTCCTGGGCAGATCTCAGTGAGGATGAGGCTGCCATCACAGTAGCAGGCCACAGGACCAGGTGGTCAGCAGGGCTTCGGAGAAGTGCCAAGAGGGGGAGAGAGGAGGCTCCCAGCCTCGCGAGCCCCCTTCTGCCCCAAGAGTGGGTGTCCCAGCCCCAAGGCTCATTCCCTGTCGCGAGGTGTAAAAGTTGCAGCTGGCTATGTGGAAGGCTCCGCAGAGACAGAGAGAGGGTCCTCAGGCCTGACCCTGCACCGCAGTGGCCCACCAGTGGAGGCCAGCTGCGGGCTAATGGCACCAGCCCTCACAGATGGGTGGCCCCAGCAGCGGAGTCTTCTCCAGAAATGAGTGATGCAGGCCTCCTCTGGGGAAAGTGAGCTCTCGTCTGAAGGGTTCATAGCTGCTCAGACCCCTGGAGGGAGCATGTGCTGTGGTCTGCCCCAAGAACAGCTGTGGGGTTGGTTGGCACGGTCTACAGGGGCCTCCACCCCAGGTCCTGCCTACTCTGGAAACAGAACTCACCCGAGTGCTTTCCTTGTCTCTGTGCAGACCAGAGCCCTGGCCAATGCTTCTGTAGACCAGACAGGGGGCTAGTGCCCAGCAAGGGGCCACACAATGTGGACTCGCCCAGCCCCGTCCTCCTGGGGCTGGTGGAGAAGCGGCCCTTGCTCAGACTTCTGCACTGTTCTCCCACACGCCCTGGGGTTAAAAAGCAAGGTTCAGTTTGAGCTAAACCATTATGATAGCTAATCGGCTTCCCCAAAATGTCTTTCTTTCTCACATTTGTTAGAAGTTCAAGTTTTAAGATAGAGGTTCCACATGCCTTTGTGGGGAGGGCACTTGTGCAGGCCCACGCTCGGGGGAGAGGGTGTGCTCGCAGCAGGCGGGCAGGGGTGTGTGCAGGGGCTGGAGAGGGCTTCAGGGGCTGCCTGGGCCATGGGTCCAGACTCATGGCCTTTGTGTCACACATGTGGGAGGTTTCATGGCTTGTCCAAAGCCCTTCCCTAAAGGAAGGGACCAATTAGGTCTCCTGAGGCTTGCAGACCTTGTGTGTGCATTTAGGCAGATCATCAGACAAGAGGAGAAATGTCTGTGCCTAACTGGTTGTCTGTGCCCCTTTAAGAGCTGCTGGCCCTTGGGGGCACCTTCCAGGGGATACCCAGCACTGAACACCAAGACTGCACACACCTGTCTTGGCAGCCACGCGACTGGGCTGCCCGTCTGTTGGTGGCAGAGCCCAGGAAAACACCTGGGCTCCTGACTTCCAGACTGCTGTCAACATCACCGTTTCCACTGGCCAGTCCCCAGAGGGAAGGCTGCCCAAAGCCTAGTGGGAACCAAAATCAGCTTCCGAGGTGACAGTGGCCCTGTGTACATCTCAGAAAACATGCTTCCTTGCCCTGGAGCCGGACTCTCCCTCTTCAGTGATTAAGTTGGACGAAAACATTAACAGAAACTTGGCTTCTATCCTTATTGTGAAATAAAACCCGGCAAGGTCTTAGCATTAAAAGGTGAATGCCAGCCTAGCCTTTAAGGCTGGTGGTGCAAACCCTGGGCAGTGTAGGACTCCCCGTGGCTGGGAACACCCAGGCTCCCTGTGAAGAGGCCTCGACATCGGCTCAGGACAAGGTGCTGTGTGCCCGTCTTGGCACTGTCCCTGAAAGGTGGAACCAACAGATACAGACAACCAGTGACAAACAACCCCAGGACTGCTGGCCAGATGGTAGGGGCTGCTGCGCTGATGACCTGATGGCCTGAGGGCCCAGGCCACTTTCCAAAATGTCAGCAGAGCTCCAAGTACAATCCCGCCCCTAAGCAGGCTTTTTTTCCCGCAAGGGGACATTTTTTCCACATTTTGGGGGGATTATTGACTCCCCACTGATTAAAAAAATGGTAATTAATGAACTGGTTTCTTGAAGGATTTTGAACCAGTGGTAGATACAGGAAACAGATTAAGAGATGCTGAAGAGATGTAGTGGGGAAGGGAGGGAGGGTCCATGCTTTCCCATGGGCAAGACCCTCTGTGCACCAGGGCACAATGAATCTGGCTGGATGGAAGTGTGGGATGCTGGGGGCGGGTCTGGAAGGACTCTGCTCTGGGGCAAACTCCCAGACTCTTTGCTCTGCCCATATGGCAGGAGAGCTGTTTGAGATGGTGTCAAGATATTTTCCACTGTGAGATGCTCCTTTGTGGACACTAATCCACAGGACAAGTACCGGGGACACCAAGGTCCCGAGGCCCAGCCCCGGAGTGCACAGCCTGCTGGGCCCGCCCTGGGGGCAGGAGCCTGCTGCTCTCGCCTGTGTGTTCAGACTCCATACGGACCAGCTCTGCTGCTGGTCAGCCCCAGCCTGCATCGCCTTCTCCTCTTTGGGGCCCCAAATCCAGGGGACTGTTGTGGGGACCCTGCTTTCTACCCCTGTTCCCTCCTTGGTGCTCCCCTGTTCCCGCTGCACAGGCTGGAATCACTCATAGGTACAAGTCCCCTAAGCTTGGCCACAGAGGAGACAGCCAGGTGGTGCACCTGCCCCATTTTCACTTTTACAGACCAAAATTACATGGCAGGCAGATTTTTAATAGACACTCGGTGCTCCAGTTCCTCTGGTAATTGGACTCTGGGAGGCTGGTCATTGGTGTTTCCAGAAGGAAGGCATCGTGGAAGCCGGGTGGCTGGGGTCAGGAAGCTGCACTGTGCAGCCTCGGGCAGGGCGGTGATCTGCAGAGCACACACCCCTGGGCGCCTTCCAGACCCTCAGCCACCCCTTCCAGAAGCCCCTCTGCAGCCACAGAGGACATCGTCAAGATGCTCCGGGCAAATTCTGTCTCACAAGTGATGTCTTTGATCTCAACCGAGTGACCTTCCCACTGAAGCCTGGTCCTTCCAAGGTCATTCAGTCATCGCCCTCAGCAGCCCTGACCACAAACAACTCCCAGGGTTCCCATGGGAAAGAGCCTGCTGCCCCTTCCTGCCACTCAAAGCCTCCCAGGGCTTCTGGGAGCCAGATGGGCTGCTGCGAAGAGCCTGATATTCCGGCCCACCCGTGGTCATCACGGCGACCGCCCGACACACATGGAACTCTCAAGGTCTGTGTCAGCGGAGGACCCAGAGGGCATGCCTTCTCGGGGCCAGAGCAGCGGTACTCACCTCTTCAGAGCTGCCCCGAAGGGCTCTGCAGGCACTTCCTCTGCATTCACAGAATTTTAAGGCACTTCAGCCAAATCTTTCAGCTTATATCTGAGGAAACTGAGGCCAGGAGGTAGAGGGAAGGGCGGTGCAGCACACGCCTTGGGCCGCGGTCTACAGGCAGCTACAGGCTGCCTCAGGGGCTCCCTCCTCAGGTGGGTGAGCGAGGGCGCATGGAGGAGGGTCCCTGGTCCGATGCAGCCCACCACAGCTCCTGAGCACACCTGGAAACCCAGGTGGAAATGCAGAGGGCCCTCCCTGCCCAGCTGCTCTCCTCCCTGTGCTGGGGAGCCCCGGGTACCTTCAGTGTCCCAGAGGCCTGGGCCCTCCTCCATCACACACAGTCAGCTTCCTGGGCAGCCACTGGGCTGGGGGGTGCTCAAGACAAGGGGCTGTGGGTAAGGCTGCAGGGCTGCCTGGAGGACAGAGTGGGGATGCCTGCCCTGGCACACTGAGGAGCGAGCAGGCCTGGCCACCTTCCTAGCAGGCCCCTCCACCACCCTCAGTCCCAGAGAATGCAGACCATGCAGCTGCTTGCAGAGGACACTCCGGCCAGAGAGGGATGCCCAAAACATGAGGCTGTCTGGGCCACACAGCGCCCCTCAGTTTGCGGGCCTGGCATCCCCGGTGCCTTGGAGGCCCCAGGGAGGAGCTGGCACACAGGATGGAGAGGGGGCATCTCCCGGGTTCCCAAACCTGGAATACTACTACCGGCCATGGGGGAGCCCTGCCCCTCAGAACGGGAGGAGGCTCCAGGAGGTGGTGCCACCTGCTCCGGGTGAGGGGTGCCTGGCAGCTGCCAACGCATCAGCCCAGCCACCCTGCGGGACGCACGCCTTGCCCACGGTGGCGCCCATGAGCGCACTCTCCCGCAGCCCCTGCTCCTGGGCTCGCAGGGCCGCCTGCTGAGGGACGCCAGCCTGATGCTGCTCTCACGGGGGCCCCCAGCCCTCCTGCAACTTCCCCATGAAGCCGCCCCGACACCCCGGCAGCCCCACCACCCCACACTTGTACAAGCCGTGAACGCCATGGTGGGGCCTGCGTGAGCCACTTGAGGCCAGGAGGAGCCGGGCCCACGGCCCTGTACAGAAGCCCCTCCAAGGCCAGAAGCAGATCCTGCCCATCTCGGCCTCCCCGCTGCTGCCCAGAAGGTGAGCAGGAGGAATGGGGTCCACGGAGCGGGGCTGAAGCGGACCCGGAATCAGACCCTATGGGTGGGGGGCCATGGACAGTGGTGCAGCGTTAACATCTCTACAGAGGAACCTTTGAGGAGATGAGAGAGAAGCAGACTCCTGAGGCGTAAACCATGAACACACCACCCTCTGACTGCAACAAATGGTGGGACCTCCAATCGCTTTGCAAAACCTGGCCTCTGTTCCTGGCCCAAGCCCGAGGCTTACAGCTGAGAACCAAGGATACGGCTCCCCAAGACCCCCCGAGCACCAAAGAGCTGCTCAGCGTGTGTGGGACCCAGCTCCCCAGTGCCCCTGCACTTTGCCAGGGGGCAGTGTTGTCCTGCAGAACCCAGGTGCACATGGGCAAAGAACTGGGGTCTCTTCCACCACCTGCTCCGTGAACCCTCTGTAACGCAGAATCCACTCCTCAGGGGCTCAGAGCCCAGGTCCCAGCGGGGAGACTGCATGAGTCCCCAAGGTGGTGGTCACAGCATGTGGATTCTCCTGACCCATGGGGTCACCCGGGGACCGTGTGGATGTCAGCCTGACCCCTGGGTGACAGGGCCTCCCACATGCTGGGCGACACGGGTCCAGGGCTTGCTCACAAATTAGATCACTAAGTGGAACCTGGCTGGATAAATGGCACCCCCTGGGTGGGCCGGAATGACCTCGGCATGTGGCCACACCCCAAGCCCTGGGGGCCTGCAGACTCCATCCCAGGACCTCTGGATAAGGTCTGGTTTTCTGCAGGGGTGGAAGTGGGAGATAGGGAGCAGGGGCGAACTCCCCCCCGACTCGCCCCGACCACTCTGGCCACAACCAGCCACTCCTGCCCAGCGGCTTGCCCATGGCTTGACATGCTGCCGAGGGAGAGGAAGCTCTGACCTCAGGGGACATCTGGGGCAGCGGGCAGGGGGCGTGGGGTCTCCTGGTCGGCCAGCCACTGGGCAGCCCAGCATGGTCAGCTCCACAGGTGTCTCTGAGTACAGAGGCCTCCAGGTTCCCTCCCAAAGCAAGGGGAGGCCCTGGCGGCCTGTTGGGGGGAGGTCAAGGAGGGCAAGTGGGCTCTAGGGCTCCCCAGCTGATCCTGCCAGGTGGGAAGTCCACCCACCTTCACCTGGTGGACAGCAGAAGGGACACACTGACCAGTGCCTCAGACCCATGTCTGCCTTAACCTTCTGGCCCCAGGGTGCTTGTGAGCTCACGAAATTTGGGGCAAGGAAGTGCCCTTCACTAGGGGCTGCCCCCCAGGCCCCAACTCCTGGCCATGAGAAGCCTTCCTGCCCACGTTTCCTTGTTTCTGAGCAGTGAGACCATGGCAGCTGCCGCACAGGGTGAGCACGGAGCCGCACGGGGACATGGCGGGCCATGGGGTTTCAGACGTCCGCCTCCCCTCACCGCCTTTCCCAGAGCCTCCCCACTGCCCCTGCCATTGCTGTCCCCCCGCTGCCCGCCTGGCCTCCAGCTCAGGCTCCCTCTAGGCTGTCGTAGGGCTGCAGACGCTGTACTACATGTAGGGTTCAAATGCACAGACACGGCCCTTCCCCTGGACCTCACTTTTTAAAAACAAAGAATAAAAATGTTTCAAAAGTCGTGATAGCTTCTGCACAAGACATGAGGGAGGAAGAGGGAGAACTGGAGAGGTGTGGTGCAGGCCGGGGGAAGAAGGCAGCCCTGCAGGTCCCGTGGCCCCATCCTGACACCCTGGCCTCTGGCAGGGAGCCCCCAAGCCCTGAGCACAGACTCACGCCCACTCTGCCTGCCGATGGGCACACGGGGCCTCAGCCCAGCGCCAGTGAGGCTGAGCCTGCAGCACTCAGCCACACGGGCCGTCCCCCGGCCCTCCTGCAGGAGCCTCCTGGCCATGAGGCCCCTTACCCGACACATGCTCCCTTCTTATTTTATTTAAAATGACAGGCGACCAAAAAGACAGAGTGCAGGCTTCCGTGCATGCGTGCGCGTGTGCGCGTGTGTTCGCTAGCCCCTGTGTGATCTAATGAGAAACATAGCCAGAGCCTGCATCCAAGAAAATGTTTAGGATTCCCTAACGGGGAAGCTGCTACTGGTGGACCCGCATCCCTCCTCCAGCACTGTGGGGAAGCCCGTGAGGGGGCAGTGGCAGCTCAGGGTCCAGCTGGCCACGGTGGCGCACACACCCTGGCTGAACCCTCCCCAGCGAGAAAGCCCAGGGTCCTGCTGTTGAAGCAGTTTCCTCCGCTAGTCACCAGCTGCCCCTTCTGGAAGTGCCTCCTTGCCACCGCATGGCTGGGAGACCATCTATGAATGTCCCGTCCTTCCTACCCACAGTGTGGTGACTGTGAAGGTATACTCTGCTCCCCGGGAGCATGTGGCTCAGGAACCCCCCATGCCTGCTGTCATGCCCACGAGGACCCACCCAAGGAGGCTGTCTGTCGTGATGCCCCAGGGGCCACCTCAATACCTGTGAGCCAGGAGTGTTTTGGCATCAGCCTGTGAACACCTGCCCAAGCCAGATCAGAACGCCCGCCCGCTCCTGTGTATCCCCTAAGCAGGAACCCAGCCTGAGGCCCAGCAGAATCTGGGAGAGTGCGGTGAGCAGCATGGACACCTGGGCAGGAGGCCCGGGGCAACACTCCGGTGAGCGGGAAGGCCAGCCCTGCCCCCAGCGCCGGGCAGGGCTCCCCACACCAGCAGCAGCCTTAGCTTGTTCACAGATGTTTTCACTCGATTTTGTAAATGTGCGCCAGGTCCAAGACATCACTGTTTGTTCTAGAAATCAAAAGGTCTTGCCTGGCTGTGAAAGATGCCTGACCGCCACCCGCCCCGAGTCCCTCCCCCACCCCTTCCTGGAGGACTGGACCCCATGAATGCACCCCGGGGGTGGGGGATGCTTTTGGATTTCCTTGAGCTTAGTTTTACAATGTGCTCTCAGCTCCTGTGGTCTGAAGGTCTGCGCTTGGCTCGAGTCATAGCATCCACCGCATGGGTGGCAAAGGTGCAGTGTGACCCCGATGTTAAAGAAGCACCCTGCATAGTACATGCTCCTGCCCCAGCTGAGCCCAAGGGCCACTGGCTCCTGAGGGCCAGAGACAGAATGAAGGTCCCCTTCCACAGCACGCACGTGCCCAACACGGGCAACCGGGGCCATCGGCGTCCATGTGACTAATCCTCAGGGGCTCTCACCGTTCCCAAAGCCAAGGGGGTGCGGACGCACCCTGGGTTTCAGGGAAGTTCCGACTCTGTCCCACTGTCTCTTTCTGGCTATTTCTCTCTGCCTCCCTGGGGCTCTCAAAAATCAAGACCAGCGAAGCTTAGCAAAATAAGGTCATTTATTTCCACGAAATTCATCATCCCCTTAATGGGCCACTGCGGCTGGGCACTGTTCACACCCGGTCCTGACTGCACTCCTCGCAGCCGAGAGGCAGCCAGGAGGGTCCGGGCAGAGGCCAGCCAGCTTTGATATCTCACTGATAACATATTGTACAATTAGATCAATTTGACAATTTCCATTATGGCTGATAAAATATTTATCGAGCCTTGGAGATGATGTCTGATCTCTGCACCATTCATTCTGCTGATCGGGGGGAGGCTGGCAGGGCTGCACAGACAGAGCTGGGAGCTCTCCTCCCCCCTCCTCCCCATCAGGTTTGCAAATTGCCGGTACCCGTCATAAATTACCGCCCAGCCCAGGGAGATTGATGCCGGGCTGACAGGGCAGGTAGGTGACTTGTGATGACATTGTTTCATAGAAGCATTAATCATGGCAGAAAGAGAAAATACTCTCAAATTGGCCCATACGTCTAAATATTAAGGAATGAGAAGCAGGCAGCTGGAAGATGGTTTTAGCAAGAGCTGGAAATTGGGAAATGAAAAACATTTTCTATTATTTAACAAATCATCTTAATAATTTCCAGTGTTTTGCTCAGATTCCCAGGGACCCCGACCGTAAGGGCCAATCGTGCCGTGCTCTCTTGCCACTGGTGACGTTCAGTGAAACATGCCGGAGACGCCTCGGAGGCCGCCTTTGTGACGCTCCTGCTTCAGGGAAGGGGATGGAAACTGGGAGCAGGAGCATGTTCGGCCTGTAGCAGCCACCGTGCAGGGCTGTCTGTGTGGCGATGGGTGCCGAGGGCCGCACCTGTGCTCCGAAAGCCAAGGCAAGGACACGGGGCTCTGAGGGGGCTCTGGGATGCAGGGAGGGACCTTGAGGCTGGGGTCCCCACCCGCGGTCTGGCATCTGGGGGCAGCACAAGTGCTGCTTCAGAGCCCATGACTGTCCACAGCCCTGAGCTGGGCGGTGCGGCGGAGATATCCTGCCAAAGATAAATGGCCCTTAATGAGCTGCCCCTGAGTTAGAGAGCCAACGTGGCTTTAATGGCAAATGAAAAATAAACATCAATAAGTGAGTACATGCTGTGCGGGGTGGTTCTCAGCAGAGGGAGTGGGAGTCGGGGAGACTCGGGGTCCAAGCTGCGTCTTCCCCAGGCGGCCGGCCTCATCCCGGACTGGGGGCCCTGTGTGAGCCCCCGGTAGCCACGTTTCTGCTCGGAAGGCTGCATGCAGAGTAATTAAATTAAATTGATGCTGTCCCTGCTTTGAGGCCACCCTTGATTTAAGGCCAAAAAAGGAAGCAATTAAATTTAATAAAAACCAGGTTCCTAAACAAAGATATGCGGCCGGCGCGGCCATCCGGAGGGGCATCTGCCCTGAGAGAGACACTTCGGGCGCTGCTGAAGCCGGGTCAGAAATAACAGGAACAGTCACCTCCCGGTGCCTTCTCCAATGCGCGGCTCTAAAATGCCAGCCTCGCTAATGACTTTGTCAAAACGCAGAGCCCAGAGGTCTCTCCCGGAGGGACCCTCATCCCCAGTGCCGACCAGAGGGCTCACAGGGAGGAGCCTGTCTGGCAGGGGTGATAAGGGAGGACTGTCCGAGCTCAAGGCCAGGGTGCGCGGTCCCTGGAGGAATGATGCCAGACAATGGCTCAGAGGCTCGCCTCACCCGCCCCGGCCCCCACGCCGCACTCGGCCCAGGAGTGATTCAGCCTTTGACGGGAGCAGCTCCCGTAACAGGACAGGGGTATGTGGGCTGCCTCCAAAGCAGGTCCTGTTGTTTTAAACGGTTCTCTGCTCACAGCAGCCGTCACAACCCAGGCGGACAGAACTCGAACAACAGCGAAACACAGCCGAAAGCAGGGGCCCCTGCTTGCAGCGGCATCATGGTGGCGTGTGCCGGCCACCCGTGCACGCCCCGGGGCACGGCACTGCAGGACTGCATCCCTGGACATGTGGCGGGGCCATCTGGGTCCTGCTTGGCCCACTAGCTGCCCCCCACCCTGTGCTCATGGCTGGGTGATCTGCATTTGCCGTCAAGTCGTCTGCTATCAATCTGCTGCCTGCTTTGGACGAAGGGGCACGGGGCTCATGATTTAAACATCAGTCCCTGTGCCCAGGGTCACCAAAGGTGACCCCTGCCCTGTTTCTTCCACAGGATTCACGAACACAGCTAAGCAAGGGTGCAAGAATTCCTGAGTGCCGAGGTTTCCTGGGGGGGAAGGACCCAGGATGGGTGACAACTGGGCCGGGCAGGGAGGGCATGCTGGACACCCATCTTCCCTGACACGGCCAGCTGGCCCCTCTGACACCAGAAGGCATTTAGGTTTACCAGCCAGGATAAGTCACAAGGACACCCTGGACCTCTGGGCACCGGGATCCTAAGCCTCTCCCAAGAACAGAAGCCCCATTATCTTATCCCAAAGGTTAAAGTTGAACGCCCACAGAACCCAGGAAAACCAGCCGAGGGGGAGGTAGAAGGGCGGCTCAGGGACCGGTCCTCATCCCTCAGCTCCTTAACTAAAGGATTATGAGAACAGCCGCCAAGCTAAAGGAATCGCCCCCCAGCCGCCAAGTCCTCCTCCTAATACAGAAGAGTGGGGGCTATGCAGCCGTGTGCCCCCCTTCGTGGCTGGAAGGCCCGCACCCTGGCATCTGCGGCGCCAGGGCACGAAAGCCTTGGGAACTTTCTGGAACTGTCAGAACTTCCGGGGGCTTCATCCCTCCCACCTCTCGGCCTGCTGGTACCCTCGGAGGCCTTCCATCGGAGTCCTGCCCATCTCCACCTGGGGGCTGAGAGTGGAGCAGGGAAGGTGGGCCCAGAAGCAACATGGGGTTTGCTGCTTGTTTGGATCACGACACCTCAGGGGAAGCTGGGGTGCCGCGTGCCCCCCAAACACAGCTCAGGAAGGTGACACTCCAGACAGTGGGGGGGTAGGTGTGGGGCATGGGCCTGAGGCCCCAGACACCCCTGACCCACCTCGACTGCCGGCACCAGAAGTGTCGCCTGTGGCTGGGCCGCTCGAGGCCTGCCCAGCAAACGCTCTTGTGGCTGATCGGCTTCACTCTCAGCACAGCAGCTCAGAAGTCAGACGCTGCGGACTGTCCAGCGGGCCCTTTGGGTTTCACACAAAGCTTCGCTGGCGCTTGGTCAGGATGGATGCGGCCCCTACCCCCTCTCCCTGGGCTCCTAAGCTTACGCAGGAGGCAGGTGGGGGAGGGACACACACCCGTTCTTTGAAAAGTGGGTTCGGGGTTCCCCCCTTTTCCTTCCCCAAGAACGCAAACCATCCTGCTCAGTATCGAAAAGCCACGTCTGCTGGGCTCGGGCCCTCCCTCCTGCCTACTAGGGGCCACTGCCTCCGGCATTCCCACCCCCTGCAGGGTCCTGATGCGCTTTAACCCCAGAGGGGAGGGGGCTCATGAGCTGCGGCCCCATGGGCAGTGACTCCGCTCTCGTTGGTAGGAAAATTGGAGAGACTCTGAGAGGCAGGAATTTTCTGGCTTCAGGGATATTTCCCTGACCCCACCTTGCAGGAAACCTGATCCCCAGGGGCTGAGTGGGGATGAGAAGGTAACTCAGGGTTTAGGCACCCAAGAAGAGAGCCTTTCTTTATTCATCGCAGGAAATCTCCACCCTCCTCCAGCCACACAAAGCCACTTCCTTCAGGGAGCCCTCCTGCATGGCCCCTCTGGACCCCACCACATCTAGTCCAACTGGCAACACCTCCCTGGCTCGCAGGCCCTGGGCCCTCCAGAGGGGGGCACTACTGCCAGGACCTGGGGCCTTGGAGAGAAACGTCCTAAGGACTCCACCTGGTTGGCTGGGGACAGCATCCCCGGCGGCCACCAACGAACTCATCTCTCACACATGACGCGGCTTTGCAGGAAGGGCAGCTTTGCATTCCTTGCTCCCATCTGAAGCTACACCGTGTGACCCACCTCACATGCTGGCTCTCAGGCCAGCAGCTGCGAGGTCACAGAGGGGAGAAGGGGTCCGGGGGCCGCCCAGGAGTGCTGCTTTGGAAACAGCCCTGCATGGTCCCCTGGACACCTGCGCTGGCCGCAGGATGGTGGGGACAGCGGAGAGCAGCAGGGGCACCTGGGTCTGATCTGCACGTCCCAGCTGGGGGCCTGGAGTCCCACCGCCTGGTCTCCCTGGTGCAACGTCCCCCACTGTAAGATAGGCCAGGACCCCTCCTGCTGGCCTTCCCATCGTGCTGATCTGACAACCTGGCACTGGGGATGAGCCCCCGGGCTGAGACCATCCTCTACACAAGCCCCTCCCCAGCCCAGAGCCAGGGTCAGGGTTGGGGGAAGAAAAAGTGTGCCCTGCCCCTGGCTGTGGCCCACCATTTACAGTCCAGAGTTCTCCGCAGTGACTTGGGCCCAGGGAGAGCCATGAACCATTCCCAGCATCTCAGAGCAGAGGGGTTGCTCCCACCTGACACAGGACAGGAGGAACGTGGACTGCGGGCTGCCCCCAGGAGGGGTCACATGCTGGCAGTGGGGGGCTGGGAAACTGGCCCCCATGGCCTTAGAGCTGGCCCACGGGGCCTTGTGGACATAGGGACATGGGGGTCTTGTGCCCCGAAAAGCAGAACTGACTTCTCCCCCTCTGTAACTCAGCAAACTGGCATAGGGCGGAGGGACCTGAACACCACCAGCCTGGGCCTAGTCCAGCCTCTCCACTTTGTAGATTGTCCATCCTTGGAGAAATGCCTCCAGCCCTCTGTTTCTTCGTCTATAAAACGGACTCACGGACATGTCATGAGGGCACCAGCCTCAGGAGCGTCACTCAGCACCCCCACATCCTCGGCCTCACCCCACCTTTGCCGCCTATGGCAGTGGCCTGGGTGGGCTGCCTTGAGAACTTGGCATTGTGCTGGGCTCCCGGTCAAGGGGCCACCAGATCTGTGAGCGGGTCGGCGGCCCCCCTGCAGGGGGTGCAGCTTGAGTCCTGAAGCTGGCAGGCCCACTGCTGGGCCGGCCGCTCCAGGGGGCGCGTCCCTCCGCCCCTCTCAGAGCCCGTGGCCCGCCCCACAGCGGTGTCCTGTGGCTCCTGGACAATGGCAGGCCGAGCAATCTGGGCACACCTGGCCGTAGAGCTGCACCCGGTGGGGAGGTGAAAGCAGATGCCCTTGTTCTCCAAGCCCACCACCAGCACCCAAAGAGGCAGCCCTGGCCCTCTCCCAGGACCCTCCCTCTCTGGGCCCAAGCAGGGCATGAGGAGGGGTCCCAGGGCAGCGCTGGGGAGACCCGGACCAGAGAGGGCGGCCGGGGTCTAACACAGGACAGAACAATGCCAATCCCTGTTTCTCGGGGTAACCCGACCCTATAATTACACCTAAGCCCCAGTGGGGGGTGCTCAGAGCCACAATGCCACGGCTCAGAAGGAAGCCGGCGAGGAGACCCTTTGATTGTCACTGCCGCTCCGGCGCAGGGCGTCAGGTGGCTCTGGTTCCTGGGTTCCCAGCTGGAGCCACCTGCCTTCCGCTGAGGAGCACAGAGCCCGCCAGGCTGGGCCCCGCAGCCGTGGTGACGGCTGCTCAGGGCCCTGCCGTGCTGGCGGCACCGTGAAGCCCTTCCCTGCCTGTGGCCATCCCACTGTTTGTCCTCAGATAAGAAACATGGGCTCATGTTTTTCTTTTCTTGAGAAAATGTCGGGCCCGAGAACAGTGTCTGCAAGACAGGAAGAGCTGGGCACACAGAAAGGGCCTTGCCTGGCCCACCCTGCCCACCCACACCCACTCCCACGCCCAGACCCACAGGTCCCTCCCCAGGGCACCCCCTGCCCTCCCACTACATGGAGGCAGGGTGACCGCTGAAGGTCGGGGCCTCCAGGCCAACATGGGGACTCTCCTTCCAGGGCAGGGCTCCTCCCTGGTTTCTAGAGTAATCCACAGCCCCCCAAATAAATGCGCAGCAGGCGGCCAGTGTGGAGACACGGGACCCCAGGCCGGGCTGTGGCTGGCCGGCAGCTTCCCTGCAACCCGGAAGCCCGGCCATCTAATCCCCCAGCGATACGTGCCCGGCTGTCCCACCAGTGTGCGGGGAGGTGGTCCTGCTGCCCCACGCAGGCTCCGTGGTCAGGCCCCTCCACAGACAAAAGGCAGCCTACTGGTTGCCTCTGCCTCATCTCGGCTTAAGGACATTTTTGTCATTTTTGACCAGCTAATGTCATGAAAAAGAAAAGTTGTCTAATCGCTTTAAGATTAATCTTTGCTGTTTTTGAGCACCCTGGGCACTGGTGCTGGCTTTCCTGGACCGAGCCGGTCAAGGCGCTGCTGCTCACGGGGCTCCGTCCCCCGGGCAGGGAGGCGGGGCACAGGCGACAGGCCCTCCCAGCCCCTCTTGGCCGCAGAGCATCCCCCGCCCCCCACACGCTGCTCAGGCTCTGCCCTCTGCCTGGCGCTCCCTCCTCTGCCAACAGCTCCTCTGCGGCCAACTTCTTGTCTTTAAGAATCAAGATGCATGCCATGTTCCAGGGAACCTTCTGGACTCTCCCCACAGCCTTTGTTTGCCTCCGGGGCCTCTCCAGAAAATCGCCGTTATTTGGGAAGCTTTTGGGCAAGGGCTACCCTTCCCAATGGCCGTCAGCTCAAGGGGCCAGGCCAGGGGCGCCCACCCAGGCCCTCAGGAGCCCCGGGTTCTGACTGCCTGGATGTGGGGCCGCCTGCTGATGACCCGGGGAGCCGTTAACCTCTCTGCAAAATGGGGACAGCCCTTGCGCTGTGGGTGGAAGTCCCTCCCCCAGGCCAGTGAGCAACGCCTTCCTCTGGGGACGAGCCAGCTGCCCCACAGCCAATGCAGCTGGGCCTCCCCAGGCCCAGCACGGAAGCCTCTCTGAAACGGGCCGCCAGGTCTTCTGTAGAACTGTCCCAGGCCATTGCGATGGCTTGGTGTTCCCTGTTTTTCCACAACTTTGGGACAGAAGCACAGCATTTATGTTTGCAAGAGGCAGGGGTCCTGGGCGTGTGGACCCAGGGTCCCCCCTCCAGCTCAGGGTCCCCTCAGGAAGGAGGGGATTCCTAGGGGGATGTGCCCGCTGCTCCTCCAGGCAAGTCCCCACAGAAAGCTGAACCGAAATAGGGGCCACTCTGCTTCTGTTTGAGATGAATCGTCCTTTCTCTCCCCCAGGAAGCAGAGGTGTTGACTTGTCCAGGTAAGAGTAAGAACAGGATGGTTCTAGAATGCTCTGCGGAAGCCAGAACTCTCGGACAGGGGAGTGCTGGGTAGAAGGAATTATGGAGGGAAGTGGAGAAGCCCCCTCCCAGGTGTACCAGCATCCCGGTCTGAGGCTGTGAACTAAGCATGGTGCAGTCCAGCTGCCTCTTGGGGCCTATCTGCTCCTCTGAAGGTTCTGGAGAGTTCCGGAAGGGCCTGTATGGGGTAGGCCTCTCAGGGGCTCAGGGCGCTCTGACCAGGCCCAGGTTTCCTGCCCATCCTCCAACCAACAGCATCCTCGCCTTCGCCTGCAGGCCAGACCGTAACCTGGGCAGGGACCAGGGCTCATGTCCAGCTTCTGACGCTTCATAAACATCACCCAAATAATAGGACGATAAAGTGGCCGCGTGTTTCTCTCTGCTGTAGAGCCCTGTCACCCTCCAACGGGGCTCCAAGCGCCTCCCTCCCCGGTGCCACACCACCCTGGCCGCTCAGAGACCCAACCCCAAACTCAGATAAATAAGTTCAAACCTTTAAAAGTGCCCTTAATGCCCCATTGTGCCCTTGATTGCTCATTTCCCAACTATATAATTAGCACATAAAGAACGCTCTACTCCAAATTAAATGGCAGTAATTGGGTTTTTTAAAAAGCTAATTTAAATCCTAAACCCTTTGAAAAAAATTGTCATTGTTTACATATTAAACGGGCTAGCATTTTAAGTATTATGGGGCTAATTTAACAGGCTTATCAAGGACCCTGGCCATAGGGGCGAGGCCAGGAGGGAGGAGAAGGCCCTCTCTCCAGCTGCAGGAGGGCCCCACGGTGCCCCGTCTCCCCGACAAGGCTCAGGGCCATGGCATCCGCGGAGCTGGGAGCTGCTCCCACCGGCCCACACCCACCGCCCCAAGCGGGGGGGCATCCCCTTATCACCGTGGAGCTTGGTGGACCAAGGTGCCGAATACCCCATCCAGGGGCACATAGGTATTTCCCTGTTGGCAGAATTGCCTAATTAAATTTATTTTCTGCACTGGGGAATACAAGAGTTTGGATTATCTCTACTTTGATTTTTTTTCTTTTATTTTCATGCTAAAAACCCCTTTGCCATAAACAAAGTGGGAAATGTGTTGGTGCTCTCTGGGTGGAGTCATGAAATCGTACTAAGAACCATTTTGTTAGAAACCTTGACCACATGGAGAGAGATAGCATGTTCCCAAATGGGAAGAGTTAAAAATCATAAAGCTTTCCAACCCCCTAACTTTGACCTAGAAATGTAGTGAAATTATAAAATAAACCTTTTTATCTTGAAAAAAAAGGGCTCCACAGTTTTTCTTGTAGGGGAGAAATAAAGTAAAAGTTGACTATAACCAGGGATGTTTTAACACAGAAGGGGAGCCTCGCTTTTCCACGAATTTAAATATTGGATATATACGGCAGAGATAAAACAAACAAAAACAAAATAGTTGGAAACTGTGAGAAGAGGCACAGGCTGGGGCTGCAGAGAGCAGAGCCAGCCACACAAAGTAGATTGTTCTAGAAGAAAAGGGGCGTCTTCACTGTTCTCCCTGCAGACCGCCCGAAGAAATGACCCATGGGGCACGCTCTCGATTCCTCTGGCGGGCAAGGGCTCCGCTGGAGCTGGCCGCCCAGGCCGGAGGTGCAGAGGGAACGGCCGGCCGTGGGGCCTCGTGAGCAGCTGAACACAGAAGAGTCTGTCTCTGAGGAGCTCTTGAAAATTCGTAAGCCGAGCTCGGGCACAGGGGAGTGGACAGCGGGGTGGGCACTCAGCCCCTCCCCGAGGTCCACACGTGAAAGATGGGCAGTGGCGAGCTGCCGGGTGGGGGGAAACTGGGCAAGGTTTCCAAGCCCCAGGAAGTGCCGAGCCCTTGGCCACACCTCCTCCTGGAGCCCAGAGAGCTGCCATCCCATTGCGATTTATTTGGGGTTTGCAGAGGACGGGGGTCGCTGACCCTCTGTGGCCTCCAGGGAGAGCCAGGCCACCCGCAGGCCGGATGCTGCCCGACTGCCCACCCAGCACAGAGGGATCTGCCCGCTTCTCCCTGAAATCTGGGGCCCTGTCGTCACAGGCCCGAGACCCTGGGGCCGGGCACGTATCCTGGGATTTGTGGGGACCAGTGAGCAGAGGATGTGTCCCTGGAGCCTCAGTGCCTTAAATCTCTTCAAATCATTCTGTAAAAACTTCTGGGCTGGAGCAAGTACTTTGCACTAGGAGACCCCCAGCCCTGAGGCTCAGCCTTCCCCAGCCCACCATCCCTCCCATGCCACACCCTCTGACCCCACTGGCCTGGGTCCTTGGTGGGTACAAATGGGGGGACCCTCTCAGACCCTAAGGCTGAGTCAGGGTGAAGCCCTTCCTTCCACAGGCCTGTCTTTTATAGAATGAGGATCCCCGGAAAGAATGTAAGTGACATTGTATTAAGGAGGTCAGAGGGTAAGGTACATGGGCAATGTAGGCTGTGCATATATGCATACGTGTACACATAACACAGAGGGGAAACAGAAAAGCTGTCAGGGCAGCAGTCTAAACCAAATCCCTTCCTCTTCTAGGAGTTTCTGCTCTGCAGGGCTGGGGCTGGAAGGCTGAGAAGCTGCCCCCTCATGGCACTGATGGCCCTGGGACTCTGTCCCGGTACTGGAGAACCAGAGAATCTGTTACAAAGACCTGGGGCGCCTGGCGAGTCCTGGCCCTGGACGTAGCCCCAGGAGGTGTCTATGCGTTCAAATGCACGGGTGCTGAGCTGTCCCCAGGCCACTCTCTGCATTTCTGCGTTGGTCACATGCATGCACAGGCTGGCGCTGCCCTGTTAGGGCACTCAAATGCTGTCAGGTTCCCGTTGTGCCTGCAGTGCAGAGAAGGAAATGGGCAGGGTCGATGAGACCCTCCCCGGCCTCCCCGCGGCTGCCCCCTCACTTCACACAGTCCCTCTCTATTCCCAGACGAGAACGCCAAGCAGAAGGGTCATGCCTCCCAGCCCCTGGTGTGGCCACTGGCCGTAGGTGAGAAAACAGCCCCACAAGGCCTGGTGCCATCCCTCCTGGGCCAGGTGAGGGGTGGTCCTCAGCCCAGGGGCCAAGGCGTAGGTTGGGGCCACCTTCACTGGACACTCAGCCTTCAAATCACACAGTGGCCCTGCCCAGGTCTCCTGCCTGGGGAGGCACCATTCCGGATGCCCAGAGCCAGGAGGATGCTGGGTGATTCTCAGTGATAGGGCCAGGAGCTCCTGGGGGGCTGGCTTGCCTATCCTGTGCCCACACGGGGTGCCCTGTGTGCATGGGCACGCATCCGCTCACATGCGCAGGCTCACGCACGGGTACACAGTACCAGGTGTTTAACCAAGCCCTGCTCTAACCCATGTGTTTCAAAGCATGCCGGCCTCCTCCAGCTCCTGGGATGCTGCCTGTCACGGCATGGCCCCCCAGAACTGTACAGCTGATTGCCCTTGGGTTCCAAAGAGGGGTGCCCCGGGCCTGAGCCTGTGAGCCACCAGTGCAGGAGAGAATGTCACCAACATGGGCCACCGGAGTCCTTGTTCTTTTTAAGGTCCTGACACTTGGCTTTCATGCCCCAAAGCCATGCATGTGACCTCCTGATCAGGAGAAAGGAAAACAGAAGCAACCCCAGAATATTCTAAGTCCAATTTACCTGAGATAAAACAGGCATCAAAGTGGACTTAATGGACCCACGCTCCCCAGGACAAGACTGACACGTGACACTCTTCGCTTCCCCTTTCCTAAAGATAATTTACCCACTGTAATGGACAATATGCATGGAAGAGACTGTCTTTCCATTTTAAAACACTCAGAAGGACTTCTCCGATGAAATGTAGGGTTGATTCCTCCACAGTGGGGCTAACGGGGTGGGGGTGGGGGCAGGGGTTTGGAAGTGAAGGGAGATGCTTCTTTCAGGAGTTAGCAATTGAAGCAGAAAGCTGGGGGGAGTGTCCAGATACCAGAAGCCATGTCCCTAGGCTCAGAGTCCCCTCCCTGTGACCACCCATCCAGCTTTCTGCCCCAGGCAGCCAGGCTCCTTGGTGAGCGGCCAGGGCTGATGGACTCCTGAACCAGGGGCTGCTGGGAGCCCCTCGCCCACTGGAGTGTCCTGTCCCCACACTCCCTCAGGCCAACCAGCCTCCGCCCAGAGGCACCTGGCCAAGCACACAGTTGGCCCCCACCCAGGTCCTACTGTCCCCTGCTCCGCGGAGAAGAGGCAGGGTCTCGAACACAGAGGGAGCAGGCTGGCCCAAGCATCTGTATCATTTTACAGGCAAATGGATTTGCTTAGCAGCAAGTCTTCCAAAATGAAACCCGAAACCAGGTCTAATCATTTGAGCTCGATAAAGATTCCCCATGTGCCGGGGATGCGGGCTGTGTGTGCCGCACTGCTAACCAGCATCCTTGCTCTGCAGACACACAGATCACGGGCAGCAGAATGAAATGCATTCACCGCACCCGTAAAGTTGGGGGGCGGGGGGTGTCTATCTCATGGGGGCATCGTCTGTGTAAGATGATATCCGATGTAGCAAACGAGAAAAGCAAAGTTCAAGAAACCAACATAGATCAGCTTTTGGCAAAGTCTGTGCACCGCTGTTATGCATTTTAAATCACTCGATGCCAAATCGAAACAGGCTCCCTCTTGCCAGGAACCATGAGAGGTCAAGCGAGGATTGCAGAAGAGCGCAGAGATTTGTCTTTAAAAAGCACGGTGCTGAAATCTATTTTGAGTTTTGCAAAACAAGAAGCCGTCTGGGCCTGCCCCTCTCTCCATCTTTCTCTCTGACCTTTCCCTCGCCACTGTGTGCCTGCCTCATTTCCACAGCCAGTCCCCAGCTCCCAGCCTTAGCTGGGCAGAGCCAGTGTTTGGACAGAACCCCAGAAGTGTGCCCAGGACCCAATTTCTGTTCCACCCGCTCCCACCGCCAGGGACTTCTCCGGGCTGGCCCTGGGGCCTGTCAACTGAGTCTGATGAAGCCAGATCTCTGCCCTCCTAAGTCTGCAGACCTCACAGAGAAGGTATTGGGGGTCTGCAAGCAAGTGTTCAGCCTGACACCCAAACGCCCACACCACCTCCACCCTATGGCCACACGGAATCAGTAGCCTTTCTGGAACATTCCTTGCATCTCCTTCCCTACCCTCCAGAAGCATCTTCCCTGTAGTAAGGCCAATGTACAGCCTAGGGCTGGGGCCACCGGTCCAGCCCTGCCAGCCCTCCATCTCCCACAGAGCTCACAAAATGGGGGAGGGTGCTGCCCAGCATCAGCTGGCGCCCCTGGGCTTCCACAGCCCACGTGGGGATTTTGCAGCCACACCAGGTGCAGGATGAACTTCCCACAGGCAGCCCGGCCTGTCACTGTGGGTCTACCCAGGCCTGTCCCCCGAAACACAGGGAGTGACTGAGCCTTTGGGAGCTGGCAGAGGCCTGCGGAGGAGGATGCGCATTGGCACGGGGGCCTGGCTTGGCCCCGGGTGGACGCTGTTCCCAGGGGCAGCTGGACTGGTAGGGTAAGGGCCCGGGGATTGGCTGCCGCCTCTGCCTAGTCAGAGGAGCTGGGCCAGAGAAGGGAGGCCAGCGGCGCCCGAGCCCGCAATGGGCCCCTTTCTCCGGTTGTCTATTGAGACAGTTGTTCAGAGTATTTGAACTGTTGTGTGTCCACAGATTGCAGGGGGCAGGATGCCTAAGGAGGCTGCGGATCGATGCATAATCAGGTGGCTGCCTGCTCTCCACCTGCTTTAAGCGAAGATCAGCCACTCAAACGCTAATTCCTCTTGCTAATTAAGCAGACTGTTAATTGCTTGGGGCTCTAATGCCCATCATGATGCCTGTAACAGCCGCGTGACAGCATCGGGCCTGGGACTCGGGCCCACAAAGGAGCCTGGGTGTAACGAGTCAGCCCGTGCTGGGACCCCAGTGCCATCGGCCTGTGCCTCGGTCGTGCATCATGCTGCTTGAGGGGCGAGGCAGGCAGGGTCAGCACCCCTCCAACCAAACGTACTGCAAAAGCCCAAACTTGCCAGGACAGGGGGCAAAGGAGAGGGGCTGGGGGCAGTGTTATTTCTTCCCTTAAAAAAAAAAATGGCAGGGTCCAGAGACTAGGATGGTTGCTCCCTAAGCCTCAGACCTCCCTGGAGCCTCTCGGCTGCCAGCCGCAGTCAGGGTCGGGCCCCAGCTCTCCGAAGGTACCCCTGGGAGCCGGGCACTCTGCCCCTCCAGGCCGCTGGGCAGCAGCTGAGAGGCTGGAGCCCACCGGGCCTCTGGGTGACCTGGTGCTGACGGTGCATAGCTGAGGGGGTCACAGGAGGGACCTGAGGGGCGAACCAACCCCAGCCAGAGGTAACGGGTGGGCGGCCATCCTGTAACCGCCCTCTCCCTCTGGTCTCAGCAGCACACAGCAGGCCAGGCCTCCCGCCAGCTCTGCAGGCCTCAGAGGCCCAGAGCCCCAGGCCCAGGCTGTGCGGGTAAGAGCCGGACTGGGCCCAAGTCCCTCAGGGTGTTGGCCAGAGGAGGACAGGCCTCCTGAGGAGGTGCAGTGGCCAGGACACTCTTGTTGCCGCCTGTTGTCTTTGGCCACTGGTTTGCCTGGTGAAGCAGAAATGTCAGGCCATTAGGCAAGAGCAGCTCAGCAGAACTGTTTGGTTTGGGTCTGCCGAGCAGGGTATTTCCAGAGACCCAGAAAGAGCCACAGAGAACACCAAGGGCCCAAGGGCCTGGGGCTCAGTGCCAGCAGGAATCTGAGCACTGGGAGGTTGGGGGGCCAGGGGTTGGCGCTGGGCTGCCCGCATGGCCAGACCGCGGGTGCTGCTTCCCTCCGGCACCATGAGACTCTGTCGGGCCTGCTGGGCTCTTCAGCAGATCCCTGCTCCCTGCAGGGTCTATCCAAGGGGAGGCCTGCGGGTCCACAGTGTCTGGGCCCTTGGGATGGGCCCATCAGGAGAGGCAAGATACCCACATCGCTCAACTGTGACCTGAGGTTGAAGGTCATGGTGGTGCCACAGGATCACAACCCTCACTGTCTCCCACCCTACCCCGCACCCAGGCCTGGTGGGATGGCTGAGTAACTGAGAGGCCCAGCTGGGCCTGGCATGGGCAGGGAACTGCTAGTCCAGTGGGGACTTTTCCAGACAGAGGTGACGGTGCTGGGCCTGAGGGCCCAGCTGCAGCTGCCGCCTCTGCCCTGCCCAGTCCACTGCCCTGTGACAACAGGTCACATCTAGGGGTCACAGGGGCAGATGGCCCCCAGGGAAGGTGGCCACCAGTCCAGCCAGGCCAACAGCACTTGGGAAGGCCTGCAGGGGCTCAGAAGGGGTGGACCTCTTCCAAAGGCCCTGCTCTGCACCTCCAGTGTTCCAGGAGACCCGGCTGTGGTCCCCCTCAGATACTGGGAGACCCCCTCTCCTGCCTGGACACAAAGGCAGCCTCAGAGGACAAACATCCCAAAGGGAGCCACCTATTCTGTGGGGCGGGAGATCCACAGGTGTCACACATGTCCCGCTTCAAGGCAGAAAGGCACCACCGCTGTGCCCGCATCCCTGGGTGCACGCCTGGGCGTGGGCCAGAGGCCACCTCATTCCGCCTTGATGAGCACAGGAGTTTCTGTTCTTCCCCCAGAGGAGGACCGGCAGAGTGACTTAACCCAGCGGAGGGAGGGGGGACGTCTAACCACCAAGCTCCCCTCCGGCGCTGACTCCAGATCCCAGCTTCACAGGCCCTTGGCCCTCAGCACCCCCCAGAGTGCGCAGAGGGGGCTGAGTTGGGCTGACCTCCAGCTCTAGCTGCACCCACATCACCTGAGGACACCCAGGAGCAGGGTTCTGCTCTCGGAATTGAAAGGCAGTATGAGAGGCCGGTGGGAGGGCTGTGTCACAGAGTGACGCCTCCTCCAGAAAGCCCCGCGGGCTCCACCCACTCTGCACCCACACCTGGGGGAACATCTGTCTCGGCCTCAGGCACCTCGCTTGGGGGTTTATAGATGTGACAGACACTGCGAGACACACTGCTCTTCGGCCCTCAGTCAGCGATGGTCTTACAGAGCTGGTCATCCCAGCTTTCCTGGGCTCCTCTGCAGGTGAGTCAATCCATCCCCAGAAGGGGTCATGGTGACGCCCTCAGTCCCCAGCCCCCTTTACAAGGGGGGGCCCTGAGCTCAGCACAGACACAGCAGTCCTGAGGTGAGTGATGCCGGGTTCCAGAGAAGGCGCCACAGACAGGAGACTCCTGGTCACATACAGGAATGACCGCAGGTGACATGCGAAACCCCCGCCTGACCCTCCTGGGCGGCACAGCCGTGGCATGAATTCGAGTGCCAAGAGGGGCTGATCTTCGCACGAGCTGAAATCCGCCCCCCTGCCGTGGCCCTTGATGCCCCACTGCCCAGAGCCCCGAGCCCCACCTGGAACTGCTCCCCAGGCCTCGGGCCCTGCAGGGCGCTCCGCCCCTCTGTCTGGGGCTGGGAGGTGGGGAGTCCTGGTTTGAATTTGCAAGGCCGGGGCTGGTTTTCATTCCCAGCAGCCGCCTTCCTAGAGCCTTACAGGAAGATTCAACCTGTTCAAAGTAGAAATAAAATAAAATACAACAGCATCTCACCATCCCTTATTAAATTAGAAATTCTGGCCAGTAAGGGAAACCCCTAAATTTGATTTCCTTTCCGGGGCTGCTTTGCGGCGGGGCTGAGTCTGCAGGAAGGCAGGGCCGCAGCGTTCGTGGAGTCGAGAGAGTTCATTCTTTTCACTCATCTAATGATCCCTGCTTCCCCTTCAGGCACTTAAGTTGTGTTCCTTCTGCTCAAACCCAAACCCCCTCCACCCGGCTGCTGGGAGCTGCCAAGGGTTCTGGCCTAGGCTGGGAACCTCCAAAAGGCCCATGTGCCTTAAGGGCCAGAGAGGCTTCAGGTCTGTGGCCAAAATGGCCCGAGGGAACGACTCGCCTGCTGACCTGTCCCTTCCAAAGAAATGAGGACACCCGATTTTCTGGGATTGGTCCCTTTGGGGGTTCACTTGTCCCGGCGGCCACACTGGACCGTCTGGGGACATGATGTTGCACAACTCGATAAAGGATTATTTGCAAAGAGTGTTGGCCAAGGTGTATCAGGAATTGGTTAGAAATAGGTGGTGGGTTTCAGTATTTCCCACACTGAGTGGAGGGGCTGGCACCACCTCCCCTGCAGCCGGGCGGACAGGCTGCCAGACTGGTGGGCAGGCGGGCAAGCAGGCGGTCCCGACAGTGCCGCACTCCTGGCTGCAGTGTGGCTGCATCGTGGCTGGGATGCAGCCTCAGCCCCCTGACCTCAGACACCATGTGCAGGAAAGGGGCTTGCCGTGAGCACGGCTCCCCTAACAAGATCCATATTCCGCAGGGTGCACGTTTAATATGAAAGATCTGGCGATACCCACCGCCCGCGCCGCGCTGGTCCGACTGAAAGGCCTTTGTTCAGGGAGATTAGGGCAGGATTTGCTTTCATTTCTCGTGAAGTTTCACTCACTACATCACCCAGGTTATGGTGGCCCCTCCTCCCTCTGTGCTTCGTCCCACCCAGCCCTGCAATCCAGGGGTCTCCAGCCATCTCGGGAACAGGGTGTTGGATGAAGGGAGGGCAGGGCGGCCATCCATGCGGGCCACTACCCTCGGGTTGCTTCGGTCCTGTTGGGTCCCAGACTCACATCCGTTGCTCTGCATCTGGAGACCGGTCATTTTTCACTTTGTCCCGCGCAGCCACTCCTGGCTGAGGGCTGGGGGCCACGCTCGGGCAGGCCGAGGGGCTTACAGGTCTTGGCAGAAATGGTTTTGTTCCGGCTGGGGGCCTCTGGGCTAAGCTTGATCTTACTGTGTTTTGTTTTAATTAAGGGCTGATCTTTTTGAGCCCATTCCTGAAAATAGCTCCATGTTGCTTTCCTCCAGGACATAAGGCTTTTAAAATAAAAGCCTTTCTCAAAAACCAATAACGTTATTCCCACCACCTCCCCCCACTGACCCCCAGGGTCACTTTCACGGGCAGGTGCTGGCACCCTGGGCCTCACTGGAAGGTGGGCCCCTCCGGCCCAGGCCCACTGACCCCGCACACCTGGAGGGCCAGGTGGCCCCAAGACCGGTGGGCTTCCTGGGGAAGCAGGCCCTTCCCTCGCCCTCTGCTCCCAGCCTCCACCACCTCCCCCAGCCCAGCCTCAAGAGCCAGGGCACTAATTGCAGCATTTTTCTGCACAACAGAAAGAAAAGAGGATAAAACACCCACTTATGTTGTCCCAACACAAGATTCTGACATGTTAACACATTTATTATATCCTGTTTCCAATCTAAACACAGAACAAGGTCTCCACGGAAGTGGAAGTCGGCCTGTAACTGTCTCCTCCTGGGCCGGCAACCCACAGCGCCCTCGGCCTGCCCGCCTGGGGGCGCTCCCACGGGGCCCACTGTCCCGACCCCCCACCCCAGCTCCTGCCACCGAGAGCTTCTGAAGCGCCAGCCCTGAGATGCAAGGGCAGGCGCCCAGCCCACCCTGTCCTCCTCACGAGGTCTACAAGGAGCAGGGCTGGCGTCAGAGGCCTCCCGAGCTCTGCTCTGGCCATCCGGCAGGCTGCGTCCAGGGCACGGCGAGTTCCCCTCTCCGGCTTCGGGGGCTGGTGGCAGGCCCTCCGGGTCCCCAGAGACAAAGCACCGGGATGTAGCTGGGTGAGGTCTGTGGATGTGACCCCCTTTCACATTTATGAACAAAGACCCCAGCCGGCCCTCAGCTCCCATCTGTCCTGGTCCTCCGGCCACACCCTCGACCAGCTGAGGAATTCACGCTGCTCCTGGGCTGTCTTCACTCGTCATCCATTTTCTGGCAATTAGCAGTGGATGGGAACAAGGCTGAAGCTCCTCAGTCACATCCCTGGGATCTTCCAGCGCCCGGGGAGGGGTGGGCGCCAGACTGAGTGGTGCGGGGGGGTGGACACATGATATTTGTGGAACAACATGATATGGGGCTGACAAGGAGACATCCCACAGATTTAATCCATCCCCTTAATTACTTGGATTTCAAGCTGCGAGCTGATAACCCAGCCCGGCGGCAGGGCTGGCCCACCACGGCCTTCCCACCCAGGCACAGGGAACCACCTGTGGGCCCTGGCCAAGGCTGGGCGATGGCGGCTCCGCCCACCCAGAGCACGAGGGGCTGCGCCTGGGCCTCTCCCGGGGTCCCCGAACCCTGGGGGATGGCCAGGCAGCGCCTGCTGTCTGGAGGGGCTTGGGGCCAGAGCAGGCAGGCAGAGCCACCCTGGAAGGGGACGCCCTCTCTCCCCCCCAGACCGGAGAGGAGCCACCACCAGTGGCCGAGCAGGGACTCCCGCCCTCCTGCGGCTCCAGGGCTGCAGGGATCGGGGTGCCGCCCCTCCCCCAGCTGGGCCTCCCCCGCGGCCTGCAGACGGACCTGTCAGCTGCTAAGTAAGAGACAGTCCAGCGTGACCAGAAGGGCAGGCCTTTCTCAGCTTCTGGAACAATTTTCAAACACTTAACTCCATGGCTTACATTAAGAAAAAGGATCGGTCATCAAGATCTCATTGTGCCGGCACCAAAACGTGGCACCCCTGCCACTCTCCCACGTTCCTGAGCCACAGGCCTCAGTTTCCTGCCAGCCTGGCTGCACTGCCACAGGCTTCTAGAACCTTCTCCCCAGAATGCTTCCCAGCCCAGCCTGCCCACCCCCAGCCGATCCAGTGAGAACCCACAGTGTGGTCCCCTCCGTGCCCTCCGTGGGAGCCAGCGGTTCCCACTCCTGGAACCAAAGGCCTCGGGGCCACCAAGGGTGCTGTGAGGCCAGTCCCGCTCTCAGCCTGGCCCAGACTCCAGGGAGGCTGAGGCCACACTGAGCCCCTTGCTGGGTCCTTTCGGGGAAATGACTTTCAAGCCAGGGTCAGGAGAAAGGTAATTAACTGGACCCTGGTGGGCTCAGCCTGTGGTCAGGTAACCCGCCTGGCCACACAAAAAGCCATCACCATGCCAGGCCTAGGCTCGGGGCTCCACGCAGGCAGAGAGGTGGGCAGCGGCCTGTCTGTCAGCTTTGGCATACGCCATTTGAACACAGGCTGACAAGCCACACCTAGAAGGCTCCCAGCTTCGAGCATGGCTGAAATGCTCCTGTCCATGAGCGTGGGGGCAGAAGGCCAGCACGCTGCAACCTGGAACCTCCCATATTTCAAAGCAAAGCCCAGAATATGCTTGCAGCCCCTCTATGACCATGAGCAGCAGCTGACGGCCCCACTGAAGAGGCAGGGCAAGGACAGTGTGCCTGCGGAGACAACCTGGTCTGTGGCCCCCAGCAGCGAGCGGGGCTCAAGCACGCACACATGTGGGTTCTCTGGACCAAGTAGAGCACCCAGTGATCCAGGAGCCCTCAGGCCTCCAAGCGCTGCTCCTCACGCTGGCCAGCAGGAGCGAAGTATCCCTTTCTGGTCTGGCCAGCTGAGGCAGCAGAGGGTTTGCACGGTGGCAGGTGGCAAGCTGGCTCCACGCCTGCCCCCAGAGCCGCTCTCACCAGAGGCTGGGTGATGTGGGCAGGGGAAGTGTGTGCACACCCAGGCCTGACGGGCTCTCCAAACCCCTGGTTTCAATTGGCCCCAACCTTGCACGGTCTAATCCAATTTCCTACTCCTCAAGGAGGCTGAGGCCATGACCACAGGAACACTGAGGTGCCCTTGGGCCCCTGGTTGCCATATTTGTATTTAAAATGCCCTTAAATCTGGGCCTGCCTGGGGCAGCTCTCCGAGGTGGGTGTGGAGATGGAAAAACCAGAAATGAATTATTCCAAGAGGATGTCAGCTGGAAAGGCCGTGGCTGAAATGCATGAAGGAGGGGGTGTGCCCTGCAGTGAATGCTGCTCCCCGACAGGACCCCAGCTGCGTGCGGTGCTGGTGCGGCCTGCCAGCCACCCCGCGGCATCTGCGGGGTGACGACTCCTGTGCACCCTGCATTGCAGACTTGATTTCCACACTCTTGGATGGATGCAGACCCAGAACTCCTGCGGGCCCCGAGGGTGAGAGCTGCGGAGACCACGTGTGTGGCCTGAGCTGAGGGTGTGGGGTGGCCAGGCTGGTAGCACTCTGGGGCGCTCCATTACACCCCCATGTGCGTCCGTCCTGAAGGGCTGGTGGGGAGTGCCCGGTGCCAGGCTGTGCGATAAGCCATTGAAAGCAAGGGCAGCTTTCCCAGGGCTGAGAGGTGCCAGCCCATCATGGCCCACAGCTCACAGCTCCTGGGCCAGGTCCCCAGGGCAGAGGCAGCCTGGGTTGGGGCTGGACGACTGGACCAGCAATAAGCAGGTCTGACTGCCTTTCGCCCTCCCCAGGTCAGCCTTCTGGACAGCGAGACCCTTGTCATGCCCACCTCGGCTTGGGCAGACCTCTCTGCACCTGTGATCAGAGTCGGGGCTGCAGACCCCGTGGGGTAGAGCCTTTGTTCAAGGCAGAGAGGGAGGGCCTGGCGGGGGCTGCCCAGCCAAGGCAGGGAAGAGGGCACATCCCCAGACGACCAGGCCCACACCAATGCCTGAAGCCTGGAGCAGGTCAGCACATCCAGGCCCTCCTCCCTTATTGCGGTAAAATTCCCTTAAGAAGAGACCAGCGAAATGGAACTACAGGCACCTGCTCACAGGTGTTTCTATCCTTGGCTTTGGGTTTTGGTTTTGTATACAGTAGGCACTCGACACACATGGTGGAGTGAACACCCCACTCCAGGGAATGGATGCAGGGATGAGCCTCTCTCAGGTGACCCTCCTAGAAAACAGGGGCACCGCAGGGTCTGGGACAGCCCCTTTGTGGCCCCCAAGAGGACTTGCCCAGCATGCTCCATGGGGGCCCGGCTGCATGCCTGCCTGACCATGGTGCCTACTGTTGAACCCAGCTTCCCGGGAGCTGCAGGGGCACCAGCTCCCCAGTGTTAGACACAAGTCAGAAAAGCCACAGGCCTGCCTGTCTAGGCAGGCCAGAGAAGAACCAGGGAGAGCTTTGTGGAAGCCACATCCTAGAGCTGGGGGTCCCAGCCCAGGCACCCCTCTGGAATGCTGGCCCCCAGCTGCGGGGGCACTGCGCTGGTGGCCAGGACTGCAGGCCAAGGCTGGATGGCCCATGGCAGGTGCAGCCCTCAGGGTGCCCAGCCCCCTCCAGCCTTCATGTGGCTCTCGGCGAAGGCAGCTTGGTGGGCAGAGCGTTTGCATAGGCCGTCGCCCCGCCACCCCTTTGTCCTCAGGAGCGCTCCTTACAAGGCCTGCCTGATGGAATATTGATCCTCAGAGTGCAAAGTCCGGCGTGCCATTAGTCCAATCTGCTCTCAAGCTGACACAATCCCGTCATTTGTCATCTGCCCCAGCCTGCTGGGTTTGTTTAGGAGCCGGGCTGTTTGCTTTACCTGCCACTTTCCAAGCCTCCCCTGCTTCGTCCCTGAGGGGCATTTATGGGGCCTCCCGGCCCTCCCAGCCCCTCTGCTGTGCCGCAGGAACAGCCGTAGGAGCTTCCAAGGCCTTCAAATGGGGTCCTGTTAGCACTGACCCTGCAGCAGGCATCTTCCCAACCGTCCTCGAGGCCTGTGCCCTCGCCCTCCTCCACCCACCATGGATTGGCCGAGGCGCCCAGAGGGGCAGCACCTGGCCAGGGTCACACAGCTAGTCAGGCAGAGCTGGAAAGAGAACAAAACGCTCCTGGATGTGTCACCCAGCAGGGGCAGGGCCCTGCTCCCCGGCTGGCATCTGCCAGTCTGCCCACAGGGCCGACCAGGGGACTGTTTCAGGGTGGGAGTGGTGTCTGGACAGTGAGGCTTAGGGGAGGATGGCCTTGGAGTCCTTGTGGCAGCACCCGCACCTGCCCATGTGCCTGGGCGGCGGCGGCTGGCCCTCCCCAGCGTGGGAGTGTGTGTGAGCGTGTGGGGGTGGGTGGGAGTGTGTGTATGGTGGGGGAGGGCCGAGGCTACTGTCTCAAACCCCCACAGTGACACTTCTAAGGAACATCCAAGACGCCTCTACATTTTAAAATCTGGCAACTTTGTTGCTGAAACTCCTCCACACACCAAGGGTGGGTCTAAAACCAAAATCAAACACAACGTTGGTACAGGCAGAGGCCTCTCGCGTGCTTAAAAAAGAGTGAGAAAGAGGAAATGTTCTCAAGCCAAAATGTAACTCCTCAGACCCCAGGGGCCCCGACGTTGCAGGCACAGAGCAGTGGCACCCGGGCCCGTCCCTCTGCGCCTGGTGGCACTGTGTGCACCAGCCCCACCAGGGTGCTCTCCAGTGGGCGGGGCCCAGGACCAGGCATCCCCCGGGTGGCAAAGCCCCTTGGTAATGCAGCCCCCTCCCGGGCAGCTCCCCTCACACCCTGCCTTTGGGGGGTCTGCTCCGCCCTCCTCCCTCCCGATTCCTTTCTTCCTTCCCGCGCACCTTTACTGAGCACCGACTAGGTTCCAAGGGCCGAGTTACTCCAGTCAGGAACTAGGTTGCAGTGGTTGGCTCCCCCAGCACAAAACCCCTGCGCTCTCCACTGTGCTCCCCTGCGTGCCCTCTCTCCTCCAGCCCCTGTCAGGACAAGGGAACACAGAACTTGGAGTCTGGACACCCCGACTCTCTGCCAGGGGTCTCTAGCCTCGGGTGGGAATGGGCTGCAGTGTCCAGTGATAGACCTGAGGGACCGGGAGAGCTCTGGGGGCCAGATGGCCAGGGCTGGCACTGCCTGGGTTTTGGGAGCCCTGCCTGTCACGGAGGGCATGCATGCCATCCTCACAACCCTTTCCTGGACCTGGAGTTGACAGGGGGTCTTGGGTGGAGCCCTATCCACATGTGACCTTCCCACCAGGAAGCCCTCCTGGTTACCCCACATGGATTCCTCAATAAAGTGACTTCCTCTTTAGCCAGCGGGAGCCCTGGCCCAGATGCAGGGGGTGGGCACGGGGAAGGCCGTGCCTCCAGGAACCTGAGCCTGGGGGGCTGTTTGGAGGACGGTCATTCTACCAGGGGTTCAAGCTGCAGGTTGCTGAAGTCTCCTGTAGCAAAAATAAAACACCCATGGGCCAGGCGGCCTGTAAAAGGGGGCGATGTGTGCCACGGAGCCCACTGCCCTTTCCACACACAGAGGGCTTGGGTTCATTTCATTTGAAGAAAACTTTTACTGCAGCAAAATAAGGCTGTGGACCGAAGGAAAGCAAAACGTGGAGCTAGGACCGGCCACTGCGGATTTCCAGTCTTTTTCCATAGACAAAGGCAGCTTTCCGTTCTGCCCTCTGCCCTTTCACCAGAGGAGAGACATGGTGGCTTCTCCAAGGTCTGCTGGATCCTTTCACATGATGCCCTGGATCCAACTTTCCTTTAACTAAGACCTTTTTGGAATTCCCTTCTGATCCACCCCAAAAATGGATGAAAAAGGAAAAGACAGAGAAAAAGCAACTTCCAGGGTGGAGAGGTAGGGATGGGGCTGGAGTTTTATTCAAGTCTTTCCTATTTACTTCCCACCTAGATAAGATCTTAATCACGGCCCCCAAATCCTCCGTGCTGACATTTATCAACGCCCGGTGCAGCTCCCGCCCGCCGGCCATCAGCCTTTCTTCCCGCCTCCCTTTCAATGGAAGTTAATTTCGAGTACATGATTTATCTTGCTGGGCGAACTGTGCGAGCGGCCCACCTTTTCAAAGGGCGGGCTGGGAGTGAATTACAGCGGCCTGTCCAGTGATTGGGCTCCAGGGGCAGAGAATAGGCGGCAGCGTGTTCCCTGATGGGATGCTGGGCCTTTCAGCCCGCGGAGAAAAAGGACCAGGCCTCTGACGGCGGGGCTGACAGGGAGCTCGGGGCAGCAGACAAAAGGCGGCACCTGAAAGCCGGCCGCGCGTCCCCAAGGGGTGCGCGCCCGACCCGCCTCCTCCACATGTGCACAGGCCCCTCAAAGGCCGGCTCGCTGCTGCCCCCGAGGCCCCGCCCTCCCCCCTCCTGCCCCTCTCTCCCCGTGTCCCCTCCCTCCTTCCTTCCGTCTGTCCTCCCGTCCCTCCTCCCGCCCCTCCTTCCCCCCCCCTTCCTGCCACTCTCTGCCCTCCCCTCCCTCCTTCCCCTCCCCCTCCTGCCCTCTCCCTCTTCCTCTGCCCTCCTCCCACCACAGAAGCCCGGAGCCCCCAGGTCTGGCACTCAGCCCTTTCGATAAGAATCCAGCCTCTGTGTGCAGATTCCTCGCCGTCAGCACCCCCTCAAGAGGAGAATCTTGTCCCTCGTGTCCCCCCCACCTCAGCTTAGGGAACACACAGAGGCCTGTGCAGACCCGCCCCCACTGAGGGGTGGCAAAGGGCAAGGCTCTTTCTCTTCTGTCTGCCTGTCCTCCAGGGCATCTGGCAGGGCCAGGCTGTGAGCGTGGGCCCAGGGCTCCAGCTGGGCCAGCGAGGCCCAGGGCTGGGGTGGACACCGGCCCAGGTGGCTGCTCTTGGGTGCCCAGGACCCTGAAGAGTGCAGCCAGTGTGGAGCATGCCTCCCGCAAGGCCTCCTGTCCCAGCATACACGCCACAGGTCTGCTAGCTCAGGGCCAGGGTCCCACGACGCTCTTGCCGTGTTCTGGGCAGCCCACTGCTTGTGGTCAGCCTCTGGCCTCTTGTCATCATGACACACCTCCCCAAGGAGACTCAGGAGGACGAGGACTGGGCAGCCATTCTGGCCCCCACACTGGGCACATCCCTGGGCCTGGGCCCGCCTTGCTTGGAGCATTCCTCCATTAAAGGGTTGCTAAGCCTGTGTGTTGAGGACCACAGGCCCAAGGCCAGCCTCTGGGACAGAGGGCAGTCTGGTGCCAAGAGATGCCGCGTCAAGCACCGCAGGTCACAGGGACCGCTGGGAGACCTCTGGGTTCCCAGGTTGGGCCAGATTGGTGGTGCAGGTCCCTCACCCTTGGCAAGAGCAGCGTGGAAGAAAAGGCCAGTTCGAAGGAGGTTGGGTGCCCCCAGGTGTCACTGGGGAATCCACAGGCTCCAGCCAGCAACCAGACCTGGGAGTGGGCACCCTGTGTTCAAGGCTTGACCTGGCGCTGCACAGCCTGATCCCCCCCTGCACGAGCAGACCCAGCTGCTACTTCACCCATGGTGCGAGGTGGGGGTTGATAAGTAAGGAAATTAAGCAAGGGACGCGGCCAGCCACAGCCATTGTCACGTTCTCCTCGTCCAGGGCAAGGAGGGGACAGAGTGGCTCGGCCCTGCAGCCCTCGTGGATGAGCTCAGGGCCGCGGCGGGTGGCGTACAGCAGCCAGTTTCCAAGACAGATGGGCTCCTGCTCAGAACGCACCAGCCTCTGATCAAATGCACCTGTTCGCCCCTCAGAGGGGCCTCCGGAGGCCCCACCCTACCTCCAGGCTTCAGGTTCCACCTTTGCGAAAATGCCCGCTGAAGGAACGGCCTGCCTGGCCCGCTCCCCGGGGGTGAATTTGATGCTTGATGAACACCGGCTTCTCCCCAAGTGAAGCCGTTTCTTAATCGCTGCTCAATTAATCCTTGGATGGAGCCCCTGGTCTAATGGCTTGTGATGCCTCGCTAGGCCCCCGGGAACATTAAGTAATAGACAGTTATTAAAAGATAGTTGACTTCTGGGAGCACCCTGGAACAGAATTATTTGAGCATGTTGCAGAGCCACGCCGAGCACTGGGACCGGGGAGGAAGGAAGTGCCAGGCCTGCGTCTCTCGGGGTGACACGGACACGGCTGCCTCCCAGACGGTGCCATCCTTTGGCCCATGACACAGTAATAATGACGATGAACGCAAGATGACATCCACAGCGTTCAGTCTCCTCCAAGAAGCCCACTTACTGCCCCAAGACAAGGGCGACCCACAGCACCCAGAGGGGAGGGTCCCCCTGCCTTCGCAGGGTGCCACACGGCACACAGCCATATGTCAACATACATGACTTTGCTTTACTCTGTTTTCGAGACTGTACACCTTTTGGAACCATCCCTGGAGGGGCAAGGGTGTTGGCCTCACGCCTCCCTGTTCAAACCCCTCTCCTTGGGTTCTGGAAGAGAGCTGGCATCTTGGGCCCGGCCCCCAGCCTCATGGCAGCTTGGGGGGGCCTGAGGCCCCGGGCCATCCAGCATCATGATGCACAGTGAGTGAGGTTGTGCCGTGCACTCTGGGCCAGGACCCACTGGGCCTCACTCCCTCCACCCCGTCAGGGTCTGGAACCACGCACACTCCCGTCCACGTGCCGTCCTGGCTTCCAGTGCTTACTGTGACAATTCTGCCAGGCACTGAGCACCAACCCAGGTGTGGACCACCTGACTGATGGGCAGGCACAGGGGACCTGGAAGACCCTCACGTAGACAGAACTTTGACCCATCGCAGGTGAGCCGGTGACCGATCACACCCACCACCACTCTCCACCCAGGCTGGGATTGCACCCACTCACATGGTGCCTAAAGTTAGATTCCTACCTCACACCACACACAGAACTCACAGTAGAAGCATTGGGGGATTCAAATACAGAAAAACTTCCGAGTGTCAAGAAGGAAGCAGAGGAGAATTGGGCCTGGGGATAGGAGGGGCTTATTAATTAAGACACAAACGCCAGGAGGACAAAGACGACAGATCGTGCCAGCTCCACGTGCTCCCTCCCTTCATCCTGCAAATGTAGGATTCCAGACTCTACATGCTGTGAGCATGTTCCTAAGCTGAAAAATTGGTTTGTCCCCGGCAAGGAAAGAGCTTGATAGGGTCCAGTGTAGCAAGACTACTCCCTTACAGAGCTTCACCCCAAAGACCCCGTTCTCCCATATGCAGAAGCCATATGCATTCTGCTCAGGATCTCCCAGGAGAGCCCAGCCGCAGGCTGGCCACATGGCATAGCACGGGCTGGCGCTTGGTGGGGGCTGGGGCAGAGGTGAGCAGAGGCCTTCTGGGGGCTGTGCCTTGGGGTGGGGTCTGGGGTTTGGCCGGCAGAGTGCCCCAAGATCACGTGTGTCCCTGACAAGGAAGGTGGTTCCAAGGTGTTAGTCCAGCAGGAAGGACAATAGGGGATGAAAATCTGGCTGGGCTGCTTCCCATCATTATTGTGATACCCTACCAGGGTTTACCACAAGCACGGCCCATCGGGGAAATGGGCTGAGCCAGTGAAGTTAACCGGCAGGGATTTTGAGCGGCTGGTGTTGAGATCTGCAGGCTCCCTGTTGAGCATTAAATGATATATACTTAAAGGATTGCTCTATTTACATTAGAATTAGTTGAGTAGACTGACACCAAGGAACTGCTGGCTTCCAAATCCCAAGGCCGGTAATCCCTCCGTAAGCCTCCCTCTAAACCACCTGGGCACACAGTCACGGGTCAGCGCGTCCTCTGGGCCAGCCAGCCCTGCCCAGCCGCCTGCTCCCAGCCCTTCGCCAGGGCCTCCAGCTGGGCTGGAACAAAAACCAACCTGCACCCCACCACTGCTGCAGCCAAGGCTGGCAGAGCAGGCCCACGCACAGTGGTGGGGTTCAAGGAACCCTGCTGCAGGACAAGAGTTTTGCTCTTGGGCACATGGCACCCACTTGAGGCCATGCTCCCACGGCCCTGAGAAATGGCCAGCCCTGCTTCCTGGGCCCCACACCCCAAGAACAGAGCAGCCATGTCCATTAACGCTCATGTGGTACCTGTGACCTGCCCACCCAGGGCCAGGCTACCAGGCTTGACCACAGGGGCCCTGAACACTAGGCTACCCTGCTCTCTGGCCAGGGCACTGACAGGACATCTCCCCTCTGCCTCGCATGGGCAGGGCTGCAAATAAGCAGCAGGTGCCACACCTGCCCAACAGGTGGGCAGTGCCTCTGTGTGCTGGGCCGGCCATGTCACACCCGGCCCCAGCCCTGCTGTCGGCCACCAGTGCTGACTCAGCCATGACTGCCTCCTGTTGGACCCAAAGGCAGCTGGCTGGGTTCGGTCCTCTGTGTGGGTCCAAACAGCCCCAGAGGCCCAGCCAGTCAAGACAAACTGGGGGTACCTTCCCTCCCCAGACCCCCATGAATTTGTCAGCAGCTCTGCGCCCCACCTCCAGGTGCAGGAGCCCCTCGCCTGCCCGTACTCAGGCACCCCGAGTCCTCCCTCCATGTGGGAGCCTGGCTGATCTCCGACAAACAGGACCAGGCTCAGGTTACTGCCCCTGAAGGCCCTTCCGGGGGCTTCCGGTTACACCTTGAGCAAAGCCCATACACTCCACTCGGGCCACCAGCTTCCTCGCTGGCCCTCACCTTCCAGGCCCTCTTGCACCCCAATGTCCAGCATCCAGCTTCTCGAGGGCACTGACCTCAGGGCCCCTGCCCCCAGGGATGGCACCTTCTACCCCTGGCCCTCAGGTCGGGTCCTGGACCCTCACCCTGTTTCATTGAGAAGCCCCGGGTCTCTGTTCAGCCTGTTCTCCAGCACAAGCCCATGTGTGCCAATCCCCATCTACTGTCCCATCACTGCAGCCGCCCACCCTGCGTCCCCCACACCCACCCGGAGGGTTCCCGCCACCCGTGCGGGGCTGGGGACAGGGCGGAGGTGGGGCTGACCTTCAGGACACCCCCAGGGGTCAGCGGTGGACACCCACGGGACACACTGAGCTTGGACAGCCAGTGGGGAGAGGCCTTCAGGACCCCCTCCTTGCCCCTGCGCCCGGCCTGGACTTCCCGGGGCTGTCCAGGCACCGCTGGTACGTCCTGAGGAAGGGGGGAGAGGGGGGCTGTAAACAGGAGTCGCTTCCGCCAGCCCTTTCTTAGGGAGGGGACTACAGCCCTCTCTTGAGGGGCTAATTAGCACGCTGTTTGTGGGCCGAGCTAGGAATGTAATTACTGAGGAGGCCGACCTGCCGAGGAATGCATTTTGAAGGTTACCATAGGAATCGGCCTGGCCTATTCATCCGGGTGCGGTGAGGCGCTAATCACGGTCATGAGGAAGGGATTGGGGACAGCCTGCAGGTTGCACCCAGATGCCCAGAACAAAGCCCCCACATTCACATCTTAACCCTTTGGGGTCCAAACTGGTGACTGAAGGAGGGCCCATGTCCACCACTGCCCTTCTGGAAGAGTCCACTGACAAGCCCCTCGCCTGGACAGTGCGCTGGACCTTCTGTGTGTTGGCTGGAAGAGCTCCTGCCTGCCTTTGCACAGACAGCAGGGATAAGGGGTGTTTAGGCCAGAGGTGAATAGCCAGGTCCCTGCCCGGGGTGGGGCCTGACTGGAGGCCGGACAGTCACGAGGGCTTGCAAGGTATACAGTAAGAAGCAGATGTGGAGTGACCCCTGGGAGAGGGCAGGCCCTGAGGTGGGGCTCCAGGAGGCCTGCGGGCAGAAGCGTGGGCCGCGCTGGGATGGAGCCCACAGGGCCCAGTGCATGGCCTCTGGTGCACAGGTAGTAGAAGGCCCAGCCTCTCAGGGGAGAGCCTCCGTCCCACACTGACACCCACCGTTCTGCATGGAGGAGGGCTGGCTCCCTGGGAGGCCAACGTGTTGGTGCCAGGCTCCAGAACAAGCCATCCCGTGCCCCCAACCTACACAACTGGGAGTCCCTGCTGGGGGATTTATCCTGAGGCCCACCCCATCTGACTCCTGTGAGCATTTACTGAGCGCCTACTGGATAACAGAAGCTGCTAGGAGCCTGGAGGGACAGGAAAACCATCCCTATCCTGGTCATGGTCTTCTGAAGGGGGTTTTCTGCGGGCCACAATCTAGAAACGCACTGCCAGGGACAGTGTAATGTGTGGGGGTGGCCGTGTGGGGTGGAGAAGGCTTCACAAAGGGGGCATGAGCTATGAGGGGTCTGCGAGGCAATGAAGAAGCCGCAAGCTCCAGAGTGGAGGCCAGAAAGGGAGTCTGGGGGAAGGGCCGTGAGCTCCTGCCCCCAAACACGTGGGGAGGGTCGTCTGGGCCAGCTCTGGGGACTCCAAGGTCACGTCTCATCCGCCAGCCTGCAGCCTCCTGTTCCTACCCTTCTCCTCCGCTGGACTGAGAACTTCTGGGGTCGAGCTGGGCGTAGCACCCTCCTGGACCCCTGAGAGGTGCACACAGCCCCACGTGGGTGGGCTGGCCCAGGAGTGAAGGCGTTCTGCCCCAGCTGTCTGCAGGGCTGTGTCTCGGGCCCCTGCTGGGGGCTCCTACCGCCTGGAAGCACCTAGAGTGTCCCCGCCCTTCCCAATCCTAGGACAGGCTTCCTTCACTGGCAGCATACACGGGCAAGCCCATTGCACAGAGCATCCGCCTTCCAGCACCTTCCAGCACCTTCCAGCACCTTCCAGCAAGGACAGCTGTTGCCGTGCCTCTGCACAGCCCGGCTTGCCTTCTGGAGGCTGCCTCCCAGGTCCCCACAATGCGGCTCGTTAGCTGCGTTCTGCAAGGACCGGAGGGCAGAAGCACTCGGGCTCCCGAGACACACTGTTCTCAACAGACCTCGGGGGACCCTGTCTCCGTGGGATCCGCCATTCAGCGGTGACCCAAGGAGCTGTGTGTTGTCAACACGCCTTCAACACGGCCAAGGAGCAGCGCTGGGAGGAGGGAGGCAATTTGTTTGTGAATTTTGCTCTTTGTTATGGAAAACTGTTGGGTTTTAAAAAATTGTAAAGGTTTGAACTGTTAACTCCCAGGGTAGTCCCGCCCTGCGGATGGGGAAGTTTGAGGATGTGTTTATTTCTTTTTAAGAAAAAAAAAATACAGAATTGATGTTAAGTAGCCATATGCAAATTTCCTGGGGCCTGTTGGTTTTATTCTCTTGAAATCTTATTGAAAAGGCTCAACCCCACAAAAATGAGAAAAATTGTCCTCTCCAGTCAAGCCCTGATTTCCACGGATGCTTGTCAGGTCCACAGCCTCCCTTTTAAGCTCGCCTGGCCTTTCAGAGAACATTTGTGCTAATTGCAGATCTCTCACCCCTCCTGCACATGCTCCCAGGGCGGCACAGAGGCCTCTGCGCTGGGGACACCCCCATGGGAGGTGCTCCTGCCTCACCCCTGAGGGCCTGGGCGTTCCTGCGGACCCATGTGCCATCTGGTTTCTGGGGTGCATGAGAACATCATAAGAGACATGGGGGCTCGGCACTGACCGTGGTAAAGGGCAGTGTTCTGAGTTGAATATGTCTCCCCAAAATCTGTATGCTGACCCCCAGGACCTCAGAATGGACTGTATCTAGAGGCGGGGCCTTTATGGAAGCAATTAAGGTAAAAGGAGGTCACATGGGTGGATCCTTGTCTGACTAGCGTCCTGACAAGGACATGAGGACACAGACGTGCACAGAGGGACACCACATGAGGACGCAGGGGCAGACGGCCGACTGCCCGCTCAGGAGGGAGGCCTCAGGAGAACCAGCCTACTACCCACACCTAGGTCTGGGACCTCCTGCGTCCAGGACTGGGGGCCTGTCCGTGGTTCAAGCCACCTAGCCAGTGGTGCTCTGTTGTGCCGGCCCCAGGAATTGACTGTGGACTCAGAAGAGGCTAAGCCGCCAGTCTCTCCTGTCGCAGCCCAGCTGCAGCCCCTGGCGGTGGGCAGGGTTCTGGGTTGAACCTACCCAGGCCCCAGACGGGCATGAGCCTGAATTCTAGTCACTACTGCACAGGCACGACTGGTGGCTCTGCTCTAAGCAGAGGAGGGTCTGAAGGAAGTTTTGCATTCAGCACACAAAGCCACTGCTGATGTCCAAACCGCGTCATTGGCCAGTGGGTACAATCTCCTCTGGTGGAGGGGTCAGGGAAAAGCAGGCAGGAAGCTGAAGGGCCTGAGACAGTCTGTGCTGCAATCCAGATGCACTCCTGTGGCCAGGCAGGGCAGCGCTGTGCTCGGCCTTCTCCACAGGCTCCTTGCCCGGCCTTGAGCTCACTGAAGTCTGGTGACGGGGACAACCCTGCTGGTAAGGTAATGGCTGGCACCCTCCTTCCAAGGAGAGATGGGAGGTGTGTGCACAGCCAGAAATTACTACAAGAGCTTGCACGCTCACGAACCAGGGGAAACTCCACACACACATAGAAAACCCCAATTAGTACTTCCCCAAACATCCAGAAACCAAATGAAATGCGGGGCATTTGGGATCCAACCAATGCCAGAGGGCCCCCTCCCTGCTGCTCAGAACTGAGGATGGGGCTTGAAAGTTGATGGCAGAAACCGTCAGCCAAGGCTCCAGCTCAGGCCCCAACCCCGCCCCCCCCCGCACCCCAGGTGCTTCCAGGGACCACCTCTGCTCCACCTGCTCCAGGATGCCATCTCAGGCCGCTGCCCTGTGCATGGCAGCCTGGAGCCCAGACTCCCGAGGAAACCAGAGGCAAGCCCTCGGCCCCTCTGCAGCCACCCCCAGGAAGAGCAGGTGTGGGTGTCTGTCCCCACTGCGGAGCCTCGGTGGCCTGGCCACGCTGTCCCCATCTGCACTCATGGGAGTTGCCCTGGGAAGCCTACAGCATCTGCTGAGGCATGGCCCGGCCTAGCCCCCCAGGAGCTGCGGGGTCTGGGGAAGGGCCCCCACACCTCCCCAAGCCACCTGCTTCATAAATTAGGGTCCCACATGAAGGTCAGGAAAAAAAGAGCCTGTCCCTGTAAGTGCTGGACAGCTGCCTTGGAGCCTGTCCTGCCGCGGTGACGGGGATAGCACTTGGTGGACAGCTAGCCAGAAATGCCACCTGGCCCAGGCCCTGCTGCTGGGTCCGCCCAGCTTGGAAGGGACAGGGATGGATGGGTGGCTTCACCAGAAAGTTCCAGACAGCTTGGGTCAAGTCCTCAGCCTTCGCCACCCCAAGGACTCCCTGCTGCTTCTGCCCTGCCACCGGCTCACCCTCTGACCCTCCCTGGGCCCCTCCTTTGCATGGCTCTGCCGGATACCCACAGGTGTCTGTGAGAGGCACGTCCCATGGGGCAGCCCGGACCTCAAGTGGGGGCCAGCCTCCCTGCCAGGAGAGGTGCCACCTCTCACACAGAACACCCCCTCCCCAGATGGCTCCTGCTCCAAGGTGCCCAGGACCGCCGCTCCCAAACACGGCCGCTCACGCTGCGGTGCGGCTGCCCATTCAGCACAGATAAGCCCCTTTAGAAACGAGGGGGGATTTAATTCAGCGTCTGAGTGACAGCACGAAGATTTATCCCCGGCCCAGACAATGCAGCGCTGGGGCTTTAATCTCAGCCAGACAATGAGCTGCCTCTCGGCCCTCATCTCGGGCTTTTCCCACGATGGCTGGTGATTAGCCGAGGTGCATTGGATGGAAGCCACTATCTCTCAGGAAGAGTGTTTGCGAGACCGTCCAAGGCCAGGGTGGGGAAGGAGAGAGAATCCAGCTCCTCTCGCATAATCTCTGTCCCACGAACCTCCAGGAGGCTCCGGAGATGGCCTTCCCGGCTGCCCGGCAGGCCCAGGTGGATGCACACCTGAGCAGGAGGCGGCTTCTGCTCAGATCACAGGGTCCCTGAACCGTGCAGCCCATCCAGCTGAGGAGGGCCCTCCCCGTAGCGGACACCTCGCCAGGGCCTGGCCTTTTTAAGGACCCCCCACCTGGAGTTCCAGGCCGGAATGTCAGCATGTGATGTGTCAGAGGTCACCTTGCAGTGAGCTCCTCCTTTTTGGAGGGCCCAGCATCGTCCTCACCTCTTGGAGGGACTCCAGCTGTTGAGAGCACTTGTCACATCGCCCCTTGCCCTCCGAAGGTGAGGACCCATCTATCTGTGTCCTCCATCCCTGCAAATCCAGGCCTGGGCCTGTGCTGGCTGAGCGGCCAGCGAGGACCTGCCCCACCCTGCCTGTCCGAACCCACCCAGGAGCCATCACACTGACGCAGCCTGGGGCCTCGCTCCCTCCTGAACATCACAGGCGTGCTCCCTGAGCACAGAGCGTGAGCACACGGGGTGAAGGAGGCTCTGAGTGCCGGAAGAGCCAGCCCAAATGCTGCTTCTCCAGGTCTGCGCGACCCGGAAGGGGGCAGGGTCTGCAGGTCTGTGGTCCTCAGGGAGGGCTTTGCTGCCGGTCGTCTGTCATTGCGATAACCAGGGCCCTGTGGGGCCAGGAGCAGCAGCGCCTCCCCCAGACCACTCAGTGCTGGCCTGTGATGTGCCAGGCACCCAGATGTGTCTCCACCCAGAGCCCAGGGACTGGGGGCTCCCCTGGCCCATCACGGGGTCCCTGTTGTTCCCAGACAGCTGGACCTGCAGAACTGACCCTCGGGGGACCTACTACTCACGGTCGCCTATCACCCCAGCCGCCACTCAGTTGTGGTCCAACACCCCACACTCCTACTCAGCCCACACCCACCCCAGGGTCAGAGGGGTGGGAGTAGCCCAGGCAGGGGCCCTGTAAGTGGGGACAGTGACACGGGGCAGAGAATTCAAAACAATAACAAAAGCAGCTGATCCACGTCTGCTTTTTATTGTCACCACGCCTGGCAAACCCAACCTCGGCCAGGGATGGGATGCCCTCCCCGCAGGCCGACACGGCTCTGTGATGTCCCGCATGGCGACTGGGGCCGCAAGGAGTGGGCATGCACACCCCCACACAGTCCATCCCAGGGCCAAGTTCAGTGGCTGGGGCTTGGGGGTGGGCTTCCACCTGCCCTGCGGTTACACGTAGTCCCCAGACCACAGGCCGGAAGTGAGCACTGACCGCAGTGGGTGAAGCAGGAGATGCGTCCCTAGTCCCTACCATTCTGCCTCTCTACCGGCCACGCAGGACCTTATTTAACACTTAAAACCGAGCAGCAGTCAGACCACGAAGGGCAATTTTGTCTGTAAGTGCAGATTTTAGTGAAGGGAGTGTCTTCTTTTTTAAGGGTTAGTTGTCTTAAAGCTAAAGGAATGAATCAAGAAAACCATAATCATGACCCATTATTATCAGGAATGACTAAAAATGGTTTTGCCTTCGGAAGGCAGTGTTAGAACAACCTCTGCGGTGCCAAGCTCATGGGCACGTCGCTGCCCCCGCGGCCACCTGGCCCACCCGCCCTGCAGAGCCTGCCTGGCTTCACTGGGCTGAAGTCCTCCTGTCCCTCTAGGCTGGGGCTCGGGGCTCCCCGGGGTCCATTCCCCACTCCGGTGGCTTTACCGATGAACTGGCTACTCCTGCAGCTGGGGGCACCCCGGCCTGTGCCTAGCACACCACAGTACCCACAGATGCTGCCCAAAAGCTGAATTTTAGCTCATCCAGATGATGTGAGGAAACAGGGAGTCTGTTCACTCCCAGACCCCCCCAGGGGGCAGCGCCCCCACACGGCCAGCCATGCCTGCAGAGCGGCCCCTGCTCAGCCCTGGACGCTGCCCTTTGTGAGGCAAAAGCCATGACCCCAAAACGCGTCCTCTGCGAGGCAAGAGGAGATGCCCCTCCCCTGCAGAGGGCTCCCTGCATCCCCAGCCCAGCCTGAGCCGATCCCTGGGATTCTGCTCCAAAGATCAAATCAGAAGCCAGGTGAGTGTATCCACCTGTCACTTCCCCTCAGCACCGGCATGGAGACGACACTGTAGAGCAAACGGTGGTCCTTTCCTGCCCCAGGGCCCCACAGCCCTGGCCTCCGTGCTCCTTAAATAAAGGCGGCGCAGTCCCAGAGGGGGCAGCCCAGGGAGCAGAGGGGAGCCACCCTCGTCTGAGTTCATGCAAGGTCTGCAGAGAGACGCCGTCCCGCCCACAACGAGATGGCCGACAGCCCCAGGGACTCCATCCCTCCCTAAAGAGCAGGTTCTCAAGGAGAAAGGAAGAGACCCTAAAGCCTGTCCTTTCCCTGGTGCCAGGAAAAGACACCTCGGCCAACGTTGGTGACACCCGGCAGCGCCAGGTGGGCTCACAGACCCTCAGAGGACAGAGGTTTGGGACCCGCTCCCACAAGCCCCCAGAGGGACTCAGGAAAGCCCCCTTCCTGTGGCCTCCTGGCCTAATGGCCACTGCTGGCGAAGGGCTCACGGATGTTCCCGCTTGAGCCGTCCTCCAGGTGAGCAAGAGCCCCGTTCCCATCCTGCTCCGCGGCAGGGAGACAGGACGGGACGGAGGGCCCCACAGCCACTTCCCCCTCAGCTGTTCACACCTTACTGGCCGCCTCTCCTCCTGTTTGGAGGGCAGGGGCGTTTTTCCCCTTTAAAACCATCTCCCATGCCCATGTTCGCACAGGCCTGCTGCAGGCAGTGGCCCCGTGGCTGACCCCTGCCTGCAGGAATGCATGTGTCACCCAAGTTCTAGAAGGTTCCATCTGCACGTGCAGGCTCTAGAGGGTCTGGGATTCAGGATTCAGGGGGCACCTCTCTCTGTGATGCTCAGGGAACTTTTCAGAGCACCCCAAAACTGCATGGGAACAGGATCAAGCAGATCTCTGGCACGGGCACCAAGCCCCCAGCAGCCGCATTGCTGGGAAGCCACAACCTGCCCCTGGCCCCCATCTGGTGAATGCCCGAGACAGCCCTTCAGCCTGCCCATGACATGGGGATCCAGTGCCAAGCAAAAGAGGGCCTGGGGGGGCCTGCGCCTGCATCAGGGCCACCAGTGACAGCCCCAGCCCCTGATGTAATTGAACCCAAAACCTCCTGTGGGCAGCCTGGGGTGGGCATTTCCCCCATGCCCCAAACACCGTGCCCCTCAGCATCCCCAGCGCCCACAGCCAGCTCCTCAGGGCTCAAGGGAGAGGCGGCTTGCCCCCTGCCCAGCAGGTGCTCGCCCTCTTTAGGGTGCAGTCATTCAACGAGCTGCTCTCTGTCCTGGCAAATGCCTCCTTCCTGGACAGAAGGGGGCTTGGTGGGGGATGGGGGGCTCCTTCTATGGCCAGAGGACATCGGCATGACTCAGGACAGAACAGTCAGTCCCCAGAGTTTGCCCTTTACAAACTGGGAAGCCCCCTGCCCACAGGCTTGGTCAGTGAAGGAGAAACCAGGCATTTTCTAGACCTTAAGGGCCTGGGGCCAGAGTCGGGGGTCATTACGCATAATTTGATTGACCCTGGAGAGCTCAGGTCAGACACCCTGCCTGGAGCACCTGGGTCCTAGCTGGGGGACTCTGACATGGCTGAGCCCGCCTGTGTGCCATGGTGATAGGCACGGAGAAGAGTCAGGGGGCCAGACCCTGGAGTGGGCTTCTGTCCAACCGTCTCCAGCTTCCTCACCCTCCTCCTGCCCCATGAGCAATGTGTCTGGACCCCCTGGAGCTTCTCGGCCAGGGACCAAGTACTTGTGCCGCTGGCTCCTGGGAAGGAACCTTCCCAGGCCCCCCAGCTGGGCCTCTGGCGGCCGCCTCCCAACTCCTCCACAGCTAAGGAAGAGCAGCTTGGTGCAGTGACCAGGTACCCAGGGCCCCCACATTCTCCCAGCCCTAGACAAACAGCAGCAGGAGGCTGGCCGGGAGCTGTGTGCTTTGGGGTGCAAAGGGGGTCGATGCATTCAACATCATCTCAACTGTGGTGTGGCACACACGCTGGCTCCTGACCCCCCCCTGCCAAGGCGGCGACTCTGAGGAGGTGCGGAGGCAGGAGGGCAGCCGTGCACCTCCTTTACTGGAATCATCACCTGGAGGGCACATGCTGGGCACCGCCAGGCCCTTCGGCACTGCTCCAGCCGCCCCGCTGGCGAGCACCCTCACGTCCTGACCACAGAGAAACAGACCAGAGAAGTCCAGATATTTGCCCGCAGCAACATGGCCTATGAAGGACCCCCTAGAATCCGAAGCAGAGCCAAACCTCCTCAGGTTCATCTGGAGGCTCTGTGGCCTGCCCTTGACCTTTGTCATGACCTCAGCAGTGTGCCTGGTCCTCACCCAGGAAACGGGTAGCGGCTCTCTGACTGCTGCAGAGGCTGGCCACACACACAAGCTGGCTAGAGGGAGCAGACACATCTGGGGGGTAAGACTGAAGCCTGGAGTCGGGGGAGGCCTGGCACCAAGTGGTCAGCAAATGGCCCTGCTGATCCTAGGGATGACGGTGGCCATGTCCCCGGGTGGCTGGGCAGCTGACCCACTGGGGAGGCAAGTGGGCTTGCCCCTGACTGTCCAATGACAGGCTGCCCTGGGAAACCAAGGAAGACCAGGGCCTGCAGCGCACCCCGCCTGTTGCCCCCAGGGCGTTCGCCTACTCACCAAGGCCCCTGCTCAGAAGCAAAGCTGCCTGTCTGCTCCAGAAGCTTCTGAGGCCCCAGGCCGCCTTCCTCCCTGTCCAGGAGCAGCAGAGGGAGGCTGGGGCGTCCGGGCCCACGGGCGTAAAGGTAGCGAGGGAACTGAAGGCCAAGTGGCTGGTGGGGAAGGGTCCGGGCTGGCAAAAGAGGAAGCGTCAGCTGAGGGGGAAGCGTGGCTGGCAGAGCGGTCCTCACCTCAGCGTGGTGTGTGGGTGTAAGACCAGACCCTCTCCTCTCTGAGCACATGCCCCCTCTGGTGACCTCATTCCTTCCCAACTGGAGGCCTGACTTGGCAGACAGGGACTCAGAGTGGCCCCAAGAGTGAGGGCCTGGGCAACGGGGGTGACCAGCAGGACAGGGCTGCAGGTGGGACCCCGTGTGGAAGAAGGCCCGGGGCGGGGTGAGAAGGAGCGGGCAGCTCGGGCGCTGTGGCCTTGCAAACTCACCCAGGCGACAGGAGCCAGGCCCAAGGGTGCTGGGCCATTTGTAAGGCAGTGAGAAAAGACAGAAGGGAGGGCGACCCCCAACCTGGGCTCCATTCTCACACCCAGTGCCGGTCATGCCGCCCACCCTGCCAAGATGAAAGGACTTTAGATTTTAAACCAGGGACCATGGAGCAGGAAACGGTATGAGGCGTGAGCCAGGAACCCCTGAGCAGACAGCACTGACCTCCCAGAACCCCCAAGTGGCAAACTGCCCCCTACAGGTCACCCCTTCCCCCACAGACACCCCTGCACTGACCCCAGCCCTGGGCCCTCCTCTCATAGCCCCGTCTGAGCTGCCTGCAGAGGGGTGCCCAGGGCTGTCTGCACCAGAAGCCCGGCTTTGTCCAAAATCCACTTGCTGACCTGGACCCCACCTGGGCCAACCCCAGCCTCTTACCAATGCACGGGGAGGCCCCAGGTGGGGCCAGAACCTGGGCCTCGCTTCCCAAGGCTCACTGCCCAGCCACACGGCCTCCCTTCATTTCCTGGAATTAACCTCATATTCCCTTCTGGGGTGCCCCTGCCCCTCCCGCTTCTGCCTTCCCAGGGCGGTGGTAGCCGCACCTGCAGGCATGTGCTCTGGTTTCTAGCTCACGGAGGCCAAGCCCCTCCAGCCCTGTGAGGAGGACAGCACTGCGCCTGCATTACTGATGAGGAAACAGAGGACGTCTGAGCCCAGGCCTCTGTGAGCGGCACCTGCGTCCTTCCCCTGCCGTGGGGTGTTCAGGCCACTCTGATGCTGCTGCAGGGCTGCCGTCTCCTCACGGGCAGGCGGAGAGGGCGGTCGGGACCCCCACCACCTGCCAGCACCCGAGCCAGCACCCGGGGAGGCCGGCCCTCAGGTCACTTCCCCCAGCCCGAGGGGCAGCAGAGGAGCTGTGCACCATTTGCCCATAGCCACGTGGGCCCACAGGAGAGGGCCTGGAGCGGCAGAGGGGTCCCCAGCCCCCAGCCATCCTCCTGTCCTGCCTTCATCCCCCCCAACACAGAAAACTCCCCAGACAGCCACAGGAAGGGCTCTGGGCCACGGGTGTGGGGCTGCCGACAGCCCAGCACACACAGCCCCTGCCCCCTTCCCAGCCCATGGGATTCTCCCAGGAGGCAGACACATCGCCTGGAATCCTTGCTCGCCAGCTCCAGGGCCAGGCCCCACCTCCACCCCATCCCGTCCCCTGGGCAGAATGGCGTGGAACAGCCAGCGAGCTGTGTCTGGCAGGCGGCACTGCTTCCTGGTGCTCAGCAGATGCCCACACTTTCTACCAAACCCTCCTGTTCACGCCAGTGAACGATGTGCTCTCTGGGTCACCAGCGTGAAAGTCACCTCCCCACCACCATTCACCAGGGTGAGAAGTGCTGGCAGCTCTCCGCAGAGTCCCCAGCCCCAGGGCTGAACCTACAAGGGGCTGAGAAGTCCTGTCATTCGCCCTCTGACTCCCAGATTCTGATTCTTAGATGGCAGGGGGGTGTTGGGGACCATCCATTAATTGAATGTGGATTTATTTTTAAGTTTTTCCCTTCTGAGAATTCCAGCCACAGGGAAGCAGAGGCAGGCTGGAGACCAGCGGCAGCAGTCCCTGCATTGTCCCAGGCCCCCCACTCTTGGGAGCCCCACCACCGCCCGCGTGAGTTCCCTTTCCTCAGGGGCTCCCTGCCCAAGGGCTCGGGCCTGGGTTTCCAGGTCACTGGCAGCCACAGACCACACGGCTGCAGCCACTGCTTCCCCAGACCAAGGCCGCTGGCCAGAGCCACCACTTCTGTATGGCACTTCCTGGAACACAGAGGCCTGACCACAGAATCACAGAAGCCTACATGCCCATGGTGACTTCTATAAAAATTCTCAGCACTCTGGGAAATTCACTAAGAACCCCCGTCGACCCACCTGCTCTCTGTTTAGGCAGGCTGGGTTTTCACAGGCCCAGCCCGACCCTTCCCTGCGCTTTGGAGTCCGTCTACACCAGCTGCCTCTTGGCTGCAGTCCGGGCAGGAGTTGCATTGCCCTGTGATCTGACAGGCACCTGGTGCTGGCTGCCCAGACAGGCTGGCCCGGCCCTGGGAGGGAGTCGAGGGTGCATGAGACCCCCTGTCCCGGCTGGGCCAGGAGCAGCAGTCAGCTCAGGGCAGTTTCCAGAGGGTCACCTGCCACGCTGACGGCTGTCCCAGCTACCAGAGCAGGGTGGCGATTCCCAGGAGTGGGAGAACTCCCCACCAGAGGCTGAAGAGACCCCCTTGGCCAGAAGCTCCAGCCGTTTCCGACCACCTACTCAGAGATGCTGAGGTGGTCGCAGCTGTGTCCCCCCACCCCTACCCTGGGTTTTACAGGTTCTGCCTTGACAGGTCACGGTCCCTTGGAGTTAGGCGGAAATGGCACCTCCCAGCCCTGGTCCTAGCCCTGGGGCAGTGGGGAGTCCCAGAGGTGCCCAAGTCCCCACAGACTCCACTCACTGACCGAGTATGAGGTCCGGTTTGTTTCCAACTAAACAGCACAATTTCCTACGAGAATGAAAGGCCTCCTGAACCAGATCCCCTGCATGCTCTCCACACTGTCCCTGGGCCAGTGACTGTGAAGCCTTGTCCATGGCCCCAGTCCATGGCCCTCGTGCTGCCAGCCACCTCAGGGACCTGCAGGGCATGGGCACCACGGATGTGAAGGTTTAAGGATGTGTAATGGGTGGGCAAGGTGGGGCACATTTGTCAATGGTGGCTAAATCCCTGGGGGGAGCACACAGCACCCTCTGCCTTGAGGTTCACGATGGGGCCACCACCCTCTGACCCTTTAGGTCTGGGACCATCTCCAGAGCTGTAGGTCAGAGGTTTGAACCTGCCCGTCGGGGTGCCCTCTGGGCAGCACGTCCTGTCTACGAGGGTGAGGGAGGTACCTGCACATGCAGCCCCACATGGGGAGAGGGGGCACCCCACGTGGTCAATGCTTGCCTGTGCCTGGCTCCTTCCTTTCTCTTCCAACCTGCACCCCCTCCCCAGGCGGCCATCCTGGATGGCCGGCTGCAAGCGACTCCCCATCTGTTCCCCCTCGGGCATCTTGGCAGCTGTCGCGTCTGAGCTGTCTGAGGCCTGACCATGCATCTGTGTGCCCCTGGGTGGGCCTTTGTCTCAGCCCTGACTCCGTGGTGGGATGGAGTGGCTGCTCCATAAACCTGTGTCCCCTGAAAGCAGTGGCCTAGCCCTGAGCTCCGGCCCTGTGTCTACAGCAGACGTAACACCATCTCCCATGTCTGTGGTGGGGACGATACTGCCCTCCCTCCTCCCAGGGCTGAGGGAAGCCAGGAGCCCCTCGGGACCCCAGGCGAGCCACTGCCCACTCAGCCGCACTCACTGCCTGGGGCCCTCTGGGGGGCTGTGTCCCTGTGGTGACCGGGTCCCTCCTCCCTGCAGCAGGTGCTGCTGGGACCCCGGCTCCTGCCAGCCCCCTGGAGACTGGGTAGGGTGGGAACCAGGGACAAGTGGGACGATGCAGCACAGGCACTAGGGGGGATGAGCAGGGGAACAGGGGAGCACAACTCCAGCTTGTCTCCCACCTCCCACAGGGATCTGAGCGTTTCCAGAAAGTCCAAACTCTCAGGTTCCTTGAGGAAAACCAGCAACACGAGCTCGGGAAGGTGGAGGAGAAGCGGGAGTGTTGGCAGCGTTCCTCTGCGTGAATCCCAGCGCTGGTCACATCTACGGGGGAGGGCCACTTACTACCCTCTTCTCCCTGGGCCTCAGTTTCCCCGTCCACACATCACAGGTGCTGGAGAGCCTGTCTGGCGAGGCTGTCATGCGACCAGCAGGCCTCAGCCGCTCCGGTGGCCTCAGAGCAGAATTTTCTGCTTGTTTTAACAGCCTTCTTCCCTTTCTCCCCATTTCCTCTAGGCATCTGGGCTTCTGGAAGAGAGGGAGCCCCTGTCCCGACCCTGAGCACATGATGGTGGGGCTGACTCTGCAGGGAAAGGAGACCTTTTTGCAAGGCAAGACCCTGTGCTCAGCTACCACGAGTTCTCGCTGTCCATCCACAGGCTTCTGTGGGCAAGCGGGTGCTGGCCTGCCTGGAGAGCTGGCTTCTGGAAGCCTCAGGAGCCAGGGCTTTGCAGGAGGCACCCTGGGAAGCGAAGCTGCCCCTGGGTTTCTCAGCTGAGCACAGATCACGCACAAGGACCTGGGAGCACACGGTTGGGCACCCTACCCTGGGGCCCGCTGCCACCAGTCCAGAAGATTGTACTTTCAGCCCCAGAGCAGCTCGGAGCCTGAAAGCCCTGTGCATCATGAACCCCAAATCAGACACCCGCTGGTCTCTGGGAGATGCTACTACAGGGAGAGACCCTTTCCATTTGTAAATGAATCCCTTCCACCATTCATCCCCCTATCCACCCGCCCCTGTCTGGGTCAGAGTCCCTCCGGTGGACCTGCTCTCTGGCAGGTGGGATGGGGTGGCAGAGCCATTGTGTACGCTGTTCCTATTCTCACTAACTCAACAGAAACACCAGTGGGGAGCAGGCTGGGGCCGCAGACCAATGTCCTGGGACTAGACCGGGCCTGGGGGATGTGCGATAAAGGGAAATTTGCAAGAACCAGACACGTGGCTCCCCTGAATTTTCCCTGTGGTGGTGGCTGCCCCAGAGCAAGCCTCTTGGAGGGCTAACTCACTGAGAAAGAGGTGTCTGGCCCCTTGCCTGGCAGGGGCACTTGTTTGCATGAGGAAACCCTGTCCTATAAAGAGCTTGATTGAATAATATGGGTCTTCTGGCTGGAGGACAAACTGCCGTGCTCAGAGGCCTCCTGCCTCCTCTGGCCCCCTTAAATGAGTGTTCACAGACCCTCTCCAGCTCCACGAGGGTGAGCGGCTCCTCTTTGGCCAGCTCCGCAGAGAATGCAGGCCTAGGGCTAGATGGGGAGGCCCGGGGGCCCCACACCTTTCAGCAAAGAGGCTCAACTGAGTTCTGCATGTGCTGGGTGTGAGGAGCTGGTCCACGCCATCGTCTCTGGATGGGGGCAATGCTGACATAGTACCACCTGCGTCCATCTGTGGAGGGATGGGTGCCTGCAAAGTTCCCTCAGGCCACAGCTCCCCCCACAGTGTCCCCCGGGTGAGGTGACGAGTGGCGGAATGCCCGACAGCCCTGGAAACGCCTGCATCTTCTGGCTGCACATGGGGAGGGGCCCTTTCTGGAGGGGGGACTGACGTTCTGAACTAAAATTGAGCCCATGCAGGTGGGAAAAGGCAGGAAACAAGTGGGGGTGGGGGCTTGCCACTGCCTACATCCCCATCCCACGAAAGCTCCCCCCCATGGTGACAGCAGCCCAGAAAGCTGCCAGGGTCTGGGAACCCGCATCAGGACCCCATTTCCTGCAGGCGAATCTTTCCTGGGCCCACCCCCACCCAAAGCAAGGGCACCCACCAAGAAGTGTGGGACGGGATGGGTGACAGTGGGCAGCATGAGGGACACTCCGCTCATGCATTTCAGGCCGACCCCAGCTATGGTCCAGCTTTAAGTTTATTCAAACACCTAAGAACACACATGGGGAAAAAGCCATGTGGTGGGGTGGGGGGGTGGGGTGTCACTATTGATTTTCAAATTGTCCTCAGCGACTCAGGCCCCTGGCTCCTTGGTTTCAACGCAACAAAGACTCGGGGCCTGGCCTCCCATCTCTTCTACAAGGAGATTTCCCAGCCAAACAGAATCCTGGCGCAGACACACTGCCCCAGGAGCAGTGGCTGAGGTCAAATGGCTGGAGCGGCAGAGAGAATGTATAAAATAGACGATCCTGTTAGGAGTTTAGAGCTCATAAATCGCCGCCACGTGGCTGGCTGGCTTTAGAAGGTGAGAGAACAGCTTTACAAAGCGAAATGAGGAGAGCCAGGAGGACGGAGCCGACACGCAGTCCAATCCGTGCTCGACCGCAAGCAGGACGCTGCACCCCGGTGCCGCAGGCAGCACACGCCTCCCTCCCCAGAAGACGGATCCGTCAACAACCTGAGACTTGTTGAAAGGCATCTCAAGGTGTGCTTTTAAAAAGTAAAGATGAAAGCTATCTATTGGTGACACACATGCAATTGGGACACGCTTGTGAGAAGAGCGGTTCTGGCAGCTGCAAGGGCTGTCGGGCCCCCGGAGAGCGGTCTGGAAACCCTGGTCTGTAGTGTCTGAGAGAACTGGGCCACACAGGGCATTCTTGCCTAAGAATTCATTTGCAAAAAAATAAGAAATAAAAGTTGCTTTAAATCTCCTCCTGTGATCTAAAAACTCCCTGCCACAAACCCACGAGATGTGAATTTCCTCATTTTGGGGCTGAGTTGCCTGCCAAGTGCGAGGAAGGACCCTTGACCTGACCCCGATGTGGACAGTGGCTCCCCCAGGCCATGTGAGCAGCAGAGGGGCCCAGACGGTGGAGCCCTACAGCCCGGCCTCCTGGGCCCCTGACCTGGAGTGGAGCAGAGGGTGGGGGGAGGCTACGATTGCAGGGTCTCTGCTATCCATGGGATGCACAGGCAGGAAGGCCCCTTTCCCTCCACCTTCCCAGCTCTCCCGGGCAGGTTAGGCCCCCTAAGCAAACCTCACCTTACACTTCACCTCCCAGGGGCAGGGATCTCAAGGAGAAGGTCAGACGCACGACGCCTCCCGTGGCAGAGGTCCAGTTTTTACTACAAATGTGTGGCCTCGGTCTGAGGGTTATTGTCACCACACTCAGGGTTACCTCTCTCTTTCTTTCCTTTTCCTCCAATTTTCCCTTCATTGGAGGCAGACAACACCATGTGTAGTTGCCACTACTGGAAACTTCAGGAGGGTTCTTATTCCCCAAGACTCTCCAGGCATGAGCACACGCCTGCTACCCTTTTGCCTAATTGCAGCATATGTCATAAAAATAAGTAAATAAATAAGGCAGGCACCGCCAGTGAAGCCAAGAATCCTGCCTTAGTTCTGAAAGGAAGCCTCTACAGTGGAAGAACCTGGTAAAAATCACCCAAAAGGCCCCAGGCAGAGGCTGGCAGTGGCCAGGTCTAGGGTTCAGCCCCAGATGGGAGGGACTGCTCTGCCGGGCCCTGGGACCCCACACTCACGGGTTCCAGCTGGCCCTGCCAGGGCTCGGTGAGATAAGCCCCCAAGGGTCCCTCTTGGCCCTCCTGCTCCCAAATAGGACCAAAGTGTCCAGTGGAAGTGCCCCATGGAGGATGGAGTTCAGGCAGTGGGCCAGCAGGAGGAAGCCCAACTTAAGGACAGGCCTTCCGTCTCCTGCACCCGCCACCTGGAGCTCGGGTCCTTCAGCCCAGCGCCCAGCTGCTGACTACCAGCCACCCCAGGCCACCAAAACCTTCCGATGGATCCAGGCTCCAGGGGATCTTGCTCTGAGGGTGTCCGGGGCAGCGGGTGTAGGGAGACGTATCACCGGGTGGGGGCCTCGGCCCTGGGGAAGCCCTCCTGACCCCGGAGAGCCAGTGTTCCCCCTCTGGTTGGGTCATACAGGGCACGCAGAGGTGGCCACAACTGCAGGCTGAGAGGACACTGAGCTGGGGTCCAGGCTGAGACCCTGCACGGGGGCCTCACCAGGCAACTGCAGTCTGATTCAAAGACTCCTGCATACATGGGGTGCCCTGAGCACGACTCAGTGTCCCTGTCTGCCCCTCCTCCTGAGAGGAAGGGATCTGAAGGGCATAAATGAAAAGGCGCCCAGCAAGAGATGATTACCAGCGACCCCAGGCCACCAAGACCTTCCAATGGCACCCAGGACACATGCTGAGGCCCCAGTGAGTTAAGCTAAAGGAAGGTGCCAGGCCTGGGCCCAGGCCAGTGGGTTTATGTCGGGTACAGGCCGCCTCACAGCCCTCGAGAAGCCAACCACTGTCCCATGTGTGAGCCCACGTGTGTGGAGTGCCAGCCCCCAGGGCCAGGTACACTTCTGGGCCTGTGGAAGCTGCAGGCAGGTGGAGCCTAGAGCCCACCCCACAGCTGTGCCCACCTGGGGCCCTACAGACCCAGGGGGACACCTGCTGTCGGCTCTGTGGGCCGGGAAGGCCATCCACGTGCCCAGGAAAGGCCTGCCATGGTCACCTTGCCATGGCTCGGCAAGGCGAGCTGGCCCGGGAGCAGGATCCTGACTCCGAAGAGGGACGTGTGAGCCTATTCCCGATTCATGCACACATCACCCCAGTAACTGCTCACAGATGGGGGCGCTGGGCTGAAGAGGCTGAGCGCCAGGCGGCAGGTGCAGGATATGGAAGTCCTGTCCAGTTCAAAAGCCTGCACAGCCTGAGCACAAACAGCCCACTTGGAGGGAGGCAGGACGCACTCGCTCCCCTGCAGGAGGCACCCAGTGCCTGCCCCCATTCGGAGCTGCGTTCAGCGAGTTGAGCCCCTACACATCATGGTTCCTCCAGGCCCACGGGAAGCAAGAAGCAGCTTCATCTGCCCAGTAAGGCAGAGACCCTGTGCCGCAGCTTTAGAAAACCGTCAAGGCCTCCACAGCACCTGGACATGTCTCTCGGGGGCAGGGCTATCTGCCTGTGGGTGGTTTGCACTCAGTCCTACCTGGACTCATGTTTTAGAGGGTCAGGGGTAAGCCCCTGGAGCAGTCGAATATGCCCACATCGACTGACAAGACAGGGTTGCTTTGGGGACAGAGAAAACAGGAGAAAAGGCCTGGATGCGTGGTGGAAACAAGCCCAAAGCACTCCAAAGCCCAAGCTGGCATCTGTGGCAGGATGGACGGGTCTGTCGGGTGCCTCCAGCTGGGACCCGCTGGCTTCCAAAGAGCACCCTGCAAACAGGCTCCTGAGAAGTCTGAGCCCGGAGAGGCGCTTCCCTTCACCCTGCCCACAACAGCTGTAGTCCACTGGGCCAGGCATTTGTGGTTCAGGAGGGATGCTGGTGAACTGCCAGGTCTGGGACCTAAGATGCTGCCAGGGTCTCACCACACTGTTTGGAAGCGGGCAGGAACGCTGGGTGTAGGCACTTGTACAGTCCCAAGGGCAGGGCAAGAGCAGGCGGTGCCTCCCTGGCTCGAGTGTCCTGGGCCACCAGCCTCCACGCTGGGGCTGCACCTCAAGTTTCGGAGACAGAACGGCCGCAGAAAGCAGCCCGCTTTATCGGCGGCTGCGTGAGCTCTATATTGCCGTGGCCCCTCGCCCCCGGCATTCCACGCCTCCCAGGGGGGCAGATAATCCCACAAAGGGCCTCATGCCAGAGCCCCACGTCGCAAAGCACTTTCTCCAGCCGCTGAGTGCTTCTGACTCCGTCAGCGCGGGGTCTGCAGGCATCTCCTTACCGGGCCCCATGGTTCAGATCGAATGTCCCTTTGAAAGGGCCAGAGGGGACCCTGTGCCCCCACTCCTGGGTCTGCTCGACACCGGATCCAGCCCGTCCTGCCGAGCTGCGGGAGGCCACTGCCTGCCCCACCCTAGGGAGAGGGCCCCAGCACCCCAGGGCGACCACCACCGCCCCTGATGAGGGAGGAGGGGGTTCCGCTCCCGGGCCGGCATCCTTTCTCCTGCAGGGAGCCCATGGACTGGTGTTCACTCTCCGTTGTAGCCCCTTCCTCTCCTCTTGCTCTGTCTCCGACCCTGTGGGGCCAAGGAGACACAGCTTGTTCAGTGGGCGTCCCGGTCAGCCGCCAGCAGTGCGCTATGCTCACTCTCCAAATGGTCCCAAACTCAAACAAGTCTAGTTCATGTAGCCATGTGTGTGCACACAGAGGGCACACATGCACACACAGCACTGTGTGATTTGTGCACACGTGCCTGTGTGGATCCATTGCATATACATGTGTGTGCATGTGTGTTACATGTGTGTCTGCATGAGTGTGTGCCTTACATGTGTGTGGGTGCATGTGCGTGTGTGTGCACATGTTCCTGCACACACGTGTATGTGCATGTTTGTTCCAATGCACACACAAACTGACAACAGTGAGGCCCCATTATCCTAGAATTCCCTGACAAAATCCAAAGTGTGTCCCCTGGGTGACATCAAAGACACTCTCAAAAGTCAGACAGCAGCTGGGTAGGCGTACGGCAAGGAGAAACAGCATCCCCCGGTCAGTTTTGGGACCTACACCCCAAAATCCCCTGGAGCAAAACTAAGCAAGAGACCTCAAAAGACAGGGTCCAGCTCAGCCTAAGCTCTCAGAGGTGAGGCTGCCCTGGCCCCGGGGCCGGCTCTGTGTCCTGGTGATGCGGAGGGGCCTCAGCCTCTAGCTCCCCTTCTCTCAGAAACAGGGGGTGGAGCCCCCAAATCCAGTAAAGACACCAGCCTATGTCACACAGCACAGCCGCCGGAGGCAGCCCAGACCATGTGCAGGCCCTCCACATGCCCTTGCCCAGGCCTGCACAGCTTGCAGGGAGACCTGGCCCATATGTCTCCAATTCCTTTGTCTCCACTCATCAAAAAACTATTTCGGATGAGCATTTTATCTGTAGACTACATCCAGAGGCTCCGGGGAGACAGCTCAGCCTCCGTCACACACATGCGAGCAGATACAGGTGCAAGGAAGTTCCAGAAACCCCAAAGAGCTGCTGGCAATGATGGCCTAGATCCTGTAGACAATGATAGCCATAATAATGCCAAGTTCAAATGCCCTGCATACACGATTGCAGCCTTCACCCAGCCCCCAGGCCTCTGCCTCTTCCCCATGTCCCATGTGAGAAGGTCAGAAATGCCAGGCAAGGTGACACAGTGAGCATCCTGCCTTGGAGGGGTGGCCAGGCCAATGAGTGCAGGGGACCCATTCATTCCCCAACCACCCCAGGCTGGCCCTCCTGGCCTGACAGGGTGAGGCACCTGCTCCAGCTCTCCTGGCCCGGAGGAGGCAGGGGCAGAGCTGGTTGTCACATCTGCCTTGCTATGTCAGGAGACACCCCTTGTGCTGCAGGCCAGGCTGAAGGTCCTGGGGAAGGAGGGCACGAGGCACCAGCCACCCAGCCCTACTGCGTCCTGGGCTGGCAGAGGTGGGGCCCATCAGGGAGCCCAGAAGCCAACCTGGGAAGATGAGGTACATGACTGGCCACCACGCATCCCCCATCCTCAGTCCCAGGAAGGGGGTGTTGGGTGCCTCCTCAGGGGCTCCATCTCTACTTCTCTAAAACTTAACCAGCTCTCAGGAGTTGGAACCTCCTTGAGAATGGTCCCCCAAGTCCAGCAAGGTGGGGTCCAGTGATCCCCGAGATTCCCTCCTGGCCAGCAACTCTCCTGTCCATCTCAGCTGCAGCCAAGGGCAGCACCAGGGCTAGGGCAGGCCACTGTCCCACTGGTAGAGGCCAGGCTGGCCTGAAGGTGCCACCAGGCTGACAGGGGCCCTGCCTGCTCCTGAAGATCTCCCTTGGGCCAGGCCCCCCAGGCTTCTGAGACACTCCCGGAGGCCCCCTTCCCTTCCCTTCCCTTCCCTATGGCACTGGGGCCCGAGGGGACAGCCTTCTACCCCAGGTGCCAACACTCAGCCGGCAGGGGGCCCATCAACTCCTCCAGTCTGGTCCCAGGATGGGAGTTGCTCATCCATTCGGAACTTGGGAAGTGGAGACCAGGAGCTGACTCTGAGGCCCGGGCCGGTGGCACTCAGCTTGGACGAGTCTCAGGAACCAGTTAAGGCATGAGAGGGGCCCCACGGTGCCCAGTGGTGACACCCACTGGGGTGTTCACCGCTATTACCGGGGGCTCTGGCTTCATCACACCAATCCTCCCTGGCTAGGGGCCCTGGAGGCCTGTCTCTGGGCCAGGCAGAGGCAGGGTTCAGCTTGGTTTTGCTTCTACACATTTGGCGAGCCTGAGGGGCCTTGAGGAGAGAAGTCCTGGTGACGTGGCCCTGAGGTGCTCTGTCCTGCCTGGTGCTGCACAGCGTGGCCCTGGGGGTAGGTACCCTTCCCGTGAGCCCTGTGGCCAGGCTATGCCCACTTACTGGTGCCCAGCACCCCGTGATTGGGGACTAGCACCCTGGTCGTGGTCACCAAGGTGGCCCAAATTGAGCCCAGAGGTCCAGGTATCCTGCAGAGCCCACTGCAGGCCTCACTAGACTGTCTGTCACCCATTTCTCCGTACCCTCCAGCAGCTGGCAGGCCATGCAGGTGAGGCCAAGTACTACTCCATCTCCTGGAGAATAAAGAACCCCAGGCTCTTTGTCAGGGAACGCGAGGTTGCATTCTTCCAGGGCCTGGCCCTTTCCTTACTCTGTCACGCCGAGTCTGTGGGTCAAGGAGGGGGCGTCCCGAGGGGGTGGACAGGACCCGGGCGGCAGTAATGGGCTTCTCACCCTCCCGGCCGTCAGCCCCCACTCCCCTTTGAACGAGGGTAGTCTGTCAGGATCAGAAGGCAACCTAAAACCCTGGGTAAATGGAGACCTCGGGTTGGAGCGAAGACGACGCCGTGATCCAGGCTGCCAGCCGTCAGGACCAGGCGGTGCGGCCGAGGCGGGCCTCGCACTGAGCCCGCGGCTGTAATTAGCAGATGAGATTCAGTAACACACAGCAGCTTTGAGCGGCTTTATCTAAACTTTGGAAGGTAAGATTAACACCTTCGATGGGGAGAAAGTTAAGACCCAGGAGGCAGTTTGCTTTGCAATCCCGGTTCCCAGCCGTGAAACGAGAGGCCCTCTCGGGCCAGCTCTCTGCCTGGGGATTTCTGACCACTCAGTTTCCACTGGATTTTTCAGCCCTTTTATTCATCAGGACACTCAGCAGGGCAGGCGGCCACCCAGACCCCAGCCCTCCAGGTCCCACGGACCCTCACGTGCAGCGTGCGCTCCCTGCGCCCTGGACAGAGCTCTGAGTGTCGGGGCGGGGCTCCCTGACTCACCGGCTATTATCAGGGACGCCACGTCTCCACGGACTCTGGAAATACGAAAAATCCCCCATCGTCCCTGATCTACTTGCTGCTGCTCAGATTTCGTTTGCCAGGAAGAAGCCGTCGAACGCACTCCTCCCCAACAGGAATCCGTGATAAGTGCCCTGGTCAGGCTGGGGAGCCAGTCTCGTCACGGCCGCCTTTGGCTCAGGAAGGGACAGGCCGTTTGGTGTCTGAGAGAAACGGATTGTCCGCAGCATCGACAAAATGAACTTTGGGGGGTCTGAGAACAGCACCAGGCACATCACAGTGGGTCTTATTTTAAAAGTAACATCAAATCACTTCCAGGGAAAAATTGATCTGTCTCAGATAGGTTTTCCTCCTGCTAACATGATAAATAAATAATTAGCCACATTGTCAGCCTGTTTCATTAAAGAAAAGGATGGCTAGATGGGCTGAGATAGAGAAACCGATCAAAAAGACAGAGTCCGGCTGTAAACCCCCCAATGTTTTATGACACCATTTGTATTCTGTCAGTCACTAGCTTTATGTTCCGCCCAGGCTGGGAACTGAATACCCTATTCAGAGAGGTACTCACAGGCGTGTTACTGCAATTTAATATTTTCGCGCACAGACACATCATTATCTCGGAACCTGACACTAGCAGCATAATTCTGTAATTTTTCAAGAAGGCCTAATTTTTCTACATGTGAGCACTAGGGGCCCAGGATTATCTAAACAGCCCCTTCTCCTTTTTGTTTCTTCTAGGGAATTATAAACATGCAGGGAAGTGTTCGCAGACCGCCCTCTCCCACCTTTGAACCTCTCCCGTCTCTTCTCCCACAACCACCAGCTGCAAACAGCTCTGGGCCAGGTCTGGCCTGGCTGTTTCAGCCCGTTTCTGAGACCATCCAGAGCTACGTGGCGCTGGCGTGTGAGGGGGGCAGTGAAAGTGAGGGGCTTTCTGCACAGCATGAGTGGGCAGGGTCGGTGCAATGTTGCTGACAAAACAAAAAGAACGGCCTGAAGGTAAGTCTCATTCCGGCATCACACCCATGCTAGCATGCAGGTGCAGTCACGTGTATACACACTGCACACGCACGGACATGTCTGTGCGTGCACGCGTGTATGCACACAGCATACGTGCACATGCGTGGACATGTCTGCACACACCTCGGAAACCATCTCAGCACGCTGACCAGATGAAGGGTCTATGTCAGGGGCCGTGTCTCCCTCTAGTAGAATCAGCTCTGGCCAACGAAAGCGCTCCCTGGTTTTCAGGCAGTTTAAGAATGCATTGGCTTTCCCAGGAACAAGAGCAGTTTGCAAAGGCTGCCTCATTTCCCTGGGAGGCATCTCACAATGAGCAGGTGGCAGGGAAGAGAAAGGTGGCACAGCCCGTGGACATGCCATGCCCCATGCTGGTGGCTGTAGCCTAAAGCAGCTCAGTTTTCACCAGGCAAGAGACTTCTCTAGGTCCTGAGCTCCCTTCCAAAAGGGACCTGGGCATCTTTTGGCCGCGTGGTGCCCTCCACGCTGACAGCCCAGAAGTAGTACCCAAGACTTCCTGCAATTGAATCCGGATGCCACATGCATGCTCAGGGGCAGCAAGGAAGCGGGAAGGGGTGGGGATGACCAGCGACCCTTCTGAACTTGGGGGCTGGAAGTGGTTGTTAAGTCAGCACAAGCCAGAGTTGCTGATCTGCCGCACAGCAAAGACCTAATCATACTAGCTTTCCCCGGGACTGAGGGAGAAACAGACTGCGTGGACATAATATGAATTCTAGAGAAATGGTCTCATTTTGGACCTTCATGAGGGAGCATTACCAGAGGGCCAGGAGTGGCAGAGCTTCTGGAAGCACCTGCTCCGGCAGGAGGGAGGCAACGGGGTAACCTGGGGACTGATGCCAGGCTCTGCGTGGGGAGGGCAGTGGCTCTCCTGTGGTCACCGTGGGGCTTCTCCGGTGAACATAATTTTCGGCCTTTGTTTCAATGTTTTATGGACTGATGTGCCCGGGCCTCTCCAAAGAGTTGGCTATAGCCCGTTGAGCAGATACAGATATCTGAGCATTTTTAAATGCATGGCCCTTTCCCTCGGAGACATGGGTAGAAGAGCAGTGGGAACCTATTATGTACATCCATATTTCGGCGTAATATTGAAGACCGGCTTCTGAACGTAGAGATGGGGATTAAGCCGTATTGCAGGAAAAAGTCCCTGTCACACTCGGTTCCCAGGCATCACGCGTCAGCCCAGGCGCTTTGTCCCTGTGCCGAGGGCCCTGCCTGCCACAGGGACCAGGGAGACGCTGCACGTACTCCATCTGAGCCACGCATTTGAGAGAGAGCAGGGCTCCCGGAAGCACATCTCCTGTCCAGCATCCCTCCCCCTTCCCTCTCCCTCTGGCCTTTCTGATTTGAAGGAGAGCAGTGGATCAGGGGTCTGGCGACCCCTCCACCAACACAGAGGCAGGGCGAGGGATGTGCAAGTGATGGGCATCTCCAAATGTGCTGAGGTTGGGGTGGCCTCTCTCCCCTTCCAAACAGTCTGGGTGCAGTGGCCCAGATCCCAGGGCAAGGACTGGCTGACCAGTGAGGATCTCCGAGACTCACCATCCTCCAGGTGGAAGACCACGTCCTCCTCTGGGTGGGCACCCCTTGGGTGGGCATCCTGCAGCTGCCTCAGGCCCTCAGGTATGTCTCAGAGCCCTGCACACAGTAGGACCACAGGCAAAGCCGACACAAGCCCGAGCCTTCTGCTAAAGAAAGGCTGGCAAATGCCAACAGCTGCGTGAGCCCCATGCGCAGACCTGAGGGCAGAAAAGGCCCACCACGGGAGGCAAGAGGGCCAGGAGGCAGCTGCAGGGAGCAGCCACCTTCCAGCGCAGCCAGCACCTGGCGGTGTGTGGGCAGGGCCGGAACCCCACCCGGACACCTGTGCTGCCCACTTTGAAAATGAAATCATGAGCAAGGAGCATGTGTGTGTGTGTCATTCCATGTCAGAGCTGTACGGCAGGAACCAAAGTGGGCCCTTTACTGGAGCTTTATGGTGGGTGCAGCCTGTGTAACAGCAGCACTGCCCCGGCCTGGCCTCCAGCTGCACACCTGCTCCGCAGCCCCCAAAGAGCCCCGCCAAGGCTGGGAGGCTGAGGACCAGCAAAGCAGTTTGCCAAGCAGACCAAGAGGGTGAAACCAAAAGCCCACCCGCCTGTCTGGATAGAGTGCGACATTCGGACTCACCCCCATCTGCCCAGGACCTCTGGGCATATCACCACACCGTGCCCCATTCTGGAGCCTTCCAGAACCTTTGCTTGAGGCTGAGAACAGGTGCAACCACAACACAGCCAAGCTGTGATCACTTTTACTCTCCTAAAGGCCGCCCCTCCCTGGCTTCACAAAGGGAGGGACTGTGGCCATAAGGTGAGAGGGCAGCTGAGGCTGGCATGGGGTCCAGGAGTGGCATATGTACACAGTGCAAAGTTGGAGCAAGCAGAGGGCTGGGTTTCGGGGTCCTGGGACAGGTTTCTGGGCCCCAAACACTTGCTCCTGAGCCTGCCCACACGAGGCTCCAAGGGCAGCACGAAGGCATCTGCAGCCAGGATTTGGTGTCCGCACTAAGCATCCAGCTTTGTCATCCTTCCTAGAGTAGGAAACTAGACAAAGCCACTTATTTCTCACCTCAGCAGCACCGAATGGAAAGCGAGTCACAGGACCGAGAGCCCACCCTGGGCATCCGCAGGCCATGTCAGCGGGGACTGGTCCCTGGAGCCAGGGGTCTGAGGAGACCTAGGCCAGGCCTCCACCCCAGCTCCAGCATCCATCCCCTGAGGAGTGGGGGAGATGTCAGACCTGAAGACAATGTGCCTGAGTCTCCACCCTAGGTCCCCTCAGCACCCCTACATTGCGATCCGTTATAGAACATAAGTTTTGTGTGAAAGGGAGACCATCAAATCCACCTAAACCCATCCAGCTGAGTCAGGAGGCTAAGGGATAGTCCCAATGTGCTCAGAAATGCAAGCAGCTTTCTGGGAATTCCCTAAGAAAGCCCCAGTGGGACATAGGAGCCTCTCTCCTCCCCACAGGGGCATGACAGCAGCCCTGGCCCGCAGCCTCAAACCAAGCCTACTGAGGGCTTTTCTTTCTGTCATTGTCCCTTAGCACTACCCACAGATGGGGACGGAGATGGACCCCCAGAAGAAGCGCAAGACCAGGCCAGGCCGGTGTGTCTTCACCCACTCACCCCTACACGTGTTCCCTCTCCACCCGCAAGCTGGGGACAAGCCAGCGCCCACTCAGCAGGGGCTCTGGCGGCATAGCTCGAATCTCCTCGAAGCACCTCTCAGAACTAGGAGAAGGGCAGTCAGAGAGCCCTGTGCTCTGCCCAGATCCTCCCGCGGATGCACCTACCGACTCTAGCCGCACACCCACGGGGGAGCAGCAAGCACGAGGGCACCTGCAGTCAGCTCAGGTGGGGCGAGGTTGCACGCAGAGACGCCCATCCCGACACACGCACTGGGACACGCCCCCCACGCACCCACGCTCCACAGAATGCACACAAGGTGCACGCTGCACGCCCCATCCCCAGAAGCCACTGCTCTGCCAGCCAGGAGCAGCATGAGTCTGGTGAATTTCCTAGCCAAATTTCTTTTTGCAGGGGATCTTCCTGGAGCATTCAGAAAGCAGGGTACATTAGGGTGGCTGGTTCTCCTGCTTTCTTGAGTTTTGGGGGGCATGAGCAGATCAGAGGTTACTGTTCACTTACCCAAGTTTAAGCACGGGAACGCTTCCACAGGAAGTTTTTGCTCCCATGCCTGTGAAGCCAGCATGTTTATGGGGCCCTCCTCCCACCCATGGTGGTTGGAGGGGGATCCAGCTCTGCAGCACCAGCCTCTCTGGGTTCTTCTGGTCCGAGGCGCATTTTAGATGAGTCTGTAGCTGCACCAAATATTCCACCTCAAGACCGGGGTCAGGCCAGAATGGAAAGGTGACCCCACCTTCTCAGGTTTGTTTAAAGACAGGTCCACTGTCTCCATCCTGAAGGATGAGGGTTCTGTGTTGGAAATGGCACACGCATCGGTATGTAAAATGTGCATGGGATAATGCTAAGCCTCATTTAGAGGAGATAAAATATTCACCAGGACCCAGCCATGTTTTAAAATGATTATAAATTATTTTAACAGTGCATTTGCAAAGGGTTATAAAAACAGCCATAATATATTTTTTTCCTTAGATTCTAGAATTACCAGTGTGACAGCTAATGCAATAATGATTTGTTTCAAATGCCAGTGTTTAAGCTGTATAAAGCTGATTTTATACATTTTTCCAGTAGGCCGCATTGTAGTTAATGAAATTAAACACACCAATCGCATTTGTCCCCAGGGGATGAGGAACTGAACACACCACTGGTTTATTTTTTTATTAAAATAAATTGCAGCCAGCAAGATGGACTAATTGCATACAGAATTGAAAAAGAAACATTCCATTGATATAATTAAGCCAATTTTCATGGACAGAAATAGTTATAGTGGATATAAAATAAGCAAAGCCTTCACCAGAATCTGACTTCCCTCCTTTTTTTGCACAGAATGTTAACTATTAAACAAATATGTATCTCAGATCAGTGGCACTCCTATCTGTGAGCTCTGGGGCATTGTTCCTCAGAGTCTCTGGAGAGGCCGGCCAGGCAGGCCAGCCCAGGCACCTCCAGACCAGGGAGGATTTGATGGCGGAACCCTGAGAGAGAAGAGGGGTCAGAGCAGGGCAAGGCAAGCCCTCCATTGCCCTGGGACCCTCAAGAGTTCCGGAGCACTGGCTGGCCTCGAAACACTGGAGGTCCCTGTTGGCCCTGCCTGTAGCCTGTGAGGTGCTCAGGCCTGAGGCACGGTGGTGATTAGGGCAGGATCTGTAGAGCTACAGCCCCCTGGGGCTCAGGTCCACCCGGCAGCAGCTCCACCTCTCCCTGATTTCCTCAGGGGAGGCGCGGTGATTATTTCCCTCCAGATTTGGGGTGAGGGTGGGAGGGAGCAGGCAGGCCCTCCATGGACCTCCGGTGTTTGCGCAGAGGAAAGGTGGTGGGGTGAGGGTGCAGACAAGGCCAACCCTCAGTCAACACACTGCTGTTCTGCACCTGCCTTGGGAAGAGAACACAGCCAGGGGCTGGAGCAGCCGGGGGCAAAGCCTTCTACGTAGCCTGGTGGGGAGCCCACGGGAGAGTCAGACCTGGGCAAAGAAAGAGCAGCCCGTGGAGGCTGAGCACACGGTTAACCGGCTGCATTTGCATGCTGTAAGCACACTATGTCTTACTTGCTTTTTAAGAAGAGACCTGTTACAAGCTAAGTATTGGCCTTGGGAAAATGCTTAAACTCTGCCACATTTTAAAAAACCAACTTTGGAATTAACTGCAGCCTGCAGTGCTCTGGGGTGGTGGGTGGGGGTGCTAAATAAGAAACCTTTATTTAAATGATGGTCAGCCGTACCCTTAACTAGCTGTGTGACCTCACATGGATTACTTGACCTCTCTGTGCCTTTAGTTTCTTCTGCCTAAAAGCGTTGCCAGCTAGGCCATACTGCACCCTTCTCCGGGTCAGTGAAGGGGGCTGGGTCATGCCCACCAAGTGGACCGTGAGCGCCTCTATGGGAACCTGGCCATCTCCCAGCGGCCATGCAGCCACAGGGATTGGGGCTGGGTTCAGGCTGCAACATGTGGGCCTCTGGATGCAGGCAGGTGCTTGGGTAAATTCGCGGGTCCCACGTGCCACCATCCACGAAGCTGGGCCTGCAGACGCTGCCCAGGAAGGACGCGGCGGATCCTGGAAAACCCAGCCTCCACCCTGCCCCTCGGTTTCCCTCTCCGTCTTCCGCTCCTCCCACCGCCCGAGTTAGACCCAGTCACCCGGCGCGCTCCCGCGGCTCCCTGAGCCCAGGTGCGCCAAGCAACTGCGCACGGGACACTGGCCTGTCCCCGCGTAGTCTGGTCCAGGGTCGAGAGAGAGGGGTTCGGGAAACGGAGTCCGCCCGGCTCCGTTCAGGAAACCAAAAAGCGGAGACCCTTGGAGCAGGACGGCAGCCCCGGAGGAGGAGGGCGCAGCTCCGGCTGGCTGTGCGCAGCCACTGCCGCAAACCGGCTGCGCGGTGTAGACGCGGGAGCTGCTCGCGCCGCACGCTAGTTGCGACTTTGTGCGCTGAACACAGGAGCCGCGCCGACCATCTAATCAGCCTGGGGTCCCCAGGTCCGCGCCCCTGCCTGGTCCACCTCGTCTGAAGCCCTCGGTCGCCCGACGTGCAGCGCCGCGAGGCGGGCCTCTCCCCTGGCCTCGCTCCCCTGGCCTCCGAAGTTTCTTTCCCGCATGGGAGGGCACCCCGGCTGCTCCACGTCCTCCCGCGCCCGCTGTGAGCTGCAGCGTCCAAGATTTGTTACACGGGTTTGATTCAAGACCTGATAAATTGTATTTAGCTCTATTTGAAAAATTTTAACGAAATTATTCAAAAGATTTTTAATCCTGGATAATTTTTGTTGAAACTCTAATTATACATTACCTTAATTACCAACCCCAGCCCCGCAAGGATCCCTAATTGCCTCCTAATTAAATAAAACAGGGGGCTAATAGCGCCCACAGCAGCCTAGCGAGCTGGCGTGCCTCCCCCGAGGGGCCCAGTGGGGGAGACCCCAGCGGCACCACCGCCCGCACCCGGCCTTCTCACAGAAATGGGGGATAGGGTCCCCTGCCCTGCGCTGTGCCCAGGACACCCGGAGTGCAGGAGCCTTGGGGCCAGGAGGGTTGGGGAGGCCCAGCCCTTACCTGCTCCCCAGGCGGCCCGCAGGAGGGACAGGGTGGCCCAGCTCACTCGGTGTGGTTGAGGACCCCAGAGCGCAGCCGCCGGTGCCCTTCCCAGGCAGGTTACTGCCTGCACAGCACTTGGCACGGCACTCTCTCCCAGGCCTGGGTGCCGTGGCACACCCGCAGGGCCCAGGAAGAAGCCAGAGCCCGAGGGCACTCGGCACACCACCATGGGCACCTGGCCTTGGCCGACAGCCCACACCCCGCCCCTCCACCCAGGCCTCTGCGGTTTTCGCCTGAAGCGGGTCTAGTCGCTCCACTCCCACCGGACATTTTCTGGTGCTGCTGCCCCACCAGGAGTCCAGACAAGAAGCTGCTGGGAGAGGACTGTTGGAAGGGGCAGCCTCCTTTCCCGGGGGGTTGGAGCAGGGCAGGGCCAGCGGAGCGGGAGCCTGGCCTGTTCTGCTGGGGGGAAGGAACTCAAGTCTCCAGCCAGGCTACCGCTGACCTTGTCACACACGTGTCAGCCTCGAATACACAGGACACCATTGTCACATCTCCCCACCTGGAAGCCCCCCACACTGCCACGGCCACTGCCACCCCAGTGGCCAGGCAGCAGCCAGCCAGGACACCATGCCCAGGCCTGGGACACGTGGTTCTAGATCTGTGGGGTCTGTCACCTCCATGGAATCACGTTCATAGGCCACTCCAATGGTGGAGCGGGGAGGCCTGGCTAGACACAGTTTCTCAGGGCACATCTCTCCTCTTGGGGGACCTTCCAGCTGTGCTATGAGGTCAGAAGGGCACCCTGGTTGTGCTGACCCTCCACCTGTCCACCTGGCTCACAACAGTGGCAGAAGCATAAAGCTTTTGTTAGGCATTTCATTTTTAAAAATGGGACAGAGATGGCCCCACTTCCCACAGGCCGGGACTGCCCCAGCCAGTGTGAGTGGACCCTGGGCCAACCTGTCTCCACTCGCCCCTGGCCTCTGAGGCTGTGGAGGTAGGGTACACCCCAGTGGCCTCTGCCCTTGAAAAGCTCAATTCAAAGCCCCAGTGTGGGCTCCAAAGGCGCTATGGCTCAGCCAGCCTGCAGGCCCGGCAGGAGAGCCCCCCTGCCCCCACCCCTGGAGGGCAGTCAGGGGCAAACACAAGCTACAGCTCCAGAAAGACCCTCTGGGGTAGCCGGGGGGTCACACCCACCAACCTGGCTGCACATGTCTGTGGGCACAGCGCAGCCGTGCATACACAACCATGACTTGGATCCCATCCCCCAGCCCCCCACCCTGGCCGGATGCAGCTTGGAGGGGGAGATCTGTTGGTGGCCTGGGGCTGCTCTGCTGCCTGGGATTCAGGTAATGGAGCAGGTCCCCTGGACTTCCACATCTGCTGAAAATATTGTCCAGTGCAATGAAATTCCTCAGCGGATCCTGTGCTCTTGTGTTAGGCAGGCAGTCGCCATCCTGTGCCTGCCTCGGCCACCTTCTTGGGGAGGGCTGGGGGCAGCTGCCTAGCCTGTGGTACCAGAGCAGGAGGGGTCCCCAGTACCCAAGTGTGGGCTGCAGCTGGGCCTGGGCCTCACAGACCTGCTCCACATTGGCTTTTTCTCACTAGGACTCCCAGGAAAAGGGAAATCTGTGCTCTGTCCGACCCTTGGGTCTGGTTCTCCGGCATGGGTACTGGGCTGCCGGACACTGCCAGGAACCCATTCCAGGTCCTGAGCAGAGCCCAGCAGCCCACCCTCCCCACCTGGTGGGGGTGGTGCAGACAAGAGAGCTAAGGGCCAGACTGGTGGCTGCTCAGTGTGGGATGCATGGAAGTTTCTGGGACGCAACGGGTGTTCGCTTGCAACGAAGGCCCAGTGAAAGAACAGCCACTTTCCACCTTATCCGTCCAGCTTCACAGCCCCTTCCTCCACGATAGCCTAACCCCGGCAGCCCGCAGGCAGAGTCTCTGGGAAGGCCTGCGGGGCACTCACTCACAAAGCCCACCGTGAGCGCGAACACCACTCCCCACGCCCGCGCACACAGCCCGCCGCACCAGCCAGAAAACGAGGGGCCTTGTTCGCACCAAGAGGGGCCGGAGGTCAGGGGAGGATGGGGAGTCTGAGGCCATGAGCACCGGGCAGAGGAGACTGGCTGGGAAGGGGCACCTCATCTGGGGGCCTCCACGCAGCCGGCGCATTCCGGGGGCGTCCTGCAGACGCTGGGAGCTGCTTTTCCCCAGACTGGCCCGACCCGCGGCCTGAGACACTGGGCGCCGTTTAGGGCGAGCCAGGCCGTCAGAACGGAGCGCGCAGAACTTTTCCGGAAAACTCGTCTCCAGTTTCGCGACCAGCGGGCTCACACTTGGGTGCTCGGCCGTGCGTGCTGCGAGACCGGGCCGGGCAGGGTCTGGCCAAGGAGCAGACTGAACGGCCTGGTGGTCCGGCAGGCAGCCCAGGGGTGTGGGCCGGGCGTCCCTTCGCGGGTGGGCGCGCGGACCGCGAAGAGGCGGCGGCGAGAGCAGCAGGCGCCGATTCCGCTCCTTGGGGCGCTCGCCGCTTCGCTGCAGCCGGGCCGGCCAGGCTTCGGGAGCCGAGCTGGCCGGGCCGCGGCGCCGCCGGCCCCACCTGCCCGCCTCTTGGGCCGCAGCTCCGGGCCCCGAGGCGGACGGCGCCGGCGGCCGGGGAGCGGAGGGGCGCACGGCGACCCCGGGGCGCGGCGGTGGACGGCAATGCGGGCGGCAGGCGCACCCGGCTGGCGGCGAGGACCGGGCCGGCGGCGGGCGGGGCGCGCGGAGCCCAAGACTCGGCCCGAGATGGAGCGAAAGAGAAAGTAAGACCGGGACCGGCGGGTCTCGCAGCGGCAGTCCTGTCCCTGCCGGGCCTCGCGGCTGTGCCGGACGAACGGGTGCGGGAGGGTCCGAGAGGGGCCGAGGGCGGAGGCGGCGGCGGGTCGGAAGGCGGCCGGGAGGACCCGCCTGCCCGCGGCACCGACGCCTGGCGGCCCGCGCGAGCTGCCGGAGTCCCGGAGGAGCGCCCGCCGCCGCGCGGGCCACCAGTTGGGAATGAACTTCCCGGCCGCAGTTCCACGCCAGGCAAACGTCTCCATTTTGCTCCCCAGGTGGCTGTGGCTGTCCTGCTTGCCACCCCTGCCCTGGCGCCCAAGGAGCCGGGTGGGCGCCGGCCCGCGCCCCCTCCTCCGCCCCCTCCCCGGCTCAGGGTCTCCCTCCTCTGCGCCCAGCTGGCGGACGCCAAAGGCGGTGCTCTAGCGCCCACTATTTCAAAAGCCCGGAATATGATTTGACCAGGACTGAGAGCCACTCGGAGAGAGAGAGGGAGAGAGCGAGCTAGAAGGAAAAAGTTGCTCTCCCCTCTCGTCAACTTTTCGCTAACTTTCGCTTTTCGCTCCCCTCCACCCCGAGCCCTCCCCCTCCGCCCCCCTCCCCGGCCCCCACCGCGCGCCTCGGGTTCCCGGGCCCGAGCGCCTGACACGGGGGGGCGGGGGAGGGGGCTCGGCGAGGAGGGGGCCGGCGCCTTCGGGGAGCGCGCGGCCCGGGCGCCCCAAGCCTCCGCGCCGAGCCCGGCCGCCCCGGAGCGCGGGAGGCGGGCAGCCCCGGGCCGCACGGCCGACGGGGGCCGGAGCCTGAGCGCGCACCCCTGGCCCGGGCGCCCCGGCCCCCGCGGCCCGGGCCCGGCGGCGCGGCGCGGCCGAGCGCGGGACACTTACTTTTGGCTAGCTTCCTCGCCCTCGCCTTGGATCGCATGGTGTCGGCTCGCGGAATCTCTCTCCTCCTCCTTGAGTCCAGAAGCAGCACACACTATCTTCATCTCCCCAGCATTGTCAGTTTGGACACCTTCGCACATGCGCACAGAGCGCTCAATCTGACACCCCTCGCCGGGGCCAAAAAAACTTTGCAATGTATTCATCATCCTCATCGTCGCGCCGCCGCCGCCGCCGCCGCCTCGGCGCGGGATTGGGGGGCTCTCCGCGGCCTTCCCGGTCTTCACCTCACTTTTCTCTGCCCCCCGCCCCCTCCCTCTCCCCCCCACCCCGTTCAGCCCAGCTGGGAACTGGCCCTTTAAGAACACATTCCGTGCTCGGCGCTCCCGCCCGGGGCCCGCACCCCGGACACTTTAAAAGGACCCAGGTGGCCCCGGAGGCGAGGTGACTCCCCCCACCCTGCCCCTGCGCTGCGTCTCTCCGCCGCTGCCGCCCGGCCGAGGCCGAAGATGAGCGGCGGCTGCGCTGTCCTCCGACTTCCTTGGACGTGGGGACCCGCGCGCCGACAGCTCGCACGCGGGTCCGGCTGGTTTCGCCTCGTTTTATTGCATTTTACTACTAATTAAAAAGCTGTGCGTTCACCTCGCCCCAGCCTGCTCTTCTCCCAGTCTCTCCCCGCCGCCCCCGCCCCCGCCCCCGCCCCGGCCCGAGTTCGCCCGCGCTCCCGAACCCGGCTCCTCCGAAGCCCCTCCGGGCCACGCCGCCCCCCTCGGGCCTCCCGGCCCCCGCCCCTCCCCTTCGCCCCCACCCCAGCGCTGCTGCTTCGGGCTTCGCGGCTCAAAAACAACAGCCGCGGCGCCGCCAGCTCTGCGCTCCGCCACTGCCCGGGCGGGCGGGCGGGCGGGACCCGGACCCGTCGCCCTCGGTCCCGCGCGGGGCCGTGGGCGCAACGCGCCGGCCACCAGCGCGGGCAGCAGTCCGAACACCGCGCGCCCCGCACCTCGCCGCCCGGGGGCAGGCCCGCGCACTCCTGCCTCCGCGGCCCCCAGGTGAGTACGCAACGGCGCGAGCGCCCGAGCTGGGCCACCTTCGGGGCCTGGGGCCTCTGGCGGCCCAGGTGCTTCGCGGGCGGGTAGGCCGGCGGAGCAGGTGGAGGAGCGCGGGCCGGAGCCGACCGGTGCTTCTGCCCCGCAGCCCTCCAGCTCGGAGGCGCGGCAGCGGGGGGCTGGGCTGGGCTTGGGCTGGGCGTCCGGGCCCAGGAGGCTGGTGGGGACGGTTAGAATTCCTCATCCGAGTGTCTGGGATTCGAGAATGAACTGGAAGTAAACGGAGGCGCTCACCCCTAGCCCTGCCGAGCACCAGGGTTTGGCCAGGCTGCAGAACCTGGAACTGCTGCAAAGTCAGTCCGAGCGCAGAGATCGTGCCCGCGATGAGGGGTCTCTGCCGCCGTGCCCCCCTTTGTTGCGCAGTGAGGCCGGTATTGCCTCCACCCAGTCCTACGTTCGGAGCCCCTCGTCATAGCCATAAAAGAGGCGAACAGGCAACCGCCAAAGAGCCAACCCTAGACCCAGGGGTCTGAGCAGAGGAGTCCTAATGGCGAGAGGGGTACATGGCCAATGCTACCTCAGAGGAAAAGCACAACAGAGCTGGGCTTGGCAGGAGCCAGCAGTGGCCTTGTGCTGGGCCTTCCGCCTTGGCGATTGGCAGCCACTTCCCGGATCGGATTCCACCCCAATGGAGCTCCCACTGCGCCGGGTGCCCAGGCTCCCACCGCTTTCGCTGCCCCGCTCGGAGTCCGCCTGGCTCGGGTGCTCACCAACCGCCCCTCGGCTGTTTCTGGCCCTCGGTGAGTGTTGCCTGCAGCGGTGCCAGCGCAGAGCATCGGCAGCTCAGTCCAATTCCCACCCTACTTCAGAGCGCCCCCCCAACACACGCACACCCTGCCTCTATGTCCCCACGGGCTACACGAAGAACCACTGGCCACCTAGGGTCCCTGGGCCTTGCTGCTGGGCTCTCAGGGACATGAGGGGTGGTCCCCATGGGGGGCTAGGGCCTTGCTGCAGCCGGTAGCAGGCTCAGAGCCCGTCATTCTCAGGTGGGGGTGGGGGAGAGTCTGGGAGAGGAAGGAAGGGGCCTGGAGCCTGAGCTGGGAGCTGCCCTGCCTAACCCAGACAAGGCAGGCTCCAGCAGGCAGCCCAACCTGGCTGGGGCCGCTGGCCAGGAAGAACACAAGGTCACCCTCACACCTCTGCACCCCAGGCCCCCATGGCCTGGATTCTCCCAGCAAGGTGAGGTATGAGGCTTGTGGAAGAAAGAGTGGCTCCTGCGAGCCCCTATGGCCAGCAGAGACTCCCCAGCCTCACCCCCCACTGGGCTTCCTTTCCCTACCCTGGAGGCAGCGTCAGGCCCCAAGGTAATGAAGGCCCGCCTTCTGGAGGTGCCCCATCTCACTCAGGCTCGCTCCCTCCGTTCAGAAGGTGACGAAAAGCACCTGAGCCCTGGCCAGGCTGGGCCGCTTTGCAGACTGTGGGACTGCTTGGAGCCAGGGCCTGGGTACAGAGGGCAGGAGGCTGGGGAGAGGGCCTGGTGGTGCTGTCCCCTCCTGGTCCCTGCTAGGACTGTGGGTGCAGGGACTGCAGCTCCAAGCCTGCCTGGAGAGGGGCATCTAGGGCTGAAGGATGACCAGGGAGACAGCCCAGGGCCGCCACTATCAGGTGCCACCACAGCTCTGGCTGGTACTTTTCTCATCAGCCCCGGCAGTCCCCAAGGCCATGGCCGTGGCCGAGGTTGGGTCCTGGCCTAGCCGGGCCCTGCCCCCGCGTGGCCAGACTTAGTACAGAGAGCAGACCAGGCCTTGCAGAGTCCCGAGGAGAGAACGGTGAATGGGGGAAAGCAGACGCAGGTCCTTCTGGGCACCCAGCTCTGCGTACTACCTGGCAGACACCTGGGGATTTGGGGAAACAGGCATGGGCAAGTGGGGGCCCAGAGTAAGTAGGGGTTCAGTGAGAAGAAGGGGAGTTTTCATCTTATCGATATGAAAAGGTTTTAATGTAATTAAGGGGAGTTTTCAAACTGAGCCGAGCTCTGGGGAGCCTTGCGGTAGGGGCAGGGCCTCTGGGATGCTGCACTGGGTAGGGGGAGTTGCTGCCCACCCCATCCCTGGTGACCTCCTCAGCTTCCAGCTGTGATTGTCAGGGCCTCGTGAGCTGCGGGTTGGCTGCGTGGACATGCCCTACAGGCTAGGGAGTTTTGGAACTGACTTTTTGGCTGGGGTCTGGGGGAGTGGGAGGGACTTTTTTACCAGCACCTCTTTCCACACCCGAGTGCCTGTCGCCCCAGCCTTGCCTGTTTCCAGACTTTCCAGCAAGCAGGGAGATGGGGCAGGCCATCCACCCTCAGATGAACTCCTCTGGGAAGAGACTGGGTTTGGGAGCTGGAGTAAAATTGGTCCCCAACTCCAGGGCTCTCTGAGAAGCCCATGAGTAGAAAAACCAAACTGGGGCCTACCATGCACTCCCAGGTCCAATCAGGTTAGCACTAGAGGGTCACTTGCTTGGCCAAGACCTGTGAGGATCAGAGCCTGTGTGCTGCATCGCCCAGGCCTGCAGGCCCCACAGTGCCTGGCTGCAGACTACGTGCTGGGAGGTAGGAAGCCGTTGGATGCCCTAACCTGGGCAGGTTTCCTCCGTGCTTCTCTCTGGTTCCCTAAACTTGGCCAAGGGCTAGAAGAAGGCACTCTTTCTAGGCTCCATTGGCTTCTGGGTCAATTTTTGCTCACCCTCGGGTTCCTGCTGCGAACTCAAGATTAGCTAAGAGAATAAAGCTAATCGCCTTAGTTTACATGAACCGGAACTGCCTCGGGAGGGGCTCAGACCCACAGCACTAGCTTACCCTGCTCCCTTCACAGGGCCACTGAGTCAAGCTGGGCTGAAGGTTTCCTCTCTGGGCACATTCTGCTGTCTTATGCTAGGTGGAAACGTCTCCGAGTCAGATTTGAGCTACAGAAGGCAGGAAGCCATGAGCAATGCTTAGGGACAAACCAGTTTGGTTCCCACCACACAGAGAAAACGAAGCGCCCAGCACCGAATGCTGGCAGAGGTTTAATGCCAGGGGCACAAGCTTGCTGGAGTGTCAGGTCTGAATGCGGGGAGAGGTGGGGCATGACAACCCCTAGGGCCATTTGTACCCCAGGGATGCTTCCCACAGCTCCAGACTGGGGCCATGGGAGCCGATACGGACTCTGGAGTCCATATTTAAGGCTCCCTTTCCCTCCTCTTCCTGCCCACTGCCCAGGGAAATTTGCCGTGACCCAGATAATTTTAGAGGACAGAAGGACACAGCATGGATTTCTGGCCCAGTGAGTTCAGAACCTGTGTGGCAAGGCTCTTCCCTACCTGCTCAGTGCGGAGGCCTCCCAGCGTCCACACCCAGTCCCTGGTTCTGAAGTGGTTCTCCAGAGGGTTGGGGCGCTCCCAACCAAGACTTCCTAGGAATGTGAACCACGTAGCAGATTTAGAACAAACCCCAGATGTTTGGAAACCTATTTCCTTCTGGGGCAGGAGGACGTTGTCCCTCTCAGACGCGCAGCCCCAGGGAGTGTCCAGCCCGGATCCGCACCCTGGAGTTGGGCTGGGGCGAGGACCCCTCAGGAGCGCGGATGGGAGCGTGTCTGCATCTGGGGTCCACCAAGTGCATGGGATGGGGGCTGTAATCAGTTTTGTTTTGTTTTGTTTTTTAACTTGGGAGAGGGAGGCTGTGGGCCTGAACCCCGTTTGAGGCTGGGAGGGAGCTGGGTCCAGCATCCCGTCCCAAACCGGCTCTTTAAGTGCAGGAAGCCCCCAAAGACTTCGTCCCCGCGGCGCACAGTGGGCCGGGACCAAGTCTGCGCCAGTCCGCGGGGCCCCAGCCGCTGCGCGGGCCTCCAGCTACCGCCCAGAGAGCAGCAAACGGAATCGGTTTCCCACGCCGTCCCTCGCCATCCCGGAACCTTAAAAAATCCACCAACGAATCCGGTTGTCCGGTGTGCGCTGATCCTCAGCGCGGGGCTTGTCTGGCACCCCAGCTGCCTGCGCTGCCCTGAGCCGGGGACCCTCACGCAACCCGCCCTGCGGGGTCGCCCGCCTACGCACGCCGGGAGCGACCTCATTCTGAGCCTCCGGCCCTGCGGCGCCCGCAGAGCTCCGCACAGCGGAGGTGGCGCTGCGGCCGCCGCGGAACGCTGCCCGCTTGGACGCGGCCGCCGCCTCTTGCTCCCGGTTCCCGCCGCGCGGGCCGGCCTGGCAACAACGAAAACGGCTAGCCTCGTGGCTTTCCCGGCCGCCCAGTCCCAGGATCCTCTCGGTGGGAGTCCGCTCTCCGCCTTCCGAAACGCCACGGAGGACAGGACGCCGGCGGGGCGCCTGCTAGCCCAGCAGACTCCCCACCTAGGCTCGCACCAGATTCCGCATCTCCGTTTGCAAAGCTCCGTCCTCGGCCGTGGTCCCTGCCCCCACACAGTCTACCCTCTCGGTTTGGAAACCAAATTTCGCCTTTGATGTTGGGAGCTCCACACACCTCAGATGTGACCCGCAGGTGGAATTGCGCTGCCATATAGTCTCTGCGCCTCGGTTTCCCTGTCTTTGGGGCCAGACACTCCTGTGTTCTCACGGATCTATGTGGGGTCGCGGGATAACGGAGGGATGGAGTCCTCCAACCCAAGGCCCAGTGCAGCCCACCCTTCCTACACGTGTGCGAGGTGGGGCTTAGAAGCACCCGTAGGGGAGGAGTGACCAGCCCTGCTCTTCGTGCCGACCCCTTTGTCCCGGCCGCCCATCTGGGAACCGTCTCTTCTGGGTCTCAGTGCTCCAAGTGTGAGGGCCCACCTGCCCGGCGCGGGCATCTCATCCGAGCCCCGGCGGGGCCCTCAGCTCCCTGTGGGGATGAAGAGGCAGTGAGGTTTAAAACATCAGGCCCCAGCTCCCGCGCGGCAGCCACCCTGCACCCCAAGTCCCACAGAGGCTGGAAGCTGGGCCTGGAAGGGAGGGACGACAGGTGACAGGGACCCTGGTCCCAGCTGGGCTTTAGGAGGGTTCGCGCCCCCTCCCCAGCCTGCCCGGGACTCCGCGTTTCAGTGCTCCAAGGCCGGTGGGCGTGTCCGGGAAGATCTGGGCGGGACCCCCCCAGGCGTGACCTTGGGCCGCTGCGGGGCTGGGGGTAGGGGAGCAAGGATAGGGCAGGACTGAACAAACCTCACAGGCTGCCCCCTGCTTCTGGGCAGGACCCACAGGGGAGGGGTGAAAGGCATAGAGGTAGTCAGGTGTCCAAGTGGAAACCTCCCCCGCTCCGTTGACTTGCTAAGCTAAACCCATAATGGCCGGCCAGCCGTGGAGACACAGTTCCCTGAAACGGCAAGAGAAGGGCAGAGACCAGGACCGCCCCAGGCAGGAAAAAATTACCTCCTCTGCTGAGTGACCCCAAGGTGATGGGATCCGTCAGCGCAGCCTCTGGGGGCAGGGCCTCCTGCTCCCGCCCCAGGCACCCATGACCCTGGAGCTCTAGGAAGAGAGTCTGGGCTCAGGTGCCGGCTGACCGGCTTCTCCAGTGCAGGGGCTACTGAGTGCCCCCGCCCTCCTTCCCTCCCACAGCCAGAACCGAGGCCCCCCCATTGCAAGAACATGGGCTGAGGGGCAGGAACAGACCCGCACACAGCGCACACCCCCTGCGGCCCAGGCAGGAGCTCTGTGGGCCCGCCTGGGGATGTGGGTGAAGATGGCATGGCCCTGGCCTTGAGCAGCCCTCATCCATGCCCCCCACCCCACGGTATCAGTGGAATTATAATGGGAATGCGGGGGGGGGGGGGAGGGTGGCAGAGGGACCCTCCCTGCACATGCTGCCCTCCTGCTCCCCTCATGCACATGTGCCCTGACCACCACTCCCCGCCCAGGTCAGGTGGACAGCTGGGAGGGGAGCTTTAGCTTAGTCAGCCCAGCCCCGCTCCCTCTGGGACCCTGGGTCACCAGCATGTTCCTAATGAGAACTGTGGGGAAGAAAGGTGCGGGGAGGCGGGGAAGCTGTTTGTAGGGGAGGGTCCGTTGTTGGAGCGTGGACTGTTGGCCGCAGGGTGCCCTGCATCCTCTGACTCCTTTCCCAGAACCCAGATCTGTTCCTCGAGAGTCTGAGTTGGATTCATAGAGGACAGCTACCCGTCCCTGGCTGGCCACAGAGGGCAAGGAGGGGCAGGACAGGACAGGGCTCCTGGGAACTGCAGGTCCCCCTCACCCCTGCAGGTCAGGCCCCACCCTCTTGACCTTAGCGGGCCCTAGTCTTGCCTGGTCAGAATGGAGGTCAGCTGGTCTCCTGGCACCGGCACTGCGTGCTGCTCACAGGCCTGCTGCCCCCTGTGCAAGGCCAAGCCTCTCCATCAGTCGTGCTGCAGACCCTGCATTCCTTCCCCACAGGAACGTGAAGGTGTTTCCTCCAGCAGACCTGCAGCCTCCAGGGCATCTATGGCCCCCAGTGTCCCATGCCTGACTGAGCCTGAGGGCGTGCATGGAGCAGTGAACACCTCCTGATCTCTACAGCCTGATTTCAGCCCAGGAGGGGAGATGGAGGGGATGAGGGGCAACCTGCCGGGACATCCCCAGGAAGGCAGTAGCCCTTGCTGAGAGCCCAAGGCTCAGCAAGCTGGCCTTCATCTGTCTCTACCCACCCTTCCTTCAACAGCCAGAGCCAGCCCCATGTGATGGGGACCAGCAGTGAGCAGGCCACCCAGGTCCCCTGCTGCATGGCACACGATTTGGGAAAGGAAGCAGACTTTTTCATGGTGGGGGGTGGGCCTCAGCAGGATGATGGCCCCAGGGGACAGCAGTGGCAGAAAGAGCTTCCTAGGGAGGAACTGTGCTTTTCCATGCTATTCTCTGGCCCAGAGTACAGAGCCCAGGTGGCACTGGGCGTCTATGCTCAGCAGGGGATTTGCAGGTGCCCGGCTTGCCTCTGGCCCTGGACCACATGGCAGTGCCTAGTGACCCCCACAACGATCTCACGTGGCAGGAACAGTGTGATGATGGTCTGAGGGACAGGTACATGCAGAGACAGGAGGGTAAGATTGACAGGTGACTTAGGCAGCAGGACGACACCCCACAGGGCGGGCAGAGGACAGGAGCACTGCTGCCAAGGGGCCTCTGTCTGGGACCCTTTCCTGGGTTCCATCCAGTGCCAGAAGAGTGGGCTCCAGAGGGTGCACCAGCCTGGGGTCGTCCACATGCTCCTGACCATGACCGAGGCATTTATTTGCCCATGTCCAGAATGACTCAGCCATTTCGGGTTTGTATTCCTTCACAGTGCAGCTCTTTTTGGGGACGCAGGAGCGCCCTTCCTTCCCAACACCTGCCCTCAGGGAGGCCATCCCCAGGGGGCAGGCCCCACACCCCATCCAGTGGCTTTGGGAGCCCGGTTTGGGGCTGACATGCCAAATAAGTCATGTTCAGTATCTAGGCTTCTAGTGAGGCATTTCCAATCATAAAGTGTGTCATTTAAAAAACAAACGTGCCGGTTAAGTGTGCATAGAGCTTGGACCCCATGGGACATAGTTGTTCTAATAAACACGAATAAGCCAGTTTTCACATTGGAGAAATAACAGTTTCTAGTAGAAATGTGGTGCTTTTAAAAGAGGTTAATTAATAAACAGCAGGTAATTGTTCATGGCACATTGTGGCAGAGGGTAATTTTCATTTTAGAGGATGCAAGGGCCAAATACCCCTCCCCACTCAGCATTTTTGTGTAATAATCACCTTGGCTTCACCTCTGCCTTTAATTTTTACAGCTGGAGCTGTTTATCATCGCTCCAACTTTCACTAAAAAGCAAAAACTATCACTTAAACAAAGCCATTAAAAACCCAGCATCATATGTGGGTTTCTTAACATAAATAAATCATACAAACCAAGATTTATATTCTCCGAATGATGTCATTCATTGAAGGCTGCCTTCCCAATCGGAGCAGCGTTCAGTGGTTTTCCTCATGTGTGTATGCTTTTTGCAGAATAAGAAAAGCTGTCCTGGTGCCCGTGCTGCTCTTTTTCTCTGCCTGGCCCAGGACATCACAAAGGTGTCTCCCTGGGTCAGCTAAGCAGAACCTGGGTTTAAATGGTGAAAATAGTTACAACTCTGCAGACGGCTTTAAAGCTTTGCTTTTGAACCACACGTCCTGAGGTTGAAAGTCTGCTAAAGCTTCTGGAAGAATTCGTGCAGACCCCAGCAGAACTGAAGATCCTCTGGGTCCTCCAAGCCCACAATGAGTCTAGTGGCAGCATATTCACATTGAAATGAATGAGGAACATGAAAATTACCACAAATGGGTAAATGAGATGTGGTCTGTCCATATCCTGGAGGAATAATTTGGCCATAAACAGGAATGAAGTACTGACACATGCTACAACATGAATTAATCAAAAACATTTTTCTCAGTGGAAGAAGCCAGTCATAAGAGGTCATGTATTGTATGATTTCATGTATATGAATGGATGGGTAAATCCGTAGAGACAGAAAACAGATTAGTGATTGCCAGGGGCTGGGGGCCAGGGTCGGGGGAGTGACTTAGCAGGCATGGGGTTTCATTCTGGGAAGATGAAAAGTTCTGGAACTGGATGGTGGTGGTGGTCGCCCCACATCGTAAGTGTGCTCAATGCCACTGAATTGTACACTTTATTATTATTTTTAATTGACATATAGTTGACTGTGATATTATATTGGGTTCAGGTGTACAACATAGTGGTTTGACAGTTATATACTCACCAGGATAAGTATAATATCCGGATTCTACACTTTAAAATGGTGAATGTTATGTGAATTATATCTCAATAAATCTATTATTAAAAAGTCACTCCTGAGCATGCTGGTTTAAAAAGTGTTATGCTCATCTTTAAAGCTTCTTTTTAAATTCGTAAGTGTGCATACAGCTTGAAGAGTGTGTAAGGTACACATGCGCTCCCTGAGGGTGTAAGGTAGCACTGGCCTCAGCACCCGTGAGGCAGGGAGCTCCAAAGCTCTCCGTGCAGCTCCCTTCCCTTACCGCACCCCCTGCCCACCAGCTCAGAGGGAACCGCTCCCCACGCTTTTGTTAGCCATCTCCTTGACTTGGTTTACAGTTTTGCCACCTAATACAGCTCCCTAGAACTGTGAGTCTAGCTGCAGAAGCTTAATCAACTTGAAATGAGGGAGGGACATCCAAATCCCTGCCAGTGGGTAAGTGACATGTGGTCCGTCCATCCAGCAGGTTATTATTTGACCACGAAAAGGAATGAAGCACTGACGTGCTACAATATGGACGAGCCTTACGAGCATTATGCTCAGCGAAAGGAGCCAGACACAAAGGTCACTTACCACATGATCCTATTTATGTGAAGTGTCCTAGGCAAGCAAATCACAGAAAAAGAAAGCAGACTGGTGGCTGCCTTGCTCTAGAAGGAAAAGCAGTGGTGTCCTAGGTAGGGGACCCGAGTCTGGCTCCAACCCTTGGACACTGACAGGGGATACCCGGTTGGAAGCCTGTGGGAAAATAGGGCTAGCCCGTCGCAGCACAGGCCTTTTACTCACTCAAACAGCACACATTCATTACATACCCACTGTGTGCCAGCACAGCCACAGCCTCCAAGGATATAGCAGTGACCAAAGCAAAGAAAAGCCTCTCCTCCACCAGGAGCTAACTTCCTTATGGGGAAGGTAACAAGCATCAAGATACACAAGAACCTGGCCAGCAGGTCTGGAAGTATGCATGCTGCGGAGAATAATCAAGGAGGGAGGACAGGGGAGGAGTGGGAGGAGGATGGCTAGGTGAGACCTCTCTGGGGTGGTGGCATTTGAGCAGGTGTGAGAGAGTGAGGAGGAAGCCATGTGCACATCTAGGGGACAGCGTTTGGGCAAAGAACATCCAGCGCAGAGGCCCTGAAGCAAAAACAGCCAGTATGGCTGGAGCAGAAGAATGGAGGAGGAGAGTAGTAGAAAATCCATGCAGAGGGGGCAGTGGGTGAGGGAGTGCAAATTAAAATTGCAGGTGGATGGAGTTAAGTTGGTTAATTGTCTGACTTTGAGATAGGGAGATTATCTAGTATGATACCTGTGAGACCAGTGTCATCACAAGGGTCCTTAAATGTGGTAGAGGGAGCCAAAAAGATTTAACTGGCCTTGCTGACTTTGAATATGAAAATTTGTCCTGAGCCAAGGCATGAGAGTGGCCTCCAGAATCTGGAAAAGACAAGAAAATGTATTCTAGACCCTCTGGAAAGGAAAGTAGCCCGACTACTACCTTCATTTTCTCCCAGTGAGACCCATTTCAGATTTCCAATTAGCAGAACTATAAAATAATAAAACTGCCTCTTTAAGCCACCAAGTTTGTGGTAATTTGTTACAGCAGCCACAGAAAACTAATGGGGAGTGGGCAGGAACTTCATCCACATGTAATTAAGACAAGCCAGATCATGACAAGGGTCTAAGCCAGATTCTCCCAAACTAAACCAGAGGATGGTAACCACAGAGATACTGGTAATGGTAATTCTCACATCTGACACCTTAGTCACTCTGCCCCAATATGGACTGGTTGCCCTCAGTGTCCACCCCAGGTCATCATCTTAGGAGCTCCATTTGTCTGCTGGAGGATGCGTTTGGGTCTCCTGCTCCATAGTGCATATATTTTCTTGGTTTACTTTCTCGTTTCTGTGAAGTACATCCTCAAGTAACTTTTGATAAACTGGGAGCTACATTTTTTAGGACCTCATGTGTCTGAAGATGCCCACCATCCAGAATGATAGTTTGACTGGGCATAGAATTCTAGATTGGAGATGCTATTCATCCAGAATCTTAAAAATGTTGCCCTGTTATCTTCTTGCTTCCAGGGTATCTTCTTGCTGAGAAATCCGAGAGATTCTGTTGCCTTATGCTTTGTGTGTGATTTGCTTTCTCATCTTTGGGATCTTACAGAATCTTCTCTTTGTCCCAAATGTCCCCCTGTTGCACCCTGGAGTGTGTCTTTTTTCATTCCTCTGGGTCTTTCAAACTGGAAGCTATGTCCTTCAGCTCTGGGAAATTTTCTTGAAATGCTTTGTTGTTGGTTTTCTTTCCACTGCTCTTTGTTTATGGAAACCGATAGGATGAAGTTTTCTGCCCACATCCTGAACACTCCTTGGTTCTTTCCAGGTCTTGGGCAGCCAGAACAGCTGCCCCTGTTCCTCCTGTACTATCCTGGGTGGAGTTGGGCCTGCCCTCCTGCCTCTTGTTTGTGGGCACATGAGGACTCAAGGGTTTGCTCAGCAAGGCTGCAGCTGTGCCTGTGGCCAGCCAGGAGGGGGCTATGGCCAGAAGAGTGGAGGAATCTGGTGGGTTCCCAGGCCTGGCCCAGGAAACAGGCCTTCCTCCCCAGCAATGGGGGTGGCTGTTTTCCATTCAGTCACTGGAAGCTCTCTGTGTCCCCTGCCACCAGTTTTTCCAGGCTGCCTCCATCACTCACTTGCACTCTTTACTAGAAAAGCCTCCTGGCTGGTCCCCACATGCCTACCCTGTGTCCCCAAGGCAACCCTCAGCTGTCACTCAGAGGGTAGTCTTCTTGTATGTTTAATTTTCCTTTATTCTCCAGGGCCTAGTAGACAGTGTGGCACATGGGAAATGATCAATAGTTTTGGATGGATGGATGGATATATGGATGAAGAATGGACAGACAGATGGATAAATGAGTGAATGGATGGTAGATGGATGTATGGTTGGAGAATAGATGGATGTATGGACCCCCTGCCCAATCAACTAAGAAACAGAGTTTAACGATGAAACAAAATGAACTGGAGAAACTGAGGCCTAGCAGCGGGTGGGTGGGAGGGTGGAATTTGCTCAAGGTCATTGTGTACATTGGCAACAGTGCTGAGCCAGGACCCCAGACCTCTGCTGTCCCCGTCCAGCTGCCTGTGGTCCATCTTGACAAGAGGTGGGATCCATGCCTTGTGTCTGCCTTTGGCCCCAGAGTGGAGCCCTCAAGGCCCTGCTCTGAGCCTCACCTCCACTCCCCTGCACCTGTAGGAAGCGTGGCCTCTTAGGGCCTGGATGAGCCTCTGACCCTGTTCTGCAGAGGGAGTAGCAATGAGTCTGGCCAGGGTCCTTCCTAGACCCTCCCTAGTTTTGGGTCTTGGGACCACCCCTGAGGGACAACTCATAGGCTGTCTTCCTATATAACCAGGCACTGTGTCGTGGGCTGGGTCTGTCTTCAGCTGTGGGCTCTGCTGGGCATGGCACACCTCCTTCATGGTCCTTGGCCCTATAGGGGACTTCATGACCCAAAAGGTTCCCTGTGGAATGGCCTTGGGCTTTCTGTAAATGAAGCATTGCAAGAACAACTGCCCTGGGCTCTGGGGTTTTTATGGGTTTGCCTTAAAGATTTTATTTCCAGAAAAAACCAAAAGCAATTAATCCAAATTACAGAGTAGTCATTTACAATAATATTTGCTTTAAATATATGTATTTTCAAAAACCCCTAAGCTGTGAGCCTCCAGTGAGTTTGAGGTGAAGGACACCTTGAAATAATTACATTTTTTGCTCATTTTATGTTGTGAAAATGGCTTAGTCGATTTGGGAGAAAATTGTAAAATAGTCAGCTGACTCTCTTATAAAGGCAACGTTATTTTTTTTTCTTCAAACTCTGCCAGAATAACCACACTGTGATCATTTATCCTCTTGCCTCAAAGGTAGACTTCTTCCAAAGGTGCCCCAAACGTTGGTCCAGCTGCCTGTCACCTCAACCCTGGCCAGCAAAGGAGTGATGCCCCTCCCAGAAGCACACCTGGTGGGTGGCATTCCCATTGTCCAATGTCCAGCATGACGGGGCCCATGTGCTGGTGGACAAGCCAAGCACACCACTTGGGTGGATGGGAAGGAGGGGACCCATGGTTCACCTGTTCCCTTTGTCTTGGTGATGATTGGGAACCTTGCCGACCAGCATGAGCCCAGCCCAGCCCAGCCCAGCTCAGACCCTCTGGCCAATAAGCATGCCTGATGAGAGGCTTAGATGCTTGGAAAATGGGAATTCACTAAAAGATCAAATCATGCTTGATACAACAGAACACTCAGCTGTGCTGGGTCAGGATGCCTGGTTTTGATGCCAGGGCAGCCACTGAGTATCCAGGGACCTTCCCTTCCATTCCCCAGACTTTTCATCATCCAGTGGCTCCTCCCCAGATACATGATTTGTAAGTAAGTTCTCCCAGTACTTAACTTGTCTTTTCATTTTCTTAGCAGTGACTTTTGAAGAAGAAACTTTGTAATTTTATCAATACTATTTTCTTTTCATTTATAATTTGTGCTTTTGTTTCTGAAAAAAATCTTTGCCTAACCTAAGGTCATCAAATTTTCTATTATGCTTTATCTTAAAGTTTTAATTTTAATTCTTATATTTGGATCTAGAATCTACTTTTAATTCACTTTCTTTAGGGGTTTTTTGTTTTTGTTTTCTTTTGTTTTTGGTATGGTGTGAGCTACGGGTTGAAGTTCATTTCTTTGCATGAGTGTCCAGTTATTCAGCATCATCTGTTGAAAATTCTATAATTTCCCCCATTCAGTTGCCTTGGCAACCTTGTTAAAAATTAATTGACCAAATAGGTGTGGGTCTTTTTGTGAATTCTCTGTTCTGTTGATCCATGTATTTATTCTTTTGCCAACACCACACTGTCTTGATTACTCTAGCTTTATAATAAGTCTTAAGATTGTAATGTAAGTTTTCTAATTTTTATTTTTCAAAATTGGTCAGGCTGTTTAAGGTTCTTTGTGTCTCCACATAAACATTAACACTAGCCTGTCAATTTCTATAAGACAGCATTCTGGAATTTTTTAAATTGCTATTGCACTGAATCCATAGATCAATTTCAAGAAAATTGTCATTCTAGCAGCAATGAACACTCCAATCCATGAACATGGTATATCTTCAATTTATTTAGATCTTTAATCTCTAAAACTCAATATTTGGTAGTTTTTGGTTAAATTGATTGCTAAATTTCTTTTTTTTTTTCTATTGTGTCTTTTTAAATTTCAATTTCTGATTGTTCATTGCTAGCATGTAGAAATCCAGTTAATGTTTGTACATTGGATTTTGTACATTGTAATCTTACTAAACTCACCTATTAGGTCTTTTTTGTAGTTTCTTTGGGTTTCTTGAATAGACAAATATGATATCTGCACCTATTTCTTAAGTTAGCATTGGTAGTTCCGTCTTTTTCAAGAAATTTATCCCTTTCACATTAGTTTTCAAATGAACTGGTGCACAGTTGTTCATAACATTCCCTTAATACCCTTTTATAGTTTATAGGCTTGGTAGCCATGTTTCCTCTTTCATTTCTGGCTTTGGTAATTTGTGTACTCTCTCTTCCTGATCAGTCTGACTTTTGAGTTTTTAGTGGTTCTTCTCTAATTTTCTTGTTTTCTATTTCATTTATCTATGGTATTTATTATCTTCTGCTTACTTTGGGTTTCATTTTTCTTCTATTTATGTCTCTTTTAGAAGGGAGTATATATTATTGATCTGAAATTTTTCTTCTTTTCTAGTATAATAATTTAACATTACAAGTTGTCCTTTAAGCACTGCTTAATTGTATCCCACAAGTTTCAAAATATTGTATTTTCATTTTTATCCATTTCAAAATATTTTCTAATTTCTTCTGTGATTTTTTTCTGAGTCATGAATGACTTAGAAGTGTGTTGGTTAGTTTCCAAATATTTGGGGACTTCCAAACACTGCCTGTTATTGATTTCTAGTCTAATTCTATTGCAGTAAAAACAAGCACACTTTCTATGATTTCAGTCCTTTTTAATGTATTGAGGCTTGTTTTATGTCTCAGAATATGGTCTCTGGTGATGACTTTCATATACACATGGAAAGAATGTATATTTTGCTGTTGTTAGGTACATACATATGTAGAATCACTATGTTCTCTTGAAGAACTGCTCCTTTATTGTGAATTAGTGCTCTTCATTATCTATCTGGTGATATTTCATATTCTGAAATAAACTTTTATTTATGTTAATATGGAAGCTCCTGCTTTCTTTTGATTGGTGTTTACATCATATGTATTTTCCATCCTTTTACTTTTAACTTATCTGTGTTTTTATATTTAAAATGAGTGTCTTATAGACAGCATATGGCTGAGTCTTGATTTTTATTATCCAGTCTGACATTTTCTGCCTCTTAACTGGAATGTTTAGGCCATTTACATTTAATGTGATTGTGTATATGGTTGGATTTAAATCTACCATCTTATGATTTGTTTTCTATTTGTCTCATTTCTTTGTTGTTTTGTTTTTCTGCCCTCTGGAGTTAAATAAATGTTTTCAAATGCCCATTTTATCTCCAATATAGGCTAATTAGGAATACCTTTTCTCTGTAGTGATTGATCTAGAGTTTGCACTATACATCTTCAACTTATGAAAGTGACTTCAGATGATGTTATACCACTTCACATACAGTGCAAAGCCATACAACAGCGTGCCTCTATGTCCCCTCTTCTGTCTTTTGTGTCATTGTCATAAATTTTTACTTCCTTAGCTTATAAACCTTTCAATACATTATTTTCCTTGGAGAAGTTAATTATATTTACTTTTTTAAAATTAATTTAAATTCTCTTATATTTACCCATGTATTTATCATTTCTTCATGTTTCTCTATTTCTCTATTTTCATTTTTTGTTTCTCTGTTTTCAACTGGTATAATTTCCTTCTGGGTAAAGAGTGCTGTTTGACATTTATTGATTTATTGTAGTGCTGGTCTGCTGACCATAAATTCTCTCAACTTCTATTTTGACTGAAAATAATTTATTTTCCCTTCATTTTTAAGAATTTTTTGCTGGGTATTGAATTCTACATTGACAATTTTCTTCCCTTAGTGCTTTAAAGAAATATCTCCATGTCTCATGGCTTGCAGAGTTTCTGGTGAGAAATTTATTTATAAATTAATCTATCATTTGTATATAATAAATGTTGTATTCTCTGGCTATTTGTGAGGTTTTCCCTTTATCACCCTAGCAATTTGATTATGATATACTTTGGTATGGTTTTCTTTCTTTCTTTTTCCACTCAAGGTTCCTTGAGATCTGTGAATTTATCATGCTTTTTTTTAAATCAAATTTTTAATATTTTGAACGACTACTTCTTCAGATACTCTTCTGTCCTTTGTATCCTTCCTCCCATCAGAGATTCCAGTGATACCTGTGTCAGATTGCTTCCTGTTACCCCACTGATCACTGTCTGCTGGCTCACTTTTTTCAGTCATTTTTCTCTGTGTATCATGTTGCATTATTGTTATTGTCCTCTTAAAGATCCCATTGATCTTTTCTAAAAAATTCTCTGTGGTATTTATCTCATCTGCTGTTAATCCCATTCAGATAACTCTTTTTCATCTCTAGAAGTTCAGAAATAGCTTCTATTTCCCTCCCCATTCCATTTACATGTTCCTCCGCCTTTCTGGAAGTACAGATTATACTCATAATAGCTGCTGTAACCTTCATTTCTTGTATTTCAATTATTTCATTCCAGGGTCTGTTTATAATTATTGGTTTTTCTCTTGGTCATGGGACATATATTCCTGCTTCTTTTCATTCCTGGTAACTTTTTTAACTATTTATTTTATAATTTTACTCTTAAAGAAGTTTCAAAAGGGCGCACAGAATTCTAATATACTATTTGTTCAACTGGTCATGATGTTAACATTTTACTTAACCCTAGTACAATTGTGCAAACCAGGAAATTCACACCGATACAACACTACCAACTTATGACAGACTTCATTTGAATATCGCCAACTGTGAATATCTGGGAGACTCTGAGAAAAGGTAGGAATCAAAGTCCTAACCTCAAAATAGAGCCTTATGCCAAGACAGTTTGCAGGTGAAGTCTTTCAAGGGACAGATAATTATTATCTTTTATGAAGTTTTCTGGAAAATAATAATAGAGGGAAAATGACCCATTTGATTTTAAGAGATTGGAATCAGTTTGGTTCTAAATCCGAATAAGGGCAGCAAGAGAAAGGAAAGTATGGGCCTATTTTCCTTATAAACACAGACAGGACAGTCTTGAATGAAATAGTAGCTGAATGGGTCCAACAGTGTGTTTTAAATACACATTCATCAGAGCCAATAAAGTTAAAAAGACCAATAAATTTTAATGTTGACAAACATGTAGGGTAGCCAACCTGCTTATATAGTATTGATGGGGCATTTGGGGGAAAGATCTGGTAGTTTCTTATAAATCTAAACACATAACTACCCTCTGACCCAGAAATCCCATTTCAAGGTGTTCGCCCAAGAGAAATGAAAATATGTGTCCACAAAACAACTTGTACAAGGATGTTCATGACAGTTTTATTCATAACATTTTAAACTATGTGCCCATCAAAGGGAGACTGTATTACCAAACTGGTATATACACGAAGCAGACTACTCAGCCATATAAATGCATGGCCAGTCCACTCAAAGGCCCAGTGCACCTCAAAGCCCTTACGTTGGCGGGTCAAAGCCAGACCCAAGGGCTGCACACCATGTCACTCAGTTTACAAGAAGCCCCAAGCAGGCAAAACTGATTCACGGTGGGGACATCAGAGCTGTGCTGCCTCTGAGGGAAGGGTGCTGGGAGGGAGCATGAGGGGGCTTTCTGGTGTGATTGTCCTGCCTCTCCAGCGGGGCTTGGGGTGTGGAGAGGGGTGTGTTTGGCAGTCAGTGTATGCAAGTTTTACTTCAAAATTTAAGAAAGGACCAGGCAGAAATATTGAGCTCTAGTTACTGATGTACACACTGAACTGTTCAGGGGAAAGTGAGTAGAGGTTTGCAACTTTTACCTTGAAATGCATCTAAAAGAAACAAAATGTGCACCACATAGTGATTATAGACAGTAGCACTGTGTTATCTGCTTCAAAGCTGCTAAGAGACTGGATTTTCACTACACCCACCACAGAAAAGAAATGGTAATTATGTGGGGTTGACGGAGGTGTTGCAACACATTAAATGTATCAAATCAACACAAATGTCATAAACTCCCAAAGGTTACAGTGTTACAGTGGTATAGCTCAGTAAAAATAAGTTAAATAATATTTTTAAATAAAAAAGCAAAATTGGTAGATGGATAGAGGGATGGATGAATGGATAGGTACATGATAAAGCATGTTTAGCAAAATACTAATGTAAATGGTATAAAATATTAGGAAATTCTATCATTAATATGTTAATCTAAATGGTGGGTGTATAGGTGTTCACTGTATAATTCCACTTGTCTATGTGCTTGAAACTTTTTGTAATAAAATGTTGGTAAAGGTACATCATGATCAAATATGCCTTTTTTTTCCAGGAATGCAAAGATAGTTTCAATTCAGAAAATTGATCAATTTACACTAAGGTCCTAAGGAAAAAATTTATAGGTACAAAAGAAGTTCTTGATAAAAGTTAGCATTTACTGGGGGACCTGATGAAGGGGATAGTGTAATCACCATAATATTACTCATTTAATTGTAGATTAATGATATCAAAATAAACTTTAAAAAAAAAGGTAGCATTTACTATCTTTCTAAAGGTTCTCAGAAAACCAGGAATAGGAAAGAAGCTTGCTGAGCTTGATAAGGCGGGTTTTTCACTGAATGGAGTTTGGAAGCTTTCCCTCTGGGATCAGGCGATACCGGTCCCTTGTGACTATTCAGGGCAGCCTCTGGGCCCTGCCACCTCAGCCACATGCAAGCTAGGCATTAGACCTTTAAGTTGAAAGGAAGGAATTAACCCATCACTATTCGTAAGAATAAAAGTCAAAAAAGAATAAAAACCAAAAGAAAGATCATCTATGTAATAGTCATCTATACAAAAATCCTAAATGACTAATAGGCAAACAACATCAACAACAGAAAAATAGAGTTCAGTAAGATTCTAGATAAGATATCAATCCATAAAAATACTGGCATTCCTGCACATCGGCAGTAGTCAGAGAAAGTAATGGAAAGTAAGATGCCATTCACGTGAGCAACGAAACCCCTCTGTGTCTAGGAATTAGTCTCATCCACGAGGTTTTTCAGGAAAATGCTTTAGTTTCTGTTAAAGAGCATAAAAAAGACACATAAGAGGAAACACATTCATGGATGGGAAACAACTCAACATTTTAAAGACAGCAGGTCTCTGTTTAATCTTTAGTCAATTCAATTCCAATTGAAATCTCATCAGTGTGTTCGAAGGACCTGACTTGTCCCAGTGTCAATGTGGTTGAACTAAGGGTAGCAGAGAATTAAGACATTCACCCCACTCAATACCAGGGTCCCCCAAAGCTGTAGGATAACATGCACAAAGTGTGCCATGGGGTGACCCTGTGGTGGAGGATGGAGGTCACACAGAGGCGTGGGTCACGACAGGTTTTACCTCTGGAGAAAAGATAGGTAGTCTCATGGCGGCTTTGTAAACTGACTCACTATGTGGACAAAAATCAGACCTTTACACCTACACACTTGGGATGCATGAAGCCCGAGGTGTGAAGGAAAAAAAGACAATGGCTTTGCTAATGAAAGAAAATGTGGGATGAAATCTCTGACCTCTTGTGGCAGGAAAGAACTTGTTAATTTAGACCTAACACCTATCCCTATAGCTGGAAGTTAAGGGATCTGGCTGTATTTAAATTAAAGATGTAAACAGATTAAAAAAATACAGACGATACAAAGATGTCAGTTTCATGAGGAACTCCGGAGGGAAGGTAACAGTGCGGGAAGCATGAGCCACAGCTAACATGCTAATTAATTCGGAAGATAAGGGACATGTTACAAAGGAAAAAAATTCCTAGTAGGGGAAACTTGAGTGGCCATCACACACACGCAGAGACTTTCAATAGTAATCAGAGAAATGCACATTGAAAACAAAGATTTTTCCACCTCAAAGCCCATGAATTTGCAGAAATTTGAAAGTTGAGTCGTGCTAAGTGTGGGTGAGTGTGTGGGGCAGCAGGCCTCGTCCTCCAAGCGGGGGTGGAGACAGTCCAGCGTCAGAGTGGAGCCTCAGAGCTCAGTGAGACTGAAAGGCATAATCTGCCACCAAGCACCTGCAACAGAGGATGCGTATCCCTGCTTCCTCATGCACAGGAATGCTGGTGTCTGCCTGGCACGGTGCACATGCCATGGAAAGCCCCTTAGCAGTGAGAGGCCGTGCTCTGGGCATTCATCCTGAGAAGTGGACAGATCCCTAAAAATATGCTGCTGTGTGAAAATTACAGGAAGCTGTGGGAAGCCAAGAGCAAACTACACACACACACACACACACACACACACACACACACACACACACACACACACACGGCTTCAGTGCCGAGCCCTTAAAGCAGCCTCCTCTCCCAGCCGCCAAGCTGCAGGAACTGGGGACACCAGGGTTGGAGCTTGGGAGCTGCGACAGTCCCCTCGGGTCCCCAGCCAGCCCCAGGTGCATCTCAGCAGGTGCCAGCTCAGGTCACAGCCCATGAGACTGTCCCTCAGCTGCCTGCCCCTTGCTCCGGCCCTGACTCCCTGGGTCCTGGCTCCTGGCCGCCGTGTATCTCACCTGTCACAGGCTTCAAGCACAGGGCGAGGCGCGCGCCAGGCGGTTTGGACATTGATCCCCCCCACTCCTGAATGGTGTGAACTCTGGCTCAAACCGGCGAGTCCAGGGAGACCTGGAGCCTCGCCCCTCACTTCGTTGGCAGTAAGCTTCTGTTTTTACCTTCATCTGCCTGAGCCCTTAGTCCGTCTGTCTTTCAACTAGCTTCCTACATTTTCGAGTTTTTCACATTTTCTGCATTTTATAGATGAGGAAGCTGAGTCACGGAGCCACCAGATGACCTTCCTGTGGTCATGGGACTTGAATGAAGGCTGGCTGGCTGCCCCACACCTGGCTCTTAGCTCCTGTTCTGAGCCACCTGGGGCAGGTGAAGACAGTGGGGTCGGTGAGGACTGGGAGGAGACACGGGGGTGTCGGGGGCAGGCTCACGGGACCACACAGGGAGGCAGGTGCCCATGCTGACACAGAAGCACCTGTGCTCACATTCTGGGCTGGGCCGCTGAGATGTGGGATCTGGAGACAGGCACTGTCCCTGTGCCCACTGCCCCAGGCCCTTTGCACAGCTGCCCCTTCCTCCTGGCTTCCTCCTGGTGTTCTTCTGGCTGTCTGCCTTCTCTGCCGGCTCTCTCTGAGTGGAGTTGAAGTATAATCTTTCAAAAGGGTAAAATGGCGACTCTGAGATAAATATACGATAAACCTGCGTCAATGATTTTACCCAGTTCATTAATTTATGAGGGAAGCAGTAAGGCATAAAAGCCACTCAAGGGACAGCCCAGAGCCCAGACACCTGTTGGCAGCCAAGGAGGCAAACCTGAATCTGGGAGACATGATGCTGGCTGTTCACAGGGCAAGGACCAAGCCCCCCTCCACAGACAATGTCCTTTTGCCTCTGCGGGCTAGATGTGGTGCCTTCCTCCCTGTGCTTTGCAACTGATGGGGTCACAAAATGGCTCATGGCAAGGAGCAGACCCCATAGTTCAGATACACCAAGGGTCTGCCAGACGATGGCCACAGAAAGGCTTGTCCCTGAGCTGGTTTTCCTGACGGTTGAATCCTCCCATGCCTCTCCTTTGTGACATCCGTCACAGCAGCCACTTGCTGGCCCTGGGTGAGTCCTTGACAAGCCCAGGAAGGTGAGGCTCATGGTAGTACGGGCAGGAGTGGGCGGTGCCCAGGGCCCCAGGTGCATGGCCGCCCTCTGTCTGGGGAGGGAGAAACACTCCTGGAGTGTCCACTATGCTGACGAAGAGAGCGAGACCTGACAGCTCAGCCCACATCCCCATCTTGGTGCCTCCGTGGGGCAGGGTGGATTTCAGCCCAAGCAGGCTGGCCGCAGTGTGGACTCCTAACCACACTGCCCCAGGGACTCCAGCAAGCCGTGGATCCCTGGAAAAGGCCACATGGGGAGCCGCATCATGGCAGGATAAGAGCCATGAGAGGGGACAGGCAGTCGCACACGGCCTGGAGACCTAAGGCAGCCAGGGAGGAAGACCCAGGCCCACAGGGACAGCCTCCAGTTGGGAGGCTCCCTGACCCCACTCGCAGCTGAGATGCTAACGCCAGGCCCAGGTTCCAGCAGCATTGCAGGGATACTGCAGCAGACATGTCAGCCGGGCAGGTGTTTCTCGAGCTATAGCGGTGAGAGAGAGAGAGACCTCCATGCAGCACTGAGCTGACTCTGAACACAGTGGGGCAGCCGGCAGGGTGAGGGGCAGTGGGTGGGTGACCAAGAGGACCTGGGGTAGGTGTCAAGGGCAGGGGACTCTCACTAAAGCTGGGCCCGGCAGGCCACAGCCACGGCTCAGAGGAGTCTGGTCAGGGGGCTGTCCTGGCTGGGGATGAGACCTCCCTTCTCACGCGTGACCTCCCCAGCCCTGGGAAGAGGTCCTTGGAACTGGTCCTGCTGAGACCCAAGGCTGCCGGTGCCACTCTCTGTCACCTTCCACAGCCACAGAGACCCCACACAGGGCTGTCCTGCCCCCCAAAAGCTGGAAGCATTGCCTCAGGCCCTGCTGAACGCAGGTGCCCAGCTAGGCTGCCCCGGGGAGCACCACCCACATCCAGCGTCTTTGCGGCGAAGCCTGGAAAGGTCCTGGCCTCGGCCAGCGGCCATCCCCACAGTGCCGGCCGCAAACCCGGCCTGGCTGCTCATGGCCTCCTCTCACTCTGCTCATGCCTGCATGGTTTCCAATCACACCCTAAGTCTCCACCTCCTGGGTGTTGCCAAAGTGTCCCAGAGCACACTGAGGCGGGTGGACTATGGCCTTTGTGGGGGATCCACGTCCAACTCTCGCAGCTCATCAGTGGGCAGATAAGCCCCTCCCTTTCCATGACTCAGCTGGTCTCTGGACCCGCATCTGCCCCCTCCCGCCCCCATCCCTGCAGGGATCTGCCCTGGGGTGGGTGCTGCAGGTGGACACCCCACCTGGAGACCAGCGCTGGAAGGCACCGGATCCTCATGAACTTGGCTTGTCCCCATGAACAAGCCTCTGCTGGCTGCCCTGAGGTTTGGGAGGAAGGTTTCATTGCATCCCCAGGACAGAGGGAGACATTTAAAGGAAAAGCGGTTGTGTAATCCTCACGGAAAGAGTGATTTTGGTTTCACGTAATCCCCAGCAGAAATGCTGGAGCCATTTCAGGCTCTGCAGTCCACGAACTTCTACTGGCCAGGGGTCAGCTGGATGGGGTGGGAGTGACAGAATTCCACGTGACATGGTGGCAGAAACCCAGTCCCAAAGTCATCTTACCCAGCTGGGCCTGGGCTTTTTCCTCTGTCTACATGTGTGGCCTTTAGAGAGGAGGCTCTTGTCTCTCCTGAAGCGTCACTGCAGTGAAGTCCAGCTGCATCACAGCTCCCCAGACTGGGCTCAGGGCACCCCTGCTCCCTCCCACCGCAGCCCCCATGCCAGTCTCTGCATGTGGGCCCTGCCGGGGAGACCCTCTCTGCACTGGAGGGAGGTGGGTGGAGACACTCCTCTTCAGATATCCGGGCAGGAAGCCAGACAGGGGTCAGGAGCCGTGTCCACCCTGACCTTGAACCCCAGGGCCCAACATGAGGAGACCCCTTGCTCCAGCGCTTCTCTCCTGGAGCCCCTGGACTTAAGACAATCAAAGTGGGCCATGTTTACCATTCCTGCCACATTTCTGCCTGACCTGCCCACAGGCAGCTGCTTCAGTGTGACGACTACTGTGGGGCCTCACTCAGTGTGTGTGGAAGTTGTAGGTTCACACTTGTGCACATGTGCATGTGTGCACATGTCTGTATCTCTGTGTGTGCAGGCACAGGTGTTTGTGCGTATCTCTGTGCATATGTGCGTGAACATTGCAGGCACATACATGCATGCATGTGTACATGCATATGTGTATCTCTGTGCATGCATGCGTGCCCATGCGTGCATATATCAGTATGTCTCTGTGTATGTGCATCTGCACACACCTGTGTGCATGCACGCAGATATGCGTATGTGTGTGTGTGTGCATCTGCATGTGTGTGCTCCCCCCCTCAGCCTGCGCACACATCCGCACACGTCCGGAGGATCCATGCAGGAGGCTGACTCAGGAGGGAGGGTCAGTTCTCAGATGGGGCCAGGAGCCTGCTCCGTCCTCACAGCTACTGAGGGCCGGCATCACAGCCTAGCAAGCTGAGTCACTGAAGATCCAGCAGCCAAATGGGTCACTCAGCTCCTTCTATTAACTGCTCATGAGGCTTACAGCAATTTATGTTCCCTGGATTGGTTTCAACAACATTACAGGCTTTCCTCCCCTAATTCTGCACATTGCTGTGGTTTGGTCGCAAAAATTTTACATTTTCATTTGTATCCTGAAAGCCTGACCCTTAACATTTTATTCACCGGTTCTCAGAAAAGGGAATTGCTTTCCTGGTGTCCTGCGGAAGTGACTGAGCCAGTCAGTAAGGTGTTTGATGTGAGCGTCACTGGGAACTCAGAACATAAAGGGCTTTGTGGGGTCTGACGTGCTCCCATGGGTGCCGGCTGAGGTCCAGCACCTTGCCAGACTCCTCAACGACCGAATGTCACTCCCCGGCTTGTTCCACACCTGGGTGCAGGCGCCTCTGAAGCCTCCGAGATTTACATGCAAATGGCAGGAATTTGGCCAATGCAGGTCAGCCAGGACAAACACCCACAGGAACAAGACCCTGGCGTGCGGGGTGGAGCTGCCACCCCTCAGAGAGAGGCATGTGCTGGCAGGCGGGGGTGTGTGTGCAGAGCTGGCTTTGAGCCAAGGGACCCCTAGCTGATGAGCACACGCTTCCCCCCACCAGCCCAGGGTGTGCCAGCCCCGGCCTGGCCCTGCCCCGCTCAGGGTCCAGGGCTCTCCCCAGGGTCAGACCTGCAGCCCTGCTCTGTGGAAAGTGCTGGACAGTGTGGGGTATTTTGAGCAGAAAGCATTTTGCACCAGATGTCATAAACATTTTCCGCAGTGCATATTGGCCAGGGTCCTCCAGAGAATAGGTGTGTGTGGTATGTGTGTGTGTTGAGAGAGACCCAGGGAACTGGTACAGCTCTAGCCCAAAGGCTGTTGTCTGCAGGTAGACCTCCTTCCTCCTCGGGGGAGGCCAGTCTTTGCTCAACACAGGCCTTCAGCTGGCCTGAGGAGGCCCACTACAGCATGGCAGCTAATCTGCTTTGCTCAAAGTCTACTGACTTTAGTGTTTATCTCATCTGAAAAACATCCTCATGGCATGTGGACCAGTGTTTGACCCAGTGTCTGGGTGCTGTGGCCTAGTCAGGTAACACATACGATTGGCCGTCACGTAGCCCTGCCGACTTGCTGCCAGAGTGAGGACAGAGCAGCGCCCTGAGCCCCACCGTCAGGGCTGGGGGTCTGGAGTTCTGGCCACAGCCAAGATCCCGTATGGCCTTGACACTTGCAGGTCGGATTTCTGACAAAGCTGTTAATGTTTAAAATGATGCGTACAGATTTTAGGGGAGAGTGAAGCCAGCACAGTTTTTGAAGGAAACAAGGACAGGATTTGAGAGGGGCAAACGAGACTCATTTCCATCTGCTGACCAGGCGCAGGAAGCCTGACTGCTGGCCAGGCCCTCAGGCCCAGGGGCAGGAGGTGCCTTCCGGGCTGGGTGTCCCCAGCAGGCGAGGACTGGAAGACACTTGGTCCTCCCTGAGGACCGGCTGCTTGTCCTGGAAAAGGCCTGTGCGGGTTTGTCTTTCTCCCACAGGGCTCCAGCCCCCTCCCTTCTCTCAAGAAAACCCACCCCTGGAATTCTCAGAGGACAAGCTTGAGTCACACAGGGAGGCCTGGGGCTCACACGTGGGACCCCACGGAATGGCTCACACGTGGGACCCCACGGAACAGCTCACACACGGATCCCCACGGAATGGCTCACACAGGCAGGAATGTTGTGCACCTTTATTACTGAAGCGTGTTTCCACTAAGGGCAAAAAAGTCTTTGGTTTGTGCTGACAAACGCCCTGCGCCTGACCTGCGGCCCCACAGCACCCGCCCCCTGTCCTGTCTGCAAAGGGAAGGCAGAGAGCTCCTGGTCGGGCGGACAGGGAGAGCGGGCCAGTCTGGACAGTGTCCTCTCCCAGCTCCGGACTCACATGCACCTGCCAGGAGGATTCAGAGGCGGGCTGCAGAGCCTGCTGGGGCGGCCGCGGCACCTCCCGGGCTGCTGAGCAGAGCGAGGCAGGGACAGCGGGCAGGTCCCTGGACCACGCATCTGTGGGTGGCCACCTCCGTGGTGGCGGCTGGGTCGGGGTTCTTAAGGAAGGGACATGCCCTGGACCCAGAGGGGCCCGCTGGCCTCCCAGTGTCTTTTATGGGACTTTCACAGGTCCATGGTCATCCCCAGGACCCACCCAGCCTCCCAGCCCAGTGCTGCCTTGGGGCGGTGCAGCCAAGGGGCATGCGGTATGTTTCTGCCCCTTGCACACAGCTGCTGGCCTGGGAGGGTCCTGTGCTCCGGGCACCCCTTTCTGCTGGAAGAGGACCAAGGTTGCTTGGGCTGCTTGCCCCCCACCCCATCCTGCCCCCCACTGGCCAGGAGAGAGAAGCTCGGAGCACTGAGGCCTGGGTCAGTGAGGCTTGCTGTGGACTCGGGGGATAACCTGCTGTGGTCCCTCTCCTCCCTGGTGACCTCGGGTCGCGGAGATGCTGTGCAGCCCAGCCAGGCTGGGGACACTGCCAGGATGGGTGCCATCCCCTGTAAGCCTGGGGGGTCTGATGGGGAGTTGATCTCTCTGACACCCCCCCCTTGCCCAGCTGGCCTCAGAGGGGGGAGGAGTGTGAGGGCTGGACCCCCACTGGCAAGGTCTCTGCTGTCCCGTCCCGGGTCACGTGTGGCCCACACTGGGCAGGTGTCTGCGGGCGCCACTCTGGTTCCCCAGGGCTGGAGAAAGGGCCCCTCGTGGGCTCCCAGGTCTTTCTGGTTTACAGCCTTACAGCCCAGGTGCTCCGCCAAAGCCAGCACTCCCAGGTCCCGTGGTCTTACTCCACTTTCTGATTGATGGTCCTGGGATGAGTTTTACGTGGAACATTCTCCAAGCTCTCTGAGAGATCAAAGGTGAGCCCCCCTCGGGTGGGACCGGCTGCCTCCTCCTCCCCTCACAGATCTTCATAATGTCCTGCTTCCTGGCCTAGCCAGCCACCCCCATAGCGGGACGGGGATCTGCTCCTTGCACGCCCTTCCCGTGCTCCCCTCTTCCCACCCTGCCCAGCTCTAGCCTGGGGGGGCACGAGTGACCCTGCAGGGTGCTGCCTTCTGAGCAGGACCTCCTCCTGGGCCTGTGGCTCTTGTCCCACATTACTGGCTCCTGAGGGACAGTGGCCAGAAAGGGGGGTGCTCCCTCCACCCAAATAGGGGCTCGCACAAGGATCCCACGCTACCTCTGTCTCGACCCTCCCGTGGCACCGGGTGCAGCCCTGCTGAGCCCTCCATTCAGCCCATCTTTTAGGGCACCCTTAGCCAGGCTGTCGGGCATGCTTGGGAAGGGCACAGGGTCCCTGTCTCCCCTGAACCCCAAGTGTCACCTGACAGTCTGTGCTGTGAATTTCCAGTGGCAAACAGGCTGTGAGCCAGAGTCAGGGCTGCCTTGCTCCTGTCGGAGCCCCCCAAGCCCCCGCGGCCCAGTGTAGAGCCGCAGATCGATGAGCGTGTCAGTAAAGAGATGGGTCTCTGAGGGTCCCTCAGGCGCAGAAGTCCTCCCCATCCACACCCCGCCCTGAGCACACAGGCATCTGTGCGGAATGCCCCATCTAGCTGTGGGAGCTGGGAGAAGGCTCTGGAGGCCTGCCGCCACTCGCCCAGGGTGTTGGGGTGGCCTTGGGGACCAGGCTGGCCTTGTGGAGGGGAGGGGCCTCCCAGCACACTGCTGTCCCACACCCAGCCCCCGCCCGCCTCCTTTACCTGGGCCCAAGGACCCCACACTCTGGAGCCCAGCGGCTCACTCTGGCTCCGAGCTTGGCCCATCCTTGTCAGCAGGCTGGCATAGCTGGGAGGTATCTGCTGATGCGGGCTGACGCCTCTCTCAGTAAAGGGGGCCCGCAGCGGGTGGACCAGCCTCCATCGCTCCCTCCCTGCCAGGCTTGGGGCGGGGTCTGTCAGGGTGGCCCCTGATCCTAAGGGCAGGCCCACAGTTGCGGTCAGAGCCCCCAGCCCCCTGGAACCAGCAGTGGCCGCCTCTGGCAGACTTGGCCGGCACGGCAGTGGCTGCGGTGGGGGGCCTCCTCCCTCGGCACCTCTCTCCCGGTGTCAGCCCTGGTCCTGCCTGCACTGTGGGCCTCGGTCAAGAGACAACTGTGGGGAGGGAGTGGATCCCCAAAATGCTCTGCTGGGCATCTGTGTGACCAGCGAGGCCCCCTGGAGGGCAGCTCCCCTCAAGAGCAGTGCCCAGCATCCCAGCCATGGCCCCAGGACCCCTGGGTGGGGCCCAGCTGCCCACGTGGGAAGATGGCCCTGGGCCCTTCCAGCCCAGCCACCCTCTCCCTTCAGCTGCAGCCACCAAAAGGTGGGGCTCAGGCGGCCTGAGATTTGAATAATGGGAGAGAATTATTCTGTCTTCACGCGAGCTGGAACCCAGCCCTGCTGCCCCTGAGGGTGACAGCCAGGGCGCAGCGTCTCACCTTTCTGCGCTTGAGCAGGGCCGGTGGTGGCAATGAATGCCTTGTTCCCAGTGTCGGGCATTGTCACCCGTGGCGGCCCCGGCACACAGGATCGGCAGGCACCCCGGCAGCCAGGCCGGCGAGGCGCTGGGCGTCTGCTGGAAAGGCGAGGCGGGAACCTCACTGGCCGCTGACAGCAGCGGTGGGTGGCCTTGTGGTCCCTCTGCTGCCACCGGGACCTGAGCCGCTGGGAAGGGTCGTGGGCGCCTCACTGGGGGAAGGGGTTTTCATTATACAAACTGGGGCGGGAACAGGTGGGGGCCGGAGTTTGGGGCCCGCCGTCAGAGGTCGCCTATCAGGACTAGAACCGGCATGGAGGGAACCAAGCAGACAGTCTTCCAGGGAGCCAGGAACCAGGCAGGGACGGGCTGGACCCGGGGCTCAGCGGAACCCAGCCTGCCCAAGCCTGTCATCCCTGCAGACAGCCTGCTCCACCGTGGACCTTCCAGGAACAGTGGGGAGGGAGGTGGCCCTGCCAGGGCTCAGCCTGCCCCTGCTTCTAGGACTGGGGATCTGGTCTGTTGGTCCTCACCGGGCCCAGCCTGAGCCCTGGCCGCTGTCCTGCTCCGCTCAGGCTCAGGACGAGCTGCCCAGCTTGGTGTTCCTCGGAGCACAGCCTGTCTGTAAGCACAGGACATGCCAGAGAGCAAACAGCCTGACCGGGATGCAGAGCCTAGCCAGCAGTGGCCTGGCCAGCTGGCTCCCTGCTCATGCCTGAACCCCAGGACCTCAGGTTCCAACATCACCTCCCCAAGCACCGGGCCTTGTACGGCCAGCAGTGTCCCCCACAGCTTCAGCCCCCGGGAGGCATGAAACACTCAGCATGGTCCATCACCCCATTACCATGCCTTTGCGCCCAGGATGCTGGTGCCACATGCATGGGCCTGCGCTGCCCAGGCCGGTGCCCCTCAAACCAGCACATGTGCCCAGAAGCTGGCAGCTGGGCACCACACTGACCCTCCCCCAGGGGTCTTAGGGCAGCTTGAGAATCACACATGCTCCTACCAATGCCCGGGAGCGCCCAGCCCGCCCCCCTGGGATGTGTGTCCAGTGGGCATCCGGACACCTTCCGTGCCTTTGGTAGGGGTGGAAGCCGCCTCTGAGTCAGATCAGAGAAGCCAGGGGCCAGGACAGGGCTGTCCTGGGGGAGGGTCATGGCTCTATGTGTTGGGCCCCGGGCCCCCGGCCCGGGTGGCTCTGGCCCCACCAGCAGCCCTGGTTCCCTTGTCTGCTGGACTTCCAGAGCATGAGCCTAAATGCTCAAGCACCCATGAATCCCCCCATATGGAAGTCAGTGAGCTGCACAATATTTAAACTGTCTACAGTCGTACCTCGTTTGTTTACAAGCTTCCTGTGCGAGCCTGGGGCTCAGATCCCCACGCTAGGTTCCCCAAGCACCAGTGAGCCCCAGCCTGGAGGCAGAGCCCCATCCACACATTCCGGGAAGGACGGGGTGAGGGCAGCACAGGGTAGGGGAGGTTTGCAGGCAGGGGTTCAGGGCCTGGAGGGAACCCCTGCCCACTGACTCCAGCAGAGGCGAGAGCGTCCGAGAGCCCTGTCTCCTGCTGTGGGCTATGACTGGGCAGGGGCGTCTCCCCATGGTCCCCTGTGCCTCCTCATGGTCACAGTGTCCCCCTGTGTCTAAGTGGGCTCCTTCCCCTGGGGTGAGGGTCTCACTGGACAGAAATCCAGCCTGCCCTGATGCATGGAGAGGTAGACCTCTCCTCCCACTCTCTTGGATCTAGGGTTGGGATGCTGGGGTCTCAGGAGGTCATGGAGACGGTGGGCTTGGTGCTGGTGCCAGACCTGGAGTGAAGGGAAACCACAGGCTGAGTCCCCCAGGGGCTGGGCAACCCGTCTCCACAAGCAGGGGCTTCCATCCCAACTCCACAGAACGAGGTGTTGCCCTGGGAGCTGGCACCAGAACCTCTTCTGTTTCCCACCATCCCTGTGTTGAGGTTGGCACAGAAGGGCAGCTGTGACCCTCTGAAGAATGGGTGACAATTACCCCATTACAGATGGGAACACCAAGGTTCCAACCAACCACATGGCTTGTTCAGGGCCAAGTTGCACTCCTGCCCGCACACCACAGCCAGATAGGACATGGGAGGCATTTGTGACCCTGGAGTTCCGGCCATAGGCCAGCAGAACAGGGCCCAGGTGGGAGGAAATTGTGTCATGCAGTGACCAGATGCCTTATGGAGGGTCAGCTCTGTGCTGGACACCAGCATGGAGAGGGCTGGTGCACAGGTCACACCGCTAGGGGGTGATAGAGCCTCTGAAGGGGAGCCGATGATGGTTGTACGCCCTTGTACTCACCCCCATGGGCCAGGCGGAGGATGTCCAGGCCCATGGTGGAAATGGCAGGACTCCTGGGGGTAGGAGGCGAAAGCACAGAGATAGCTGCCTGTGGGTGCTTCACCCGCCCCACCTGAGGTCCAGGGCCAGGATCCTCTGTGGCAGGAGCTCTGGCCAAGAGCCAGACACCATGGTGTTGGGGTTGAGTTCATTGTTCTCGGTTCTTGTCCCTACCACAACAAAGAATTGAAGGGCTGAGACACAGTAGTGAAGCAGAGTTAAAGCGTTATTTGAATCTACTCCGAGGGAGGTGCTGGCCAGGAAGGTAGATGAAGGCAGGTGTACTTGAATAAAGCAGAGAGGAAGGAAAAACAGAGGGAGGAAAGGGAAGCTCATTGAACTCCGTTCAGCACAGGGCACATCCTCTGCCAACTCCGGAAGCCAGAGTCACCCTGCACCCAGTGTCCGCTTGAATCTGCACGGCGTGGGCACTAAGCCCTTGCCACCCCAGGATCTGCGGGAGTTGCGGGCACTGGATGGAGTGAGATTATGTTCTGAGAACTTCCCAAAGGCAAAGAAGAGAGACTTTCAGGCAGGCTACTAAAGAGAATGATCATAGAGCTGAAGTTCTGTCTGGGTCACCCAGGCGACGGGAACTTGCAAGCCCCAGATCAGAGCTCTCAGCCGCCCCTCCCTACCTATCTGGAGTAGGACAGAGAGCGACACACTCGGAGAAAGGCGAGAGCGGGTGACCTCAGAGAGGAGGGGCACTTAAGGGTTTAGGGTCTGGGGTTTTATAGGGCTTCTTTGGCAGGAGTCAGCATGACACCTGGTCTACTCTGAGACCCCTTTCATGGGCTTTACTGGCTTTATTCTCCCTCTACCTCCTCATGTCTATTTTTCTGCCTAAAAATGGCTGTGGGCAGAAGCCTGATCTCTCCCACTGGGAGCCCAGTGACCAGTCCTGCCTGGAAAAGCACTTGTCAGGGTGCAGGGCTCTACCAAGTTCCCTGTAGGTGGGACAGGTGATCCACTGCCCAGAGGAAACAGCAGCTGAGCAGGCAGGAGCCTTGCTGCAGAGGAGGGGCGGCCCCCTAGGACACGTCTGGCCATGTCCAGGCTCATCCGCAGACCAGTCACATTCCTCTCCAGGCCCTGGATGTCATGGCCGCTCTTGGCCCCTCTGTTCGGACTGGCTGTGGATTTGGGGCCTCTGCCCGGATGGCGTGGCCCCTGGGAGTAGAGAGTGTCCTTCTGTCATCTTCAGCCCCTCTTGCCTCCTCCACTGGGGGCTGGGAGGAGCCTCTCCTTAATGTCCTGCTGGCAAAGGAGGGTCCCTGCTCCCACAGGCCAGGAACCAGTGACGTCTTGCCCTTGGCATGAGCCATGTCTTGGGGCAGGCACTTGTCTTCATGGACATGCATGGTGGCCATCCCAGTCTCCATACTGTCTACAAGGAGGTCTGGGTTTGGGGGTGGGTGAAAAGGACCCTGAAGCACAAAGTACCCCCAAACAACGTGGCGTCATGGCCCCATTCTCTCTGGGATTCATGGCTGCCTCCACGAGAAGCCTGGACCACTGGAGCCCCAGCAGGTGAGGTGCCTCCAGATCTCCCCTGTGGCAAGGAGGTGACCATGCCATGGGGTGGCCCACCAGGTGTTTGAGTGTGGGGACACCCCTTTGGCCTTCACCTCACCTCAGTGCAGCACTCTTTCTGCTTCTATGAGACCATGGCTTTGGGGGCACCCCACAATCGTGGCCAGTATGTCCTATGTGCCTGCTCCTGCCGGCAGAACCCTGAGCTGTCATCCAGAATAGTAGCAGCAGGATTTGGGGGCAACGGATGGAGCTTCATAACATGGCCACTGTAGAGTGTGGGGCAGCCCTCTGCATTGTCCAGCTGAGAACTTGGAGGATCCAGGGCTCCGAAGTCACACAGGCTGACCTCCTGGACAGGAGTAGTCACTGGCAGGGCTGGGAAAGAGGCCCGTGGTGGGAAGTTGGGGAGCTAACAGCATCTGGGCTCTGCCAGAGGCACTGGGAAGGTCATTCTCGCTCAGAATCAGGTAACACTTGGGCACACAGGCCTCTGCTCCCCACTCCTCCTCTCCTGTTCATGAGTATCGGGCCTCAGGTGGGCTTCGTCTACAGCATTTCTTCATGTCTTGAATCCAAGTGTTGCTTCAGGGATGGGAAGAGGTGGGAGAGGGTTTGACGAGACCTCTGTCAAGATGTTAGTGCTGGGAACCCATATCTTAGAAATAGGAAAATAGGCTCAGATTCACTCCTTGGCCCCCTTGCACGCAGGGTCTGAGGAGCTCAGAGCTAGAGGAAGGCTTTTCTTCCAGCTCCAGGACTTAGCCCACCCCACCCTGAGCCCAGATCATTCACATCAGACAAGGCCAGGCCAAAGCAAGGGTATGGCAGATGGAAAGGTTGGACCCAATGGGCGCCCCCACTCTGCTTCCCTCACTAGCAGCACCCTAGCCTGCCTGACATTCCCCTGGATCTCCAGCCAGAGTTAAAATCAGACCAGCTACAAAGCACTCGCCGTGGATTCTATCAGGGACTTGGGGAACTGCTTTCCCTCTCCACAGCACAGCACCAACAACATAGTGCTGAAGAGTGATCTACAGATTGGAAAACCACTGTCACCACCACCACCGCCATCACCACCACCACCACCACCACCACCACCACCACCACCAACACCACCACCACCACCAACACCACCAACACCACCACCAACACAACCACCAACACCACCACCACCAACACCAACACCACCACCAACACCAACACCACCACCACCACCACCACCAACACCAACACCAACACCAACACCACCACCACCACCACCACCACCACCACCAGCAACAGCACCACCACGCACCA
>JAVSCE010005654.1:0-184237 GCA_032199065.1 Smutsia gigantea
ATTCCTATGGCCAGTTCTGATGAAGTACGAAGATTGTTTTTAGTATGCTCATACTGATGAAATTCTTTTAATCTTTCTTGCATAAGCCACGTCCATAACTTATTCATAATTTCCAATTTCATTCTTGAAAACAGAGAAAAACTTAAAGCCATGTGGGAAGCAATTTATACAGGGAGCCCTCCAGGCTTTTTAGATTTCTTTTCTTTTCTTTTCACTCTTTGTAAAACTGTTTAGTTATCTCACTTAGACCAAACTCAACAACATATTTTTTAGCAACTCACCATTAAAGTCTGGATAAAATATTCCTTTAAATTATTTACGGAACTCTCTTTTTTATACTCACGTTTTTTGGTGTCACATAATACTTAATTAAATTACATAATTACATTAACATGTATAACTGCAAGACATATGTGTGGGACCGAACACAATGGAACCTTGGAATGCACACATCTCAACGGGGAAAGGATTGGAATGCACACATCTCAACGGGGAAAGGAGCCCAAGAGGGCTGCCATCACTGTGGGCCTAAAGGTCTAGATTAAGACTAGACCTCGTGGCTAATCCAGCTCTTGGAGTAAAAGACTTCCTGCTGCATTAAGTTGCCTGGTAGAGAATATTTTCTCATTTCTTCATAGCAAACCTCAAATGACAAGCTATGTTCCTTAATATCGGGGAATGATCCAGATTTTGTGGGGTCTGACGCTTACACCATTTGGGATGCTCTCTTTAAGAAAAAGAGTACCAAATTACAAATATAAAATCAGGTAATAGGACGTGGGAAAGGACCTCGTAAGGGAAGGCGCCTGAGGTTAAACTTCCTTAGATAAAGCTAGTGCACCACTGCTACCCATGGACCCTCTTCTTGTTGTTGGGAGTTTGAACTTCACCTGAATTGCATTCTGCTGACATTCATACAATCATTCAGCAAATATTTACCGAGCACCTCCTGTATACCATTTACTGTTCCAGGAGCTAGGAATACAGTAGGGAATGAAAGAGACAAAATCTCTATCCTATCTGAGCCTAGATTGTTGGGAAAAGACAGAATATGGTCAAGGAAAAATAAATGATATAATTTTAGGTAAAGATAAGTGAGAATGGTGCACACCAGGCACCAGAGCATACTAAAAAAGTAATTGTTTTTAAAACTACTTCTCTGAAAGTGCCTTATGAATAAGATGTTTTCAGCAACAGTAGAACCATACTGTGTCCTGACACATATGGAGTTGCTGAAGAGATTCTGAGCTCTTGAAGCGGTTCCTTCCTTAGACAAGTCAGCTTGGTGTCTGTACACCGTACTGAGGTCTTTCATGAGATGAGACATCAAAATGGGCAACTCAGGTTGAGCCCTTCAACAAAGCAAGAAATAAATTTGCAGCAATGAAGTTTTCTAGGGCATCATTACATATAAGCCTCTCACAGTAGCATAATCCAGTGAGATGTTTATTAAGTTGTTTTAAGGAAAAACTGGACACCCTTACAAGCCATTTTACTTGATAGAATGTTTTTGCTTGCCCAAATTAAAAGGCCATGTAAACAAATACCCAAACAAAACCTTGGTAGAAATATGTCACTGAGAAAAAGTAGGAATGATTTATATTTGTGTAATGATTTTTATTAATCATCTTTCAAATCTGGGCCATACAGTAAATGATAGATTTGAGATATTAAAATGCAAAATAACATTTCATAACATTTAATTTTCTTAATAAAAGGCATATGCTGTCTAAGGCTTCTAATTCAAAGGAGATATGGGTTATTTAATAAAAATCTATATCAAATATATAATAGGTTAAACCCCCCAAACACATGGCAGTATTTTGTTTTTCACATCAGCCAGAAAGAAAAAATTTTTTAAATGGTCAAGTGATAAAAAAGAATGCTGTCAGCACCTAAGTCAAATTAAGTTGTAAATGAACAGGAATACCAATGCTTGTATAACACAGATCTTCCCTGTCTATGACAGTGAAATAAAGTGCCAGCTGCTGTTTTCATAAGAAGCTTCTCAAATATCAAAAATTTTGCACCCAGCATAAAAACTGAGTAGCCTGGTTGACAGCATACTTATTAGATAACTGCAAGTTTTTTTTTTAAAAAAGAATCCATTAAAGTAACCAGAAACATCAAATGTACCCATGTTGATATAAAAAAAACCAACAAAATTTATACGACATGAAACTTGCTCATGCTAGGTTATTAATCCCCCGAAAAAGTGACTAAGTCAATTTCAACACATTGGAATAAAGAGCTAAGTCGTTTTCATAAATTAAGTGTTTTTTATGTTGAAAAAAAGACCAGTGATAACTTGTGTTGGTCTAAATAAATAATCTTAATGTCCTAGAATGGTGCTATTCAAATTGGTAATTACCAGCCACATGTAGTTATTGAGTTTTTGAAATGCGGCTAGCCTGGAATAGGATGTGTTATAAGGATAAAATGCCTATTTTATTTTGAAGACTCAATATGACAAAAATATATAAAAAGAAATCCCAATAGTCTTAAAATATTTATTAGACATTGATTTAATATTTGGATTTAGATTGGGTTAAATAAAATGTATTATTAAAATTAGTTTCATGCATTTCTCTTTTACTTTTTTATGCGGCTTCTGAAATTTTTTAAATAACACTTGCTTGTGTTATGTTTCCTTTGGACAATGCTGGCCTAGAGTAGCAAGAGTTGAGTTCAATTTCAGCTAAGGGCACTGGGCTTAGCAATTTAAACGGATTCTGATTTTTGTCCTAAGCTCCAAATTTCCAATAATCCTACTATTTGCAAATATCTCTTCTAGATATAACCGTTCTACATTCCATCACCTCATATAATACTGTCATTGCACTAACACATAAATTACATCAATATACTCTCCACACTAAGTACCCTGTGGATGGTATCTATTATCACATGACAATCACACAGTCAGTTAACAAAGCAATTATTATCACGGCACCTTCAACACTTTTGCCCCACAATCTGGTAGAGAAACTGACACACAGTGGACTTACAAGAAAAGTTTGTGAAATACAGAAATGAGTAAATGTATGAGCCAACAAATCTATACATGACACATATGGGGTAAAGGAAAATTTTAAGAATCAATGAAAATACAATGAAAGAGGATCACTGCCTTTTCATCATGTCAGAACTTAATCTTACTGAAAAATATGTAAGATCTGAAACCAGAATTTTCAAAATATTATGAAATTTCCCTAGTTTAATTCACATTCCCAAGAGGAGTAAAAAAAATAGGATGTAGACAGCTGTCTTTTTTCTACTGCCATCCAGTGGTCAAATAATCACATTGCACATCACATATGAAAAACTTAAGTCACGCTGCGTTGGCAAGTACGCTCCCATATTTGCTCTTATGGCTCAGGAATATTTAGCCTAACATTTGAACACACGAAAGAGAAAATCAAGAATGTATGACTCCCAGTTCTATAATTAAAAGTTACTTTTCTGCTCAAGTTTTAGTACAATAATAACTACAGTGATAATCACTAAGGGATTTGTCTTTCAATCTTCAAATAATATTATGCTCCACAACAGTTTAACCAATATCATTTTTTTTTCTGAGGTAAATATTAGGATAGATGACTTATGATTTTAATTTGGTCAGCAGCTCAGAGTCTCCAAAAACATAAAATCCTAGGCCCCATAATGGCGGCACTTAGGGGACACCACCTTGCCTCATGCTTATCCACATACTTGTTTTATCTCTTCAGCCAAAGTATAAGCTTTAACAGAGTAGAGACTGTGTCTTAGGGCTTAACTGTTTCTACCTCAGTGCTTCATCCAATGCTTTGCATGTAGTCAGTTCTCAATAAATGTTGTACAAATGAGTAGTAGTTATGTTCATTGCAGTTGGGTTTGGTGAAAAGTAGTAAACTGAAGAACTGAATCAAAACAATATAAAGCCACAGTGGCTCCTTCCAGGGGATTTAAATAATCTCCCCCATAAACTGTACTTAAACAAAATTCCAAATAGCTCTCACAGCATTCTTTTTCTAAAATTAACAACTGTCTAAAAATCCTTTAATTCCATGTTTAGTAACTTCATCAATAAACTTTGTTTTTACAGGAAATGTATACTTTTTTATTCCATTCAACAGCCACTCTCTTGTTTAATCCTCAGTAAAATAACATAGTGTGCCCATGTTCTTTCTTTACAGATAAATCTATACGCAGAATAGAGATGCATTCATCTTTCCTTAACCTTCTACAGTCAGTCATCCAGCTTGAACCTTAAGGCTTGTTTCCTGATCCTTAATTTAGTTTTACCTCTTAAACAGTAGGAATTTCACATAAAAGTACTCAAATACTAATAAAGGAAAGGAAAAGTATACATAAAAGGATTCATTCTAGTCAGTGTGTGTGGAATTTTTTGGAGGGAGGAAAGAAGATAGTTGAATATTCTTCACATTTTATTGATATTCGTCCAGAATTATCCTTAAAATGTGATGCTTATGCCTAAGGCAGAAGTCTAAAAGTGTACATAAAGGCTTTTGGAGACATAAACCAACTTTTCATACCAACCCACTACTTACAATTAGCCATGGAAGCACTTTTTCATATTACTAGTACTCAAGAAGTATCAGGTATTATTATCATACACCCACAATCAAGAATATCATTGACTTTAGGAACATGATAATACACAGTTGTTTACTTCATGCTCACTGTGCATGTATTTCATGCAAATAAGTGCCTCTCTCTGGCCTCCCAGCCTCTAGATTTCATCCACATGAATATTGCAAAAGCTCCTAGAGTTCAGAGTGTCTACAAATTAATTTTTTATTTCCATAACCTTTCCTTATCTGCTCTTTGTCCTTTATTCCCTATCCTGTCAATGACATAAACAGTCACCCTGAAGATTAACAGGAACTTGTCACCCTAGATACAAAGTTTAAACACCCCTCCTCCCATTCATTTACAATGTGATTATGAGAGACTCATGTGGCTCAACCATCAGTCATAAAAAGAAGACACTGATTGGCTGATTTACTGAATCCTCAAACCTTATTCGGTCTCTCCTACCAGACAATGAAATGGACAATGAGGATGCTCGGCTGTATTAAATACAGCAAGGATGCTCACATCAGCCGACGTCAGACACATAAATTAAAAAGTGCATCATATGCTTTATGATGGAAATGCAGGACAAATAAGGCATGGCCCGTTCTACCCGCCAACCTGGGGAGGGATGGAATCAGGAATGGCCACACAGAGGGCTGCAGTTCCTCTGTCTATAATGTGATACTCGGTCAGCATATTCACGCAACAGCTCATTCAAAAATAATTGTGATGTGTCTGGAAGAACAAAAGGATTTATAGGAATTCACCATTGGATGAATAACCTAATTAAAAACCAGATCATTTCACTCTGAGGCCTACTGAATTGGAGAGTTTACTTTAAGTACCAGGGGGATCACCCATTGCAGACCTCAAGTACTGAAGTGAACAGACACGTTCAGAGCTCAGTAAAGAGGCAGGGGCAGTCAGTGCAGATGTATAGGTAACTGACACAGAAGGAGCAACTGACACTTTTGACAAAGGCAAGATCTTCCAGAAAATATCAGCGAAAAAGTGAGAAAATAAGGCTGAGAAGAGAGCCTTGAAAAATGTCCAGTATTTACAGGGCAGACAGGAAGATGGAGATATATCCAAGGGGATAAAAAATAAATACGCAAAAGAGCACTCAAAGAACAGTACATAAGGGAAAAAACCTACGCATTCAATACCGTATTTTTATAAATACGCTTTTATTCTTTAAAACATTGTTAAGTTTATCTATATGTATTTATGTATACCTCCCCCAAAATATTGCAAGTGTAGACTTGATAGGTAATAATATGACATTACTTTTTAACTGTGAATGCTCTTTCTTATATTCACAAAATCCCCATTACATTTTAAGATCTTTCCTACATCTTTCACTATTCATAATGGTCATGGGGCAGAATAAAACACAAAATACACTTTTTAAGGCTTTCTCTAACCTTGCTTCTCCAAAGAACCTAAAATGAGAACAGCGCTAGTTCTGGCTTTATTTCTATCACCACCTCAGTCATGTAGGAGAAGTTAAGGCAAAGGAGGGGCAGTGGCAAGCCAAGGAAGGAGAACGTTCAAGAGAAGACACCTGCCAATCACGGGGAGGCTGCAAGTCACAGGCCCTCACCCCGAGCAGCTCAGAGGAGCTGTGGTAATGAGCTCAAATCGCAGTGGGTATAGTAGAGGAGAAGTGGAGACCATGATTCATGGTGAGACTGCAGATGTTATATGGTGACAAAACAAAGAGAAGCAGTAAGATGACTTGTATGTGTAATGGGATGGTGTGAAGAAACCTGACTATACCTGTTGGCTGAGGAGGTGAAGCCCATAAAAAGGGAAAGTTTAAGGACAGAAGAGCTGAGGTCATGAGGCTGAAGGAGTCAGAAAGACGTGGAGTCACGCACAGGAGAGAGGCCAAGGCCACAACACCCTCAGATACAACTGACCAGAGCAGAGTGTAACTTATATCAGCACTGCGGCCTGATCCTGATATAATATTAATGCTAATACCAGGTTTACACTGTTGTTGTTGTTGCTTAGCAAACTACATCATTTGTTGAAGCATAAACTGTGTGCAACGAAAGCAGTTAGGAGATACAGATATGATCACGGACATCTATCGATCTATTTATTTATCCATCTATCATAGCATGAGGAGGTGTTAATCCAAGTTATTCTATTCTGTAATTATGTAGCTGCTTTTATGTTCTAACCAAAGAGCTAGACTTTGCATTAATCCCTGTTGAATTTCATTTTGCTAGAATCAGCCCAACATCCCAACCTAAAAGCACACACGTACAAACTGCAGCCGGCAGGCCCACTGCCTGTTTTTGTAAATAGCTTTTTATAGGAACACACCACACCCATTCATTTACGTAATCTCCATGGCTGCTTTCATATTACAACTACAGAGTTGAGTAGTTGCAAGAGAAATCTTAAGGTCAGAAAGCCTAAGACATTTACCATCTAGCTCTTTACAGAAAAGTCAGCCAACCTATGCCTCTAGTCCAACCTCTTAACTATTCTTTCCAGCTGAAATATGCAAGTTTCATAGGTATGTTTTCTATGTCTCCATTCAAGTTATTAAGAATTCTGAAGCCAAAGGGTTTAATCCAAAGGGCCAATAAAAATCCCCATTCACCTCACTTTGAGTAACACAAGTGTATGGGTTACTGCCATAAGAATGATAATAGTTTATTCTCATCCACGCTACAAATCATTCTTTTCCACAAGGTTGTTATAGTAAGAGCTGTCAATTTTCTGGCTAAATCCACATAAACAAGCTAATACCACTTTCAGCTTGTGACACTGGTAAACCTACCAGACATATAATCTAAACTTTCCTTTATAACTCAAGCACATCACTGAAAAAATCAGCAACTTTACTGGGTTGTAATATACAATTCACTGGTGACATATGGCGACAGGTGTTTCCATACGGGCCACTGTAACAAAATCCCCCAGACTGCAGGATTTATACACAACAGACATTTATTTCTCACAGTTCTGGAGGCTGGGAAGTCCGAGATCAAGGTGCCGGCAGAGTCAGTGTCTTTTCCCTGTATCCTCACATGGTGGTAGGGGTGAGAGATCTCTCTAGCATTTCTTTTATAAAGGCACCAATGCCTAAGGGCAGAGCTCTCAAGACCTATCAACTCCCAGAGGCTCCACCTCCTGATTTCATCGCATTTGGGGTTAGGATTTCAATGTAAGAATTGCGGGGTGGGGGAGAATCCAAGCATTAAGTCCTCTGCAAGTTGGAACTAGTTTTTTTTCCTTTTTCCATAAGAAATCTAAGCCAGCCGTGCTTGCTTAGGCCTTATGAATGCTTTTCAAGGCCTGAAAATATCAGAGGAGGCAGGAAAACTAGTAGTGGTCCCTTCCCAATGCTAACAGTGTGAATAACTGGAACCAGTCCTGTTCTCTATTCTAATACAACGTTCCTATTCTCTTGTGGATATGGAAAACACATAAGCAAGTGTGATGGAACTACAAAGAAAGTAAGAAAGTAAAGGCAAATGGTCTTTTAATGTCAACCATATGAACATTATGAACTCAGATACCTTGTGACACTGATTTTGGCTTTTAAGTGGATTTGTTGAGTATTTATTAGTTCATTCGGTTGCATTTTACAGAGTTGAGGTTGCTGAATACCTAACATCTATAAACGTAGACTGTTGCTATATTGCTTATTAAATGTTTCAGTGAAATGCACAACAGTCGGAAGCTTCTCATAACGAGTCTGAAATCCTTTGTTTAAAACTAAACGGGATATTCAACCTATGTTCACAACTCACACCCAGCAGCTCTTGTTGAACTCCTTCAGTCCAAAGCAGGTATATTGGGTTTCAAATTTCAAAAATCATGAATTCTAATGTACTATCTTTCAAATCATGTCTGGCTTACCTTTATTTATTTATTTGTTTGTTTGTTTATTTATTAATTTATATTTTTTGGCTTACCTTTAAAGGCAAAGCATTGCATCTAAAACTGTCTTCACAGACATGCTACAAAAAAGCACTTAAGTAAAAAACCTAAAATCTGGGAAAAGATCATTGCTCGTAATGAAAGATGGCTCATACGCCTATCCTCTCATGCCTCCACAGGCCTCCTGTCTCCCAGTTATACAAAAGCCACTAACCTGCCTAGGGCACAAATCACATACACACACAAAAAAGAAAAACCACAATATTACTCTATCAGTATTAAAGCGAATAGATGTCAGTATGTGAATAGATGTCAGCATACCATGGTTCAGAGCATACAAAAGGTGTATTAGACACATCATCAGTGCTTGCAAGAAACAATGCAGTCAGCCTCACTCTTGTTCTGAAAAAAAAGTCCTCAGCAGGAAATATGTCTTCCTGTATGTGCACTTGTGCACTTCAGTGTCTCAGGGGCTTATTCCTTTATTTATGACTTCCATTTGGTCCTGAAATACTGTATGGGAAGGCAGAACCCATTTTGCTACACCATTTGTCTTGGATTCTTTCCTTTTTGGTTATTATGTATTATATATCCCCCTGTATCTTTTTGCTGAAACTTTCCTTCACATAAATGTTAATGTAGAAATGCTCCCTTTTAAAAAGTGTACTAATTCTGAAATGTAGAAGTTTGAAATAAGTTAAAAAGTTGTCAAACGCTAGACAGGTGACTCATGATTTACATTATTAGTCCAATGAAACTCAGATACCATTGACAAAATGTAATATCTATCATGCTGAGCTGCAGAGGGGCGTCCAGGAAAAGGGCAATTCATGCTATCCTGGGACACCGGCCAATTAATATTTGGAGATTTTAGACTAGGAAAGGCAGTCATGTCCTCCACTATCATACCGAAAATTAAATAATTCTGCATTCATGTCCCAAGGCAATGGAGATGTGGGAAGGCTGGTCTTGCTCACGGTATTAGCCTGCCTGCATTCTCAGGAACACGGGCACTGAGTATTCAAACAAAAGACGGGCCATATCTTTCTCCAAATTAAATCTTTCTTTGCCCTCAGCACAATGACCAAAGCCCCTAGAAGTCCTTCGCAGGCCCTTAGTGGACAATTGCCTACCTACATTCTCATCTCCAAATCTCCGCAGTGCTATTCTCTCACCAGGACCCTCCGCCCTCCTTCCTCCCGCCCCAACTTCTTAACTCCTACTCAGCCTTCATTCCCCAGTTTAGACATCACTTTCTCCAGGAAACCTTTCTCTCTAATCCAAATTAGGTGCTTCTTTTGAATTCCCATACTCCTGTAGGTGTCCTCCATTAAAGCATATATCATACCACACAGTGCTGGGCAGTTTTTTAACTGTAAAATACATTTTTTTCAAAAAAAAATTTATGATGAATTCAAGTATGTGGAAGAGATAAGCAGAGTCAGGTGGAATTGTTCTGCTGAAGAAGGGGGAACCTAAAGCTCCACGTGTTCAGCCTCCCATTATGCCTGTGCTGACCTCTAAGGTACTCCTGGAGAATCTTGGGACTCATCAGAAGGCATCTGAAAGACAACTGCAGGATGTGGGAACTAAGTATTTGCCTATATTGCCCACTAGACTATGGGCTCTAAGAAGGCAGGAGCCATGTCTGTTTCATTCGTAATGTGCTGATAATGGAACATCTAGCACAGAAACTGGGAGAGACTGGAGATGCAATAAAGAATTTTTGAATAAATGACTTATAATTACAGTGGGGGTGAGCAGCCCGGCTGAGGATAAAGAAGCATCTGTATGTCAGTTTCACCCTTCCATCTTGAGAGGACAGTCCAGGTCAAGTAAAGAAGGATCTGAAAAGAGATCGCCTTGAAAGAGGCCAGGCAGTGCAAACACTCACTCACTTCTACCTTAAAGCCACCTTGATCCTTTGCGAAAGAGCAAGCCATTGCCTAAATGATTCGGGATAGATGTGTTGGAAACATCCTACAGCGGTTCACTTAAAGGACGTTCCTATTTTAGTAGAAGAAAGAATTTTATTAAAATGTTCAGGAAGTATCTTTTTATGCTAATCAGATCATTTAGCAAAGAATGTTCAAGAGTAAATTCCAGAAGGAAGATGATTTGCATTACGACTCAGCTCTCAAGGACAGAGAGGTACATTAGACATAGACTTCCAGTCTCTTAGAATGATGGGACTCTGAGACCACATATACTCAAGAGTCCCATGTGACAGCATGCTTACCACTGGTCATTAGAGATCAGTGACTCTGGGGACATTGCTCTATTGTTTGACCCTATTGTTTTGAAACAATAAAGTTTTGCTTTCAGTCCCTGAAAGGGAAAGTCCTGTAGATGAAAATCAATGCTATTCAATGAGCATAGAATGGTCCTTACTGTAAATTACAACCTAGTGGCGTCTTTCACTACATAATATATGGACACCTACTTAGACTTTCCTCCTTAAAAGCACCTCTGTTAAATAATATAACTTATGGCAGCAAGTCAAAGCCATGCTGCACTTAAACTATGTAATCACCATTGTGTTCTGTAAGATTATAAGGCTTAATACCTTTAGAAAATATAAGCACAGAACATAAGATTTAGACACTAGTCTGATTCTCAGCTTTCAGTCACTTCAAAAATAATTGATTTATGTTGTCCTCTCTTTTGTCACCTTCCCTTTAAGCTCTGATCTTTGCACTGAAGTCAATGTGCTGTCATCAGTGATGACAATAGAAACCCACATTATTTAAGAAACAAGCTTGACTATTTAACAATCTAAGACCACAATTACTAAAACTGCAGGCCTATTACTAGATAGTGATAATGTAATAGACAATTCAAGTACTAACATATTAAATAACCAAACAGAACTAAATTCAGAATCATTTACCACCAACACCTGCACTTTCTGAAAGAAACAAAAGGTCAAGAAAAGAAAGAGTGCATCTGTATTCTTAACCCCCTAAGCAGGAAGCTCTTTCTAGTTAGATTTAAAAATAAGCAAGTAATACTGTCAGTTAATTGCTACCTTTACACTTCTTGATCCATGCTCTGAGCAACACCCGTGGTGGCCAGTTATTATAAAAGCATCAACTGCACAGGCACAAAAATAAGAATATGTGGATGCTACTGCTAAATTAAGATTTTCTCTGAACCAAGAGGTGGATCAGGAATGGATATCAAAAGTAAATCTGTTTGAGAGACAATAATAAACATGATATAAGGAAGTATAAATATTCAATTAAGTATGACCAACTATTATATTTTTAATCCTTCTTAGCTGTAGAACCTAGTTTCCTCCTGGAGACAGGGACCAAATCCAACCACCCTCTTCCACTGGGTAACCTTTAGCTGTTTTGCAGTGGTACTAGGAAGGGCTCTGCAGTTTTCTCTTTTAGAACAAGAATACATTGGATGGAGTATTCTGGAAGGCCAGGAGACTATCATTTATCAGTCCTAACACTTTATTTCAGTAGCATTTTTAGCTACTCCAGTTATTTGGAGCTGTTGGGTACAGGTAGATCAAGAACTAGTTTTTCGTATCAAGCTGGACAGGATCCGTACCCAAGACAGGAGGCCCATGCTCTTGGTTTTTTTCTTGACTCAAATATTGGGTAGCAGCTAACAAGTTCAGTAGGGACAACCAGATGGCATGCAAGCATCAGGATAATTTAGATTATTAGATAATGGTTTCTAAAACTCCTATTCAAGGGTCATGTCAAATTTTTGTTGTGGTTTCCTACCACTTGTAGTCTGAGGGCCAGATTTTCTCAAGGCCCTAAATTTACTTTTGGAAACATTTATCCTCTCTCTCTCCCCTTATTATATTCCATGTTCAAGTCCTCCCCAAGCTTCTACCCTATCTTAATCTGATAGTTGAAAGAACAATACTATTGTCTTCTTTAATGAGCTATTAATGAAGTTTGGGAAAGCAAGTTGAAAGTGTCTGGAATCAGAACAAGAGTTTAATTTAATATGTTACTGCTTCCTCTCATCAGTTCAACCATTGCCATTAAGATTTTCCAGATGACTCTAGACCTTGTCAAAGACCTTGTGCTCTTACTCTCTCACCAAAACTCTACAGCAGTGTTTCTCAACCTTTTCTTGGTTTTCATGAATCCTCCCTTCCCGAGCTTCTTTTAGACATTTATTTCTAATCACATCCCTTCCCTGTGAAATGCTAATACGACAGATATACTGTCTATCTATTTATACATACTGAGCCTTTGGAGAACCACAAACCATTGTAATACCTAAGATATTTTTACCCTCTAAGATCTGATTTTGCCCCTTTGGGACAACAGTACCTCTCTTGGAGAATGCATGGTCTGTAACACTTAAGAATAAATTGCCTTTTGAAAATTCCCCCAACTAACAATGTAAATGTTAACTATTTTTCACTCTGCATTAAGAAATATTTTTTAATCTGACTACCTTTTCCACCTTCCTATCCTTGTTTGTTAAATGAGATTAACATTGAGGAAAATATTGAGCAATCTTAACTAATCAAAATGTGTGTGTGTGCATGCACATGCATGTGTGCACACTGTTAGTAACTGCAAAGCACCTTTAGCTAAAACATGAAGACATAAATCCACGTCAGTGTTTGAAATTTTGATAAAACAAAGCATTTATCATACAGACTAGACAGATGTACAAAGTTTTAACAATGAAAACTAAAATGAGATTATTCTTTTCCAAAAAATGGTATAAGTAATATGATTTGGTTTTAGTTAGAATCTTGGGTTAATGGGCAATGGTTGCATACTTTTCATTTTCTGTCCTTGACTTCTTGTAACTGATACTTCGGAGGATAAGGATTACAAAATTATGGCTATGAAGTCATGCAAATTATAAATGGTATTTTACTCTCTGAGGCTAGAAGGGCATCTAAAGTGCAAACAAGAACAAATCTAAAAAGTCAATTAAAAGACTGTCCCTAGTGGAAATATTAATGAGTAAAGCAAAACTTTTATGAAGTTTGGTCTTGAGCCTAAGCCTTTTTTTTTTTAAGTTCAATAAGGAATTTTTGTGCTGTAAGATGGAGAGTCATCAAAAATGCACTGCTGAAGCATTTCACATAAAAACACTGTGATAAAGTAATTCTATAAATATAGGGGGATCTTCTGGCCAGGAGGCGTCTCTGTGGCTTCCCTGTACCTCATCCACACACTTAGACCACTTCAGATGACTTGAGCATATTAAAATCCACACAGTCTTCTTGTCAGAAAATATAATAAAGTTTTTGTTTTTGTTGTTCCTAAATTCGAAAACCTTTCAGTGGAGTCCAAATTAAGGCAATACCAAGAGAGAAACTAGTAAGAAAATAAGATGGTAAATATGAATTTACCAGAGAACACCCAAATATCGCCAGCTCATACAGCAAAGCCATTAAGAATAGCTTGGTGATTTCCTTAGGGAATGTGTTAGAACTTTAAGCAAGCAGACAGCCAGAAAGATATTGTTTATGAAGGAAAAAAGAAACAAAACAAAAGCCTATCGTTCACTCCAGGTAGGTGGCAGAAACAGCTGCAAAGTACTGGCAACATTACTTGTGGTTGAGAATAGAGGAATAAATCAACTTCAGGTCTTGGTGGAAGCCCAGAAAGTAAATAAAGTCAATTAAAGAATCCAGGACCCAATGACCCAGGTGTCCTCCAGAGTAAGAAAACAAACAAGCTTGCTTGGGACCTTAAGTTAGCTGTTTAAAGAGCTTTGCTCCTTGCAAATAGTTAAGTCTTCTGCGCAAGGAAACGGACAGCAGAAGCCCAGTCCCTTCTGTGGTATTGATGAAACCCCCAAAGCCCCAGTGGCCCTGAATATGAGTTTCTGAGCCACGGTGCACTACCCCGGAAAGTCACTTCGGGGAAAGAAAGTACAATGTGCTGCACATCTCCATCTCCTCAAAATAAATAATATGTTAAGTCTTCACTCTGTTCCAGATATGACTAAGGGGCTGAAACGCGGCACTCCCTCTCTTCCTATTAAAATAATTAGAATAAATTAAATCACCCAGAGAAAGCCACTTTTGAGTCCCTCCACCTATCATCACAAACGCCCCATCTATCTGAGTTTCAAGTCCGAAAGGTTAAGAGTCTGACCGAGGGGCGGCGCAGTCTGCAACTTTCTGCAATTCCGGGATCCTGGCATCAATGACTATTGAACACCAAAATGACTTCCTCAGGGGGCAGCGAAATGAGCCACCTGACCCTTGAGATCCCCTCCAGCACGGGGCCCACACACGGCAGACCCATTCCGGAAAAGGGGGCTCTCGCAGGGCTGGGGACAAGCACGGGCCCCGCCCCCCACCCCCCCTCCAGCCCGCGCCACAATACATTCACCAGGGTTCACAGGAAAATTTTTTAGAAAGAAAGAAACAAACAATGACAGCAAAAAAACAACAACAACAGTGTTTTAAATTAAAAAATAAAATGAGTCTCTTACCATCTCGCCTGAGATTGGCGTTGCGCAAAGCTTTGATGGATGCGCTCTGCGAAGCAGCAGAAGTGTCCCGATAGCAGCAAAAGTTTGCGCAGACTAGAGTGTAGACGAGGGCGAGGCGGTGCATTGGGATCAGCGACCTGGGTGCAGCGTCGCTCCAAGAAAAAGCCGGGATCCGCTCCGGGAGGCACGCCGCGCCGCGCTCCGGCCGCCCCGCTCGCCCGCGCCGACCGCGCCGCCGTGCTAATCGCCGAGCTCTGCCCAAACTTCCTGCATGCTGAACTTTCTGAGCGCGTGTGGCTGCCGCACTTCCTTGTGGTGTGCGAGTTGATGATGGTGACGGGACAAACAACAGGTTGACGTTTGTTCGCCCCCTCCGGTGGCCAGCGGCTGCAGCACAGGCTGCAGGGGGCGGGCGGCGCGGCGGCCCCGGGCAGGCGAGCCGAGCAGCCGCGTCCTCCGCCCCGCCGGCGGCGGCGGCGGTCCCCGACCGAGCCTTGCGCACTCGGGCTGCGAGCGGCGGCGCCGGTCCTCCGGCTCCCCAGGCCCGGCCGATACCCACTCCTCCCCTGAGCACGCCCAGTCCGACGGGGGACAGGACTCTTCCCCCGTCGCCGGGGGGAAGCCTAACCAGGAGGCTAGAAAGGGAGCAGGGACGGAGTGGGCGGCAGGAGGTGGGAGAGGGTGGAATCCCGGCACTTCCCAGAGGTGCCTGGCCCATCCACCTTCACGACTTGGCTCATGCCTGGTGATGCGGGGGACTGGGGAGGGGGACCGGAGTTGGAAGTGTTTAGTTTACAATAACCCAAATCAGATTCTACTTAGTTAAGATTACAATCCTGTGTGAAAAAGTAGAAAAGCGTAATAATTCTGGGCTTCCTTTGAACCCCTGTGAGACTTTAGCTGAATCAAGGTTAATTTCGGGGTTTGGGGCTTGGGCACAGGTCTTTACAGTCTCACAGAGCTCTAGACCCCACATGTGATGAAGCCTACAATAAATCGTCCAGGGGGGTTTTAAACGCCCCATCCCCACCTCCTGCACAGAGGGGAACACATCAGGGTGGGGCTGAGCAGTTAATGTTGGCAAGGTGAAGAAGCTGAGAGAGAACACTGTGTTTTTTGCTTATGGTCCGCCAGAAGAGTAGGGAACATTCTCAGCATGTGGAAGCTCTGAGGTCCCGAGGCGCTGCCTCTGGGTTCTGGGAACTTCTGCATCACGCATCTATCTCCCGGGGGAGGGGACTGTATTCAGAACAGGATAAGGGCCCAGCTCTGCTGCTCTGCTCTGCTCAGCTAGCACTGTCACCTTGAGTAAATCATTTGAACTCTTGAGCCTCAGTTTATTTACTTATAAACGGTGGGTAGCAATTCTTAGTTTACATGGCTGTCGTCAGAATTATATTAAATAATTTCAGCGTATTGTTTTGTGTGTAGCTGGATACAAATCCATATTCACGTAATTTCTCAGCTGCTGACCCTATGAGATGTAGAGGAGACATTCTCCTGTCTCTTTCTGGCCTTCCAGCTCCTAGAAGCCTGGGGTGTAAGTAAGTGCTACCTCTGTAGAGAGAGCTGCAAGCTGCAGGGAAGCGTAGGAAGTTCAGGAAAATACAGACTTGACAATGACACCCTCCAACTCTGACTAGGATGTGCATGTGTGCTTTCCCACGTACTCAAAGACGAACGTGGTTCATCTCTTCACACTTTTGTCTAAAACAGTGTTTTACAAACTGTGGGTTTGTGGGTTGTGAAATCAATTTCAAGACCAGTAATTTTTTTTTATGAAGACTATTTTTTTAGAGCAGTTTTAGGGTCACAAAAAAATTGGGTGTAAAGTACAGAGATTTTGCATAGACCCTTTTCGCCAACACATACATAGCCTGCCCGATCATCAGCACCCTCCACCAGAGGGGTATGACTGTTATAACCGATGAGACTACATGGGCACGTGATAGTGGCCCGAGGCTCCTATTGTAGTGTGCGCTTGGTTACATGTGGTAAACTTAAAGGTTGTGTTAGGGTTCACTCTGAGTGTTGTACAGTCTATGGGTTTGGACAGATATACAATGACACATAGTCATCATTTTGGTATCATACAGTATTTTCACTGCTCTAACAATCTGTGCTGCGTGCAGCTTTATTTTTTAAATAAGTAAAAAGAAATACAACAGCTTAGAGATTTAATTATTAGGGTTCATTGCAGATAATAACATTAAGCATTCTTTCATAATAATTTGTTTCAAATACACCCACACAAATATAAAAGGTATTTCTGTGGGGCATGATCAAAAGAGTTTGAAAACCACTGGAAAAAAAAAGGTCTGATCACATTGTCTCAAAAATATAATCAATTCCTGGAAGAGGCACCAAGGAGAGACAACAAAACCTGTGTTTGCATTCAGTCATGTATTCTTTCAAAAAGTATTAATTATGCATTAGATTCTCACTTGCCAGGCCCTTGTCGAAAAATCCTGGGGATAAAATAGAGAACATAAGAGATAAGGCCTCCAATCCTTTAGAGCTCACATTTTAATGGAAGAGAGAGACCATACACAACTAAATATATATATCTATATTAATAAGAGAAGAGGGTCAGATATTGATGAAATAGGAGCAGGGGCTAATTAAAATATGATACCATTTTCAAAAACTGGTTTAAAATGTTCATTAAATTTCATAGCTAGCTCCTGAAAGGACAATATAGGAAAAATGAGAAAAGTGCAAGTGGCTTATGTTATTATAACAAGTATCAAAATGTTAGAGGATTACTTGTCTCAATATTATACATAAAATATGGAATTTAAAGTATTCAAACTAGAGTTGTCCAAGATTCTAATAATGTGTGCTCACAAGGCATTGCAAATCCATAATGTTAAATATTTTAGCTGAGAATAGGAAAGGATGTCACATATAATCAGCATGCTCTTGATCTTTTAATATCAGTAAATATCCAGAATCAATGACAAAACTAAAATATTAGGGAGCTTTGCCTAAGCAATCGTTCTGAACCCGGTTTTCAGTATTACCTAATGATTAAGTCTTACAAATTAGGTTGATTATATCAATTAAGGTGTCATTGTACATAGAATACGTGCTTGTAAAATATATATTTAGAGGTCTGGTATCAAGATAGAAAAACAGTGTTTCAGTTTATTTTTCACATGTCTTTAACTTGCCAGACATTGAATTTGCAACTTCATTTAAATGCTTAGAGGTCAGTTAGAAGAACATTAGCCAACACAATGAAATCAGATTTATAAATATTTATTACTATTCAGAATAATATAAATCAATTATTCTGTATTTAGCCATTGTTCAATGACATTCATACAACTACAGAGGATACTTTTATTGTTCAGAAAAAAATTTTTAATGTGAGAGCAACTTACAATAGATCAATGTAAAATGGCATTTATCCCAGATATTCCAGCAGTAACAATTTGATAAAAGGGTAGGTTAGGATGTGACACTATTTTTATCATATACTCTTTCCCTACATTAATATGACACAGGAATGGTGTTTTCCATTACATTTGAAAGTATTCTTAGTTTCTATCACTAGCATATAAAAGCCACAGTGTAAAAGGAATGAATTGTGGTAGGTCTTATTTCTGCAAGTGGCTCACACCAATATATTTTTTTAAACTAAACCTCCATTAGCTTTTAACTTAAAACTCATTAACTAGAGTAGGCTTGTTATGAAGACCATTCAGATAGGATATCCCTCTGTTATTTATCCTCCCCTCACTACATCTCAGAAAAAAAAAATCACTCTGATGTGAAATCCTAATTTCTGCTCCGCCAAAAGACCATTGAGTCTTGTCAACATTAAACTGTTATGGGACTTAGATCCCTTCCTGTAAAATAGAAATGTTAGACCAGAATTAACTTCAATACTTCGGTCAGAAGTCTATTTTATTTTTTAAATCTTCACTCATTTTTTTGTTTTTGTTTTTACCATGTGTTATATATATATGTGTGTGTGTGTGTGTGTGTGTGTGTGTGTGTGTGTGTGTGTGTGTGTGTGTGTGTAGCTTTATCAAAGTCAAAAACATTTTTAGGAGTTGCTAGAAAGTCGAATAAAAATTTCTACAAATTTTAATGAGCTATAATTTTGAAATTTCAATAATTAACACTATATACAATACCCTTATCCACGGTTTCGCTTTCCACAATTTCAGTTAACTCACGTTAGCTGTGGTCTGGAAGCAGATGAATCTCCTTCTGACAAATATTCTGAAGGTCAATAGTAGCCTGGTGCTATGTCACAATAACTGTTGCTCATCTCCCTGCATCTCATCACAGCAATGTTTTAACATCTCCCATGATCACAAGAAGCACAAGCACGGTACAATAAGGTATTTTGAGGAAGAGAACGAGACCACATTCACATAACCCTTCCTGCAGTACACTGCCGCCCCTTCAGGAACATGGATTTGAACTGCTTGGGTCCTCTTCCTTTTGAATTTTTTTTTCAATATACATATTGGAAAATGTTTTGAAGATTTGCAACAATTAAAAAAAAACATTTTCTTTTCTCTAACTTCCTTTATTGTAGGAAGACAGCATATAATACATATAACATAAAATATGTGTTAATTGACTATTAAATGACTTGTTAATTGGCTTTTGGCTAACAGTGGGTTATTAGTAAATTTTGGGGGAGTCAAAAGTTATATGAGGATTTTCAACTGGGCAGAGATTGGTACTCTTAAACCCCACATTATTCAAGAGTCAAATGCATTGTTACAGTTGTTCTGTTTTGTTATTAGTTATTGTTAATCTCTTACTGTGTCTAATTTATAAATTAACCTTTCTCATAGGTATGTATGTACATGAAAAAAGAAAGTATAGATAGGGTTCAATACTGTCCTCAGTTTTAAGCATCCACTGGGGTCTTGGAACATGTGCCCTGTGGATAAGGGAGACTACTGTAATAAAATAATAACTCACAGTTTGATTATCATCTAACAATAGTTACGTTTATTTTCAACATTTTATTTTCTCTGAAAGAAGTAAGTGGTTCTAATGTATGAAAATATAGATAAGAAGAACATATGTTTGTGCTGGAATTAAGTAAATAGATGAAAGACGATTGAAATTATGACAGATTTACAAAATAGACAAAATTAACTCTGATGCTTTAAGGCATCTATCAAAAAGATTTTGACCTATCATTTGGCTCAGAAACTCTGGATTAAACTCAGTTTATTTTCAAAGTTAAACAAAGGATAATGTTCAAATATTTGGTCAAAGAATGGAAGGAAATATTCATAAGATAGAAAACTGGTAAATTGTTCCACTTGATTTGAAAGACCTAGATTACTAGCATGGTTACAGAGTGTTTTACATCAAGTATGTGCAAAATATATTATTAAATTATGTTGACTCAACAACACCCCATTTTTAAATCCATCCAATGGCTGTCGTTTAACAATGAAAGTTATCCTTACGTATTTTCAACAGACTTGCTTGTCACATGTATCATATTATCCTTTTATTCTATTATTAATAGTAAAATAAGTTATAGAAAGACTTTTTACACTTTTTTTAAGTATTACATTCTCTGGGTTTAAAGAGGGAGGAAATGAGTAGCATTAAGGCTCTCTGGAGGACTGAAACTTACTGATTTATTTAATTTGTTTCAAAACAACATTAATTTATTCTCCTTTTCAATTATTGGTGGGAGAGTCCATGCCACAAGATTGACTTTCCTCAATAGGCCATGGCAGTGAGTTCTTTCTTACTAAGTATTTACCTTTAAAATAGTAATTTCAATGGCACATATTAAATGTATAACTGTATAAATATAAGACAACTGGAAGTGATGTTTCTACTTGATAGACCTAAATGCAGGCTAGGCTAGTTTCTATTGTCCAGGCTCTAGGTTAATATTATCGAAAGCTCAGGTGTATCCAATTTATACTGCAATCTATTTTTACTCTATACATAATCATATAATATATACAATCACCACATATTGTCTAGATTCCTACATAACAATGTCAAATACAATTTATCGAGCTGTAGTGCTGACATGTTTTGAGCACTAATGCAGATTTGATCTTTAAAAACTGGTTGTAGGTGAGACTGTCAGCTTGACGTTTGACAGCCAACAGACCCAACAAGTCAATCGGGTACTCTATTCTGTCAGGCATTAGCTCGCCTTTACTTTGAATCAACCAGTGACTCAGCTTAATAGAGTTGAGTCACTGAAATAAAATGTAAAAGAATTTTGACTCTATGATGTAAAAGAATCCCTATAGCTATAATTTTCCTTCAGTTCAGTTGTATTTTTTATTTCCATTTACTCATTCTTGAGCTGCATTATCTAAATTTAAGGTTTCAAAGATGAATATGTAGCCTGTACTGCAAGATTTCTTCTTTAATTGATCTGGGATGTCTGCCAGTTTCCTTTGAGATGCTTCACTTTTATTTTTATAAGATTGGCTTATATCCAATGCAATATCCTACTTTGAGTTCTCTTCTTACCTTGCCATTTCTTGAGCAAGATGTTGGTATTCAATTCTTTAAATATTCCTTCCCTTGAGTGAGGGGTTTAATTCAACGAAGAAAATATTTTCTTATATTTGTATCTCTTGGAATTCCATATAACACATTTATTCTCCTTTTCAGTTGAGCCAATATTGACTTAAATGAGATAATATTTAAAACGAGTATTTAACCCATATTACTGTTCAGAATCTTTTTCTCTCTCTAATTTAAGCTTTTTGATGGATATTCTCCTCCATCAAGGAGTTTCTTTTAAGAGTTTGATATTGAGACCATCTTGTATGTTCTAAAATCTTGGTTATCTTTTGACTTCCCTTCTTACAGTTAGTCCAGTAAGGAAAATAAAATTGCACTGTGGAACACAAATAAGTATTGAAAATATTATACAAATATGAATAATACATTTTATTTTTAATAAGCTAACTTGTGGTAGAAATAAAGCACATCATTAGATACCTTGATTTTTCTCTTAGATTTTTGTTTCGTTTTGTTTTGCTTTGAGGATGTAAGGAATTTGTTTCCTCAGTAAAGACTGGAATAGTTCCTTATTTGAAAATTTTAAACTTCTACAAAACTGAGACAAAATGAAAGGGTAAATAATATTCACAAGTCTCATCAACATAATCTTATGAATATTTTTCAGTATTATGTATATGCATATATATATTATATATATGCTATATAATTTTCCTATATAAATGTAGGGATATTAATATTCATACTGATGAAGCCACAAGGACAGTGAAGTTATCTGTGGGAAGCATCTCTTAAGAATTATGAAGTTATCAGCAAAGTTGCAGGATACAAAATTAATACACAGAAATCTGTTGCTTTCCTATTATGAATGATGAGCTAACAGAAAGAGAAATCAGGAAAACAATTCCATTCACAAATACACCAAAAAGAATAAAATACCTAGGAATAAACCTAACCAAGGAAGTGAAAGACCTATACCCTGAAAACTACAGGACACTCCTAAGAGAAATTAAAGAGGACACTAACAAATGGAAATGCATCCCATGCTCTTGGCTAGGAAGAATAAATATTGTCAAAATGGCTATACTACTACCTAAAGCAATCTACAGACTCAATGCAATCCCTATCAAAATACCAGTAGCATTCTTCAATGAACTGGAACAAATAGTTCTAAAATTCATATGGAACTACAAAAGACCCCGAATAGCCAAAGCAATCCTGAGAAGGAAGAATAAAACAGGGAGAATTATGCTCCCAGACTTCAAGATCTACTACAAAGCTACAGTAATCAAGACAATTTGGTATTGGCACAAGAACAGACCCACAGACCAGTGGAACAGAATAGAAAATCCAGATATTAACCCAAACATATATGGTCAATTAATATATGATAAAGAAGCCATGGATATATAATAGGGAAATGACAGCCTCTTCAGCAGCTGGTGTTGGCAAAATTGGACAGCTACATGTAAGAGAATGAACTGGATTACTGTCTAACCCCATACACAAAAGTAAACTCAAAATGGATCAAAGACCTGAATGTAAGTCATGAAACCATAAAACTCTTAGAGAAAAACATAGGCAAAAATCTCTTGGACATAAACATGAGCAACTTCTTCATGAACATATCTCCCCAGGCAATGGAAACAAAAGCAAAAATGAACAAGTGGGACTATATCAAGCTGAAAAGCTTCTGTACAGCAAAGGACACCATCAGAAGAACAAAAAGACATCCTACAGTATGGGAGAATATATTCATAAATGACATATCTGATAAGGGGTTGACATCCAAAATATATAAAGAACTCACACACCTCAACAAACAAAAAGCAAATAATCCAATTAAGAAATGGGCAGAGGATATGAATAGACATGTCTCCAAAGAAGAAATTCAGATGGCCAACAGGCACATGAAAAGATGCTCCACATCGCTAATCATCAGAGAAATGCAAATTAAAACCACAAGGAGATATCATCTCACACCAGTAAGGATGGCCAACATTCAAAACACAAACAACAACAAATATTGGCCAGGATGTGGAGAAAGGGGAACCCTCCTACACTGCTGGTGGGATTGCAAATTAGTTCAACCATTGTGGAAAGCAGTATGGAGGTTCCTCAAAAAACTCAAAATAGAAATACCATTTGACCCAGGAATTCCACTCCTAGGAATTTACCCAAAATTGCAGCAGCCCAGTTTGAAAAAGACATATGCACACCTATGTTTATCACAGCACTGTTTACAATAGCTAAGAAATGGAAGTAACCTAAGTCCATCAGTAGATGAATGGATAAAGAAGATGTGGTATATATACACAGTGGAATATTATTCAGCAATAAGAAGAAAACAAATCCTACCATTTGCAACAACATGGATGGAGCTAGAGGGTATTATGCTCAGTGAAATAAGCCAAGCCGAAAAAGACAAGTATCAAATGATTTCACTCATCTGTGGAGTATAAGAGCAAACAAAAAAACTGAAGGAACAAAACAGCAGGAGACTCACAGAACCCAAGAATGGACTAACAGTTACCAAAGGGAAAGGGACTGGGGAGGATGGGTGGGAAGGGACGGACAAGGGGAAAAAAGGGGCATTATGATTAGCTGACATAATGTAGGGGGGGCATGGGGAGGGCTGTACAACTCAGAGAAGACAAGTAGTGATTCTATAGCATCTCACTACTCTGATGGACAGTGTCTGTAATGGGGTAGGTGGGGGGGACTTGATGGAGTGGGGAGTTTAGTAACCATAATGTTGCACATGTAATTGTAGATTAATGATACCAAAAAAAAATTATGAAGTTAAAAGCTTGAGGTAAGTGGGAAGTGGAGGGAGAGTTGGAGTAGGCATGCAGGGTGCAGAGAGACATACAATTATCTTTCAATACTTGAAAATGTGGAGATCTATCATATGGGAGAGTGAATAAACTGCTCCTCCTCTGCAATGCATAATAGAACTAATGGGTGGAATTTTTTAGGAGGTACATTCCAATTAACACACTGCTTTAAAAAATAATTTGACTTTTTAAAGAGTGGAATGAAGTATATTGTAAGAGAAGTGTTTTCTTTAATTAAGAAAGGCATTATCCTGGCAACTGCATAAATATCAGGAGTGTTGAAAATTAAGTTACTTCATTAAGCACAATTTGAAAGGGCTTAAAAGTTTTTTCCCAACTCTAGAATTTTGTAAATCTATGGTCATAGCTCCCCTAAGATTATTTAGTTTTTGAACAATAATCCTATCATATACAGCACAGCTGGGAATTTTTAATAGTTCTATTTCAGGTCATTTTCAAATGTTTTTGCTTATTATAAGTGTTGTCTAAACCCCCATTAAGGCACAGCAGCATTGTTAATAAGGTCCTAAGGCATATACAAGGATGAACTTATATTGAGAATAAAAAATATGCAAATTAGTTATCCTCTTAATCTGGCCAACATTTTGAATAGTGCTGTGACTTCACATATATTTTTCCCTAATGCATTAAAGTTGATGTAATTGTTTTTCTAGCATAATATTAATTAGAAAGTGGTTGAGTTCACTTGAGGTCAAACGTAAGTGCAGAAAATATGAAACCTTTAAGACTGATAAAACATGGTAAAACCTTTTTTCCATGTTGTTTCAAAAATAACTTATTCAGCAACGTTAGGGAATTAAAATAAAAACGGAGGGGCAATCTATGAACAGCCAAAGTAGGTGTTCCAAAGACCATTCTAATAAGTCTGTGTACTTCACTCTGTTGGAAAACTTTAGCACCTAAATCAGAGCCAGTTTGGTCTTACTTTGTACCTAATCTAAGCCGACTAAAATCTAAGGTTTCTCCATCAAGTGGCAACCTGCAGAATAGAACATAAAGAATAATATAGGAGAATTGAGAGTAAGGGAGGATTTTTTTTTTAATGTATAAAAAGGAGACCCTAACATTCAACATGTCAGTCTCTGGTTATTTACAGTGCTTGTAAACATTCTGATATATCTCTTTGGGGCTTATGGACATCAATGGATTATTTTATTCATTAAAACATATAATAATGCTAAATTTCTATAACAATTTTAAAATTTCATTGCTAGTATTCTATTTAATATGGTAAAGTTTAACATTGCCAATATGGAAATTCACTTTACAAAAGAATATTAATAATGTGACATAATCTGTATAAGAATACAAGTTAACTCCAATTTAAACCCAAGTGATAGTTGGTTAGCATTATGTATAAAATGTTATCAGAAATCAACACTGCAGAAGTTGACTGCTTAGTCCTCCCATACCTGTATCCAAATTTACACATGATGAGGATTTTAATTTATATAAGCAATATTAAAAACTGTTTTTCATTAGTGAAATGAAAAACATCCCATATGTGTGTGGTTAGTAGAGAATATTGCTCTGGCTCCCTCTTCTTGAATGAACGAGGTATAAGAATTCATCAAGGTGAGCAGTTAAATGTCTTTTGTGCAGAGCAGTCTTGACCAGGACTTCACTGGACCTGCATCCTCCTACTTCACAGAGTGCCTTGTCTCCTGACCCAGCTAAAATCCAGCTAGGTTTTCTGCCAGGATACCATTGTGTTCACCTCAGAGTCTGTCCTGCAAGGTGCTGGTTGGAATGTCTGCACAGAATTGGACCATCCCCAGGTGTCAGAACTGGGGACTTTGTTTTGTACCTGTTTGCTACAGTATTTGTATGTTTGGCATAGGTGTGATTCTATTGTAATATAACAATTGGTAGGAAGGTTATGAGGGAGATAACATTTAGCTTTCACCTATCTTAGCTGCCAGAGATGGTCGATATTTACCCGCAAAGCCTAGAATTTGCTTCATGGCCATATTGGCTTAGGTCAGTTGACAACACAAACATGTTACACAATTTCTTGACCACACTGTATGATAAAAGACAAATAATTTTATGCATAAATAAGATTCCATTCTGAAAATTTACAACATGACCATCTCCTTTGGCAATCCTGGACAGATATGGAGTTGTCTGAATTCAAATTGCACTCAACCCCAGCTTTTCAGAAATTTAGAAAGCCACATGGCAAAGACAAAGAGCTACAAAGGAATCCTGCAGAGAATATTAGCTAACTGTCAGAGCCTTTTTCCAAAGGGTGTTAATCAGGGCAAAAATCTTATAACATAGTCTACTTAAACAGGTCTATGATCAAACAATTTTTCAGGAATGTTGAATAATTTGCCATTCTTAGACAATCACAATATACATAAATATATTATAGGCCCTGAGAAAGTTGTATGTAAGAATCCTGTTTAGCTTGCTTAATCTATCATTTTCACGATATATCTGACACAAATTTGAGAAATTCTGAATTAGAAGGAACCCCAACTTGAACTTCTCTTTAAATTGAATTCTATGATCAGTATTTGGAGAGGGATACTGATAAACTAAACGAGACTTTTAAGAAAAGTACCAGACAGGTGAGAGAAGTAAAAATACTGAAACACTAAAATAGAACGCGTAATAGAATACACATAAAAATAAGCTTTTTATGCATAAAATTGTCCTAGATAGGAAAAACAAAACTACGTGACATGTTTGGCAAATAGTGTGACATATATCATCACTTTTAAGATGCATTTATTGTTTCTCCTTTTAAACAGCACTCAAATCAGGATAAATCTTTTGTTTTTGTCAAACACTCTTGGCCAAATTGCAGTCATAACATGGTCAACTTCACTTGACACGTCTGATAAGGTTAAGAAAGCCCAAGCATCAAAATTTACAGGATGGTGTAGGTGGATAAGGAGAAAATTTCAAAGACATTAGTGGAACACTCTTGTAATAAATGTGGTATCATCAACATTCTCTATGACTCAGGAAAAAACAATATCTGGAAAAACATGTAGTTTAATAATTTCAATCAAGAAAATGACTCAGGAGGGTTGGATTCTGAATTAGGAGAAGTTTCAAGAATACTTAAACCAATGTACTTTGCTAATATTTTCATTTTTATTGATGCACAGGAGTAATTTAAAAAACTTATGAATAAGTTTGAAAGAGTTCTTTGAATACGTATAACATTTCCAAAGATAACAAAGCATTGATTCATTTATTTAATAGTTTAATAGACAGTTTTTTTTCTTTCTCAACGGTACACAAAATAATGACATTAAGACCGAATCTTAGCTATTTTTAATTATGTTTATTCTCTAATGGATGCTAGAACTTTAAACTACCCATCTTGGCATCAGATTTCTCAAAAGAATTAAATAAATATTTTACTATGTAGTTTTCATTTTTCACCAGGAAGATGTGTGTTCAGACTGGCTATTCTCAGGAAGTCACAGATAACTGATCAGATTGAAAGATGTGTAAACAATGGTTAAAATGATCATAACTATTGCAGTACAATTTATTTATTTTTCACTATGTTGGTTGACGTGATGGTAATGATGGTAAAAACCATGCAGTTGACAGGAAGTGCATTAAAGAATTACTGCCATATGAATCCACAATTATCTGATAAGCTCTTGGGTAAAAATCTGATGCACAAGTTTCCTTTCTAAAATTTTTGATGAGATTTTTGTCTCTGCTGAAGCATTAAATGGTTGAAGCTGCTTCCAGATGTTTCATTTTGTTATCCCTCCTCGTCACTGACTGTTGGTAGTATTATACTTCAGTAGGTATGATATTCAATGGTAGAAATATTATGGTCTCAAAAATATGCACATTCTTTTTTATTTATTATATACATTTTCCTCTTTTATAAATAAGCAACTGTAACCCTTTCCTTTTCACAGGGAGTTATTAAAAATGAAAACTCTACTATACATTAAGGGAGTTATGCTTCAGTGCAACATGACTCTAAAATCCATCTTCATCTCTAGGGAAGACAATGAATTCATATAAGTGTCTTCATAAGCCAGTATTTCGTCCTCCCTCTTTTTCTAATAAAAATGCAGAGAACATTATGAGGCTCGACCTTGCTCTAAAGAAAATAGGACTTCAGAGAGTATGACCTCCCCAGACCGCTGGTAAATCACGAAGCAGGAAAGGCATTTATTTTGAGAATCATGGGGATTAAAATATTTATTGACGATTAGAATTTTTTTTCTACGGTGGTGCCGCTGTCACTTCATTAGCAAAGTCGGAATGAAGTCAGTCTTGGCAAGAAGAACATGACTAATTCATAAAATATTAAATTACCATGATTTTTTCACTTTTTCTGATAGTCTTTTTCTATTCATGTAGCTTATCTTTAGTTTTTATGACTAAAAGTGGGACACAGTTATAATATAAATGCAGATGTCATTGTCTTCGAAAGTTAGCATTGTTCTTAAATTTTGTCTTCATTGTATCATTCCTATGGGCACACCTGCCCAACGATAACTTGAGGGGAGATGCTTGGCACATTGATGCCTTTCACTATGCAAATAACTGCCAGATTAATGAGCCAATAACTTTGTCAGATTAATGAGCCAATAATTCCATTTTGAAACAATGAGTCATCCAAATTTTCTGCTGACATTGACTCTCACTATTCACACTGGCTTATATGCCACGTTTTAAAAGATGGGGCTGGCATCTGACATTTAACTGTTGAGAGGCCTGAGAAATAGAGAGAGAGTGAGAAAAAAAAAGGGAGAGATTTTTGAAGTCGAATGACATAAAAACTACATAGGTAGATAAAATCTTCCTTTCAACAGGAAAGCTTTAGGAGAAGTGTAAATACAGGATGAGTTTTAAAATACAACTGTTAAAAGAAAGAGGAAAGTTGGATGTGTATGAAGTAAATCGTGGAGGATGATGTACCATAGTTAGCATCTGGGGTGTTTGAGACAATTCCATGTGAAACAATATGACATGGTATTGGTGTGAGAGGGTAGAACATGATTTGTGGACCGAAGTCCGGTTTTGGGGGTAGACTGAGGAAGATCAAAGGATGATCACGAAATGTGATCTCAGACTACTCACCAAAGAATACTTTCCTCATCTGTAAAATGGGAAAACGGCATTATATTAGAAGCTGATTGTATTCATGCTTGTCACATGGAAGGTGCTGTAAAAGTGAAGGCTACCTTTGTAATAGTAAAAGAAGTTAAGGTTCAAACAATACAAAGGGAGAAATCAACACTTTTTCTGGTCACCTAAAGGTATTTGGCCTATGTTTACTTATGGGAAAAAGAGATCAGAAAATATGAAGGAGAGAACTGGTGAAAATATTAGAAATAAATTGGATGCAGTGTGGGGCCCAAGGAATTAAACATTTGTCTGTTAAATCATTTAACCAGTATTTAATTAATGCCTGCCTGCTATGTGTCCAGCACTGTTCTAGGTGCTAGGGAAATAGCAATAAACTACACACTCAAAGAATTAGGACCAAACATGTGTATGTGCGATACGGGTAAAAGCAGGGAGTGGGACTGTGAGGCGTTGACGGGGAGGTGGGAGTGTTGAAACTTTAGACAGATTGTCCAGGAAAGGTTTCTCGGAGATAGTGACTTTTTAGGTAAAAAAAAATGACGGAAGTGAGAGAGCAAGCCATGCACATATCTGAGGGAAGCACATTCCAGAAAGGAAACAGCAGTTGCAAACGTGCTGTGTTGGGAGCATGCGACATGTGTCAGGAACAGTGAGGAGGTCAGTGTGGCTGGAGCAGTGGGGTAGTCAAAGAGTGGTAGTAGCCTCGTAACTGGGTTATTTCAGGGCGTTGGGGGTAGAGCAGAGACTTGGGCTTTTACTCTGAGCGAGAGGAGAAGTCTTCGGGTTATGAGGAGTGACATGTTCTGACTTACATGTTAATAAGGCTACTCCAGCTGTTGCAATATGAATAGCTTGAAAAGGGAGGTAGGTGTGTAAGGAAGACCAGTGAGGGAGTTGGAATCACGCAGGTGAGACATGGTGGTGACATGGACCCAAGAGACAGAGTCGGGCCTGGTAAGAAGTGTTCAACAATAAACAAAACTTTAAGTAGAGCCAGTGGGATTTGTTAGTGGATTGGGTGAAGAGTATCAGACAAAGGGAAGAGTCAAACGTAAATCCAAGATTTCTGGCAACGAAAAAGGTAGAGGAGACCTGGCATCAGGTTTGGAGGGATGCTAGGGTCACAGTTTTGGGTATAACCGGGACTTTAGACATCCAAGGGGAGATGTCCAATAGTTGGGGTATACAAGCCATGGGATGGATAAGCTTCCTTAGGGAGTGATTTAGATGGAAAACAGAAAATACCCAAGGACTGAGCCCTGTAGATATCAACATTGAGAGACTGAGGTAAGCAGGTACCAACAATGGCTACTGAGAAGGAATGGATGAAAATGAGAGAGAAAAAGCAGGCAAATTGTTCTAGAAACCAATAGAAGATGTTTCATATCAACTGTATGAATTAGAAAAGCAAAATAATAGTAAAAAGAAGTGACCGAGATATGTAAGAGCTTTTTTGAAAAATTAAAGGAGAAAAGTTTATTCCTGAGTGGAAAACAGTACAGGGAAGGATGATCTACTGCCTGAAGGCCCCATTAGGTGGAATCAACGAGAAAGAGCACGGAGCCTGTGAGTTTCTCAAAATGCGCTGCACCAGAACCCCCTGAGATGTTCTTTAAAACATGCAGCTTCCTGAATTGGGATTTTTCATGGCAAAACCAGAATCTGTATTTTCAGAAAGCTCCACAGCGGATCTTATACACATTACTAAGTTAAACAAACTAAAATGGGGAAATAGACCACCAGGAATAGTTAAACGAATCATATGAAAGTGAGCAAATGTAGGTTGTGAACAGGGAGATGGGCTACCAGTTTCTGGCCACATTCATGCTCTGTACTTTCATCCAAGAACTGGATTACACTACAGCCACGCAGAGAAGAAAACTATTGCTTTACTTTCAAACTTAATATCTTTTTCCACCAAATATATTAGAAAGCTCAAATTGACAGCATTTGTCTCTCCATTTCACTTCATGCCCTGTGGGGGAGGAATCGAAAATTGAAATTTGCAGGGCCTCCCATGGGTTTGCCTCCGCCTCTCAGGCACACTTAGACAACCAGGCAGTAGAACCCATCATTCCGTTGCTCATTAGTCCACTGATTCAGTGATTTTGCATGTCAAAAAGGATCCCCCTTCCTCTGCAGAAGCACAACACACACACATACACACACTGCAAACCCCTCTGAGGGCATTTCATGTTGAGAAAATCCATTTCGGTGTTTCCTGGGCAATTTCAGTTGCTTACATGTCAGCAAGTTTTGCCCTCATTTTTAGGGTGGTGGGAGATGCACAGTTACAGAGTTGGCCAACAGGGATTGAGGGTCCATGAGGAGTACAGCTTTGCAGAAGCAGCATTAAAAACCATACAGTGGGTTTCTAGTTCAGTGAGTTCTAATTATATTTGGAAAGGCTGGAAAGGATGAAGGTGGGAGGGTAGTGTACACCTTAGAAAATAAGGAATATGGAAAGAGCCTCTAATATTTTTCTTGTGCCTTTTCTATTTCAGATACTGTCCTGTGTTTTACATTCATTGAATCATTTTATCCCCTCAATTCTATTAGGTAGAGTAGGAGAAGAAGCTAAAGCTCTTTTACTCAGTTTATAAGTGACATAATTAGAATTACATATGGGTCTGTCAGGTGGTGACTTCTGTTTTTTCACTATGCCAGCTAAGCCCTTTCGGAATGCTGTGTTACTACTGGAATTGCTGAATTGTACTACAGATCTTGCATTACAATTTTATGTTACCCCATTCAGATACTGCATGTCAAGAACACAGAAAATGTCTATGAGGTATATCATGGCAGAAATAACTATGACGAACTATCAATCTAAAGAGTCTTAAGGTTCAATATAGCCTGTTATTGTAGAAGGAATTTCAGTATACAAAATCATAGGGAAATGAGAGGTACAGTGTGCTTACAGATACATTCTCCAGCTTACCGCCTCTATGCATCTTATCTGACCTCTATCCCTCCCCGTCGGCTCTAGATCACCTGGTCTTTATTAAAGAATGGATGGGTTCTAGTTATGCTGTTCCAGATACCTTCCCTGGTCAGACTTGTTCTCATGAAAACGGATCCTCTGGAAAGGTACTAGCCTGCTCACTCTATCTTAGCTCTGAAAGATTTCCTTTCATCTTCAGACTTGATTCTGTCCACAAATGATTACATTGCCAGTTGAAGGTCTTTCTTTCATCTTCATTTCTCATTCACTAGATGTCGATGTTTTTCCTGCACACTAGAGGTTTCGCCAGCCATTTTTTCCTTCTTCTTCTGACACACCCCTTTTGTGTAGAACACTGGAAATGCTGGGGTTGGGTGTGAGGAGGTGTTCTGGGAGACAGATGTTGAGAGGCAATAGAGGCTTCAGTCTAATTCCTGCTAGGTACTCATTGTTGAGTCTTTGGCAGGTCGCATATCTTTCCTGAGTCTCAGTTTTCTCACCTTTAATACAGAGTGTTTTGACTAAGTGATATCCAGAATTCTTTCCCCATTTAACATTCCTTGAATCTGTGATGATTCCTTTCAAGCATACATCCAAAAACTATGCATTTTCCTTGCCTTTGTTCTGTCTACAGCCAAATAGGGTACACATACACGTCACTATGGGATAGCCTACTGTAGACCATTTCACAAAAAGCAAGACATTTTTTGGATGCAAACTTTATTTCTTTATAATCTTTGTCTATTTTTCTGATTATAACACCACCACCTTGCCACTGGACAAAAATTGGAAAACACAGAGCATATAAAAATTTGTAATTTAATTATTTAACACAGTGATAATCACTGCTTACATTTCAATGTTTTTGCCTGCTTTTCTTAGTTTTTCCAAGAAAATTGGGGTCATTTTTTCTTTTTGCATACTTTTTCCCCTTCAGCACACTATCCTGAGTATTTAATATCTCATTAAGTAGTTTTTGAAACTATTATTTTATTTCTGCATAACATTCCATATTATTGTCATACCATACTAAGGCAATAATCTCTTATGGTTGTGTATTAGTTTACTTTCAGTACTCCATTATTTTGAATAAAAGTGTATGAATTGCTGTGTTCATAATGTGTTCAATGACTTAATCAACATAAATTTCTAGAACTGGAACTACCTGGTCAAACACTGTGAATATATGTCCACATGAGCTGCACCTGCTTCTTTTCCAACCACCTTTCCAGTATTTCTTCTCTCTAATCACTTGGACCTTACTGTCCTTATATTATGCTAAAATTGTTTCCCTTCTGGGACCTTGATCATGCTGTTGGTTTTCTCTACCTGCATTGTATCCCTGTCTCCTCCTCTTTGCCAGGCTCACTCTCTCATTTTATTCTATTCTATTCTATTCTATTCTATTCTATTTTGTTCAAATGTTACCTCTCAGAGCTTTCCATGAGCCTGACATCTAAAATACTTCTCCCTTATTATTCTGTACCCTCTTTTCCCCCAAAATGTTTTGTATAATATTTGTTTGCCACCTGAAATTATGTTTATTTATGTCCCTGCTTCTTGTTTACATTTTTTGCTATCTTCTCATTAGGTTAGAAGCTTTCTGAGGGAAGGGAATGTGCCTATCTTTCTCATTCTGGTATTAATTCCCAGCTTGTAGAACCCTATCCAGCATATACTAGTTGCTTAATACATAATTTGTGCAGTGAGTTTTACTGGAATCTGACATTTACCCATCTGTCTTAGTTCAGACTACTGCTATGTTAGAGATACCATAGATTGGATTATAAATAGCAGAAATTTGTTTCTCACAGTTCTGGAGTGTTGGAAGTCCATGATCAGTGGTGTCTGATGAGTGTCCTTTTCTGGTTCATGTACAGCCATCTTCCCACTGTGTCCGCATGGGCAAAAGGAGTGAGAAAGCTCTCCAGGGTCTCTTATTAGGGCATTACTCTCATTTATGCAGGCTTTCTAATCACCTCTCAAAGACCCCACCTCCTAACGCCATCACATTGGAGCTTAGAATCTCAGCATATGAAGGTTTAGGAGATAAAATATACAGTCCTTAATACCTTCTTTCTATTTGAATGTTTCTCTTTTCTTTATAGAAAATATTGCACTAGAATAAGACCATTAATCTTATTAATCCTTTGTCTGATATATATATATATATATATATGTTACCCATATTTTTCTTTGCTACTTGTTTGCCCTTTTAGGGAGATGAGTGGAGAAATAAAACATTTGTGCAGAAGTGTAAAATTTTTACTAAGTCATATCTGTTAAACTTTCCTTTTAAAATATTATACCCAAAACATCTCTGCAGCCTAGAAATATATACATACTCTTGTATTATTTCTTCTAGATGCTTTATTCTTTTGTATTGTTTAATTCTCAGATTCTGGGATTTATTTTGATATATGCCATTTGTCTTACCACCTGTCTTTAAACTGAATGCAATGAAATCCAGGAACTAATGAAATCCAGTTTTAATAAACTACTTACCAACTTAGAGTTTCTTGCTGTGAACATGCCCCTGAATAAATTAGAGGAGAACACTGCAGTTAGAAAATTTCTTTTTCTTAAGCTTTTGTGTGTCTGCTACTGATTACAGACATATTTCCTTCTCACTGGTAAACCCTGGAACCATTGTGATATATATGCAGGACAGTAGTTGCCTACAAGACATAACTTGAAAAGCACTGAAAACCTATTTTTTAAAATATGGCTGCTGTTCCTCAGAAAGTGTTTGAATATCATTTTTTCTACTTAAATGTGATCAAGTACATGTTACTAGTTTTGCGTATATTATCTCAATTATCTCAGGAACAATGAATTAAAATATTCATTCCATTTTACAGATATTACAGATAAAGAGGATGATAAATAATATTCTTAAGGTTGTACAGGTAATAAGTGGCAGAATGTGGTATATGTCGATATCAAAGACAATAATAAAGATTGTTTGAAATGTCTGTGAGACTACTATGAACCAGTACTGAACTAAATCTGGCCCACAGCTTATTTTGTTTAATACTCACGGAACCTATTACACCTATTTGGCAGAGAAGGTGATTAGGATTTAGAAATTTGCTCAAGGTCACACAACTAATAGCACTGCTTCAGAACGCACTAATCCTTTGGGTAAAAGTGATTTTAGTTAAAGATCTGTATAAACGGGAGTAGGCTAACTCTTACAGCACTAAGATCCCCAAATTTATAGTGGCCCAAACCCAATTAAGGTGCTATAAAACTCAAGCTATCCATTCCTAAAAAATCACCCATTCTACAAAATTGCACATTGAAAATAACAGAACTTCTGGGGAAAATAGGGTTTGGGATGACCCTTTGAAATCTATGGAGCTTTATAACCAGAACATTAAATAACAAGAAAAAATATTAGCACTTTCTAAAAAACATGTTCCAATATGCGACATCTTGAAAAGGCAAAACTGGAGAAATACGAGCAATTGCCAGGGGTTAGGAAGGAGGAAGGCATGAATGGTGGAATACAAGGATTTTTACAGCAGTGAAACTTCTGTACAATAGTATAACAGAGGGTACATGACATCATACCTTTGTCAAAAACCACAGGATGTACCCAAAGGGGAACCTTTGTGTTAGCCCTGGACTTCAGATGATAGCAATGTGTCATTGCAGGTCCATCAATGGTAACAAGAGGACCAACCTGATGGGAATGTTGATAGTGGAGGAGTTTGTCTGTGGGTGTGGCAAGGGATACATAGGAACTGTCTGCATTTTTCACCGACTTTTGCTGTGAATCTAAAACTTGGCATGATGGATAGAAAAAGCATGAAGTTAGGTCAAGAAAATGGGCTTCAAATTCTGACTCCACCATATTTCATCTGTGTGATTTGGGACAAAGGACTGATTATCCTGAGTCTAAGTTTCTTCATTTATAAAAATAGGGATACAATACCTATCCCATAGGACTATTATGCAAATTAAAGAAAGTCACCTTTATAAATTATAGACTCAATAAAAAGGCTTTAGACTCAGAAAAAATGAGCGTCTTAATTCTGGATATGCCACTTATTTTTCATGCAATCATGAACAAATTAATCTCTCAAAGTTTCAGTTTCATCACCTACCAAGCAGGAATAATAAAATGGTATACCTGCTCTTGATACCTGCTCTTAGGTGAATGTATATCACCTAATAATGTGCCTAGGGCTTTCACTCATTTAATAAATATTCATCAATTGACTACAATGTAACAACTGTTCTGGGTATTTGGGGGATAGTGATGCAAAGGGCAATGTCCATGTCTTTCACAGAAAAAAAAAAGGTTTACCTTCTTTTTGGAATTGAGGGAAGGTGGGAGATATAAAATTAGCAAATAACAAATAATTAAGAAACTTTTCAATAGCAATTAGCAATAAAAGGAAAATTAACTCAATAATAAAATGGGGAAGGACTTGGGGCAGGGCAGGTCTACTTCCCATAGAATGGTCTCAGAAATCATCTTTAAGGAGGTGATATATGATCTGAAAACTCAGATGTAAAGGAGTAAAAGAAGAAGAATTCAGAAGAAAGATTCTCCAGGTAGAGGAAAGAATCATTGCAAAGACTTGAGGTTGGAAAGAGAAGGCCAACATGGCGGAAATGTATTTGCAAATGAAGAAGTAGAGAGATGAGGAAGGAAAATGTTCCTATAGTCCAGGTGAGAGATGGTGTTTTAGACCCAGAGAATGCCAACAGAGACTGGAAGGCATGGACAGACACAGGCACATGTTTTGGAGATATTGCTATTGGATGGTATGTGAGAGCTGCAAGAAAGGGATAAATCAAGGATGACTAGTAGACTTTTGACTTGAACAATGTGAAATGATAGTAGATTCCATGTGGTAAGTACATTTTAAGTGATAGTTACCATCATATATCCAAGTTGTTTTTCATAAATGCAGACCTGATTGATGCAAAGATTTTTTTGCTTTTCTAAATAAGTCCCCTCCCTCACCCTTTATTTTCCCCTTCACCTGTTAAGTATCTGTAATTTCAGGGGGAATGTATTTTCCCAGCAAAATATCTTTGAAACAGAAATCAATCAAAGGGAGAAAGAAGGTGGGAGAAACCCTTTTATTGCTCACAAGTAGTTGTCCACTTCTGCTCGCCAGTGTCTCTCACCACCCGGCTGCAGAAAGGGGCCCCACCAAATCAATCCAGTCCAGATATACCCTTGCTCCCTGACCCTTGTAATCACCTACAATATGGAGATGGACTACTTCTCTCCACCCCTTAGAAACACCTATTGATACGGAGATACACTAAGGCCAGGGGAGAGATTCTGGAAATATTGCAACTTTACCCACAGTATCTTGGAAGCTTCTAGAGTCAAATGTTTGATTTTTCTTCTCATGTTATATCTTGAGGGGGACTGGGAACAATGTGGAGTAGATATAGGAAATATAGAAGGGATTTAAAAAATAAACACTAAAAGAAGGGTCTTCCAAAGACAATGCTGTCAGAGCCATGAATTTGGCATGTGAATTCATCAACACTCCATACTGGAAGTGAAAATGACGTCGTTTTTGAATTTGCTTTCAATGTCTTAAAAATTAATACCTTTGCTATGCAGTCTAACAGTGTCTAAAACCTAAAAGACAATGGTATTCTAACATTCCCCTTTTTGATAATTGTAGGCCACTGAAGGAAAAAAAATTCTCTCAATACATAAGAAATAACAAGGGAAAAACAATTGCCAATTCTCATGACGTTCTCTTCAGGAAAATTTCCATACTATTTTGCATTTGAAAAAAGGAGAAAAGTTTGTCTAAATGAGGAACAATTGAAAGCAACATTCAGGTCCCACAAAACTTAACTTCAAAAGTAGAGCATGCTGCTTTCTTCTAAACAACTTAATTACTCTAAGATTGCTCCCTCTCAAAAGAAATGTTCTGGTGGTCATATAAACAGTTATGGTTGAATATAAAAGGTCCCAAAGGAAATAAAAGGTACTTAATTATGCAAAGTAGAATTCTCTTATGGCCTGCAGTCTCCTCCCTGTAGTTTAGTAAGGATAAAACAATCATAAAACACACGAACATAATTCAATATGACCCTTCAGGAGTAATAAAAATTTCACTGTAGCAAAATATTCAGCTAAATTCTTTTAGCAAGTTTAAATGGGGTTGAATATGCCCATTGTAAGCAATCATGCAGAAATATCCACAGACATGTTCAACCATAAAAAATATCACCCCAGAAAATAAAAATAAAGCACTTGTCTGGTCCAGATAATTGTAGCACTTAACATGCCAGAGAGTCAGGCATTCAACTTAGATTAATATAAATTATTTATGCCTAATTCATGGTCTTCAAACTATACGCTTCATCTTTAAAACTGTAGTTTCTTAGTAGGAAAAATAAATGTATTGGCATCAAAATTATACAACTCATAATGAGTTCTAATAGACTTCCATGCTTTCATTTTGCACAAACATTTAAGGTAATTCTGTGGCCTTCCAGAATTTAGTCGCTAGGCATGAAGCTTGACAACTGCTTTATTTCAGAGGAGTTGATTTTTCTTTATCAAATTATAGAAACATATGTCTCTTTTTGAGCTAATGTCACTATTAAGTATCATACTCTTGGTAAGTTCAAAATCCATCATAAACTATAAACAATATAAGACCACAAAAGATCTACATTGATGATCAAAAGGTGTTTTATATAATACACTGGCAACCACTTTCTTTTGATTTTAATCTGTTGTTTAAAACTCCTTTAAAATCAGAGAGAGGTTAGGGAGAAAAGATCTGGGGGTGCAAAATCAACAAGTGCCTCATAAAAGCACCTTGGAAGACCTAAGTGTCTGAAATACTTCTTGCCACTAAGGTCCCAGTAACCAGCTATTACAGCGATAGTTGATGTTTGGTGCATTTCTGAACAGAATAAGTTTCTTAACAAGTGAAAGTGTTCTCAGAAATTTCCTCATGCCATTCTGTGCTGATATAATCCAGAAAACTTCAGTATGGCCCGTGCAGGACAAAATGATTCGTTCGTGACAGTTCTAAAGCTAAAGAGTGGAGCCGATAACTGCAGAAGTGCCCTTTGTAAGAGGAGGCCTGCAGTTTATGCAATGATTGCCGGTGTAAATATAAATGCCTGCCTCTTAGTAATTCCTGTAAACATGAGGTTTTCTGATTTGAAATGCAAAACTTGCGGCCCCAGTTTCCTTGCTCATGTTAATATTATTCTCTTGTCATCAATAATGTACTCTTTCAGACTGGGTGCTTCTTTCTTATTCTTCAGCTCAGCGTGAATATTAACAGTGCACGACATTTACCATATGGAACAGCACATGATGTCGTGGCTTTCCATTCCAGTGTGAACTGACTGTGTGGATGCAATTAACCTACCTCATCCCTGTTCGCATTTAGGGTATAGTGTTTCTCCATGACTGAGCGTGGAGATGGACATGATATTTTGGTAGCAAAAAGTTGCTAATTATTGTACCTTAATAGATGGTAAAGAGCCTCTCCTACTGTTTTCTTTCCCAATATCTCCCTCTCCTCTTTGGAAATTGTGACAAACTTTTACTAAAAAAATTAAGATATTTTGCCTGTTTTATGCTTTGTTCAGGGATGTGAGATCCCGAGGAAACTCCGTTCCCCTGCCCACACACAGATTCTCAAAGCTGAGGTTCTAGTCAGGACAGCTTTTTAGTTTTAAGTGACAGACTCAAGCTTGCTCAAGAAGAAGGAAAGTTATCGTATGGTAGTTAGACAGTCCAGGTCAGGAGTGAAGTGCAGTCAGGCCTGTAACATGGAGATGGGTCCCGGGAAAGGAGGGACAGGGGCTGCTTGTCTCTTGGAGCTAAAGACCCAGCTTCCTGCTTCTGCCTGGGGTTCAGCTCCCCTCTCATCTGTTTCCCAACTGCCTCCTTCTGAGATTATCCTCTTGTAAAGTTTTTAAAAGGCTTGAGGTCTTTTAATTGCCTCCATAGACTCAGTTCTATGACCTTTTTAGAGCAAGTGTTCATCATTGACTAGATAGTCCTTCGTTACCAAGTGGTTCAAATTGCTCAGAGACTGTGTGATTGGTGCACTTTATCTTTTGGAGCTGGATCTCTTACACAGTAGAGGTTAGGGCCTATGGTGACAGTACCCATTTGTTAAAGTGTCTGTATTAGTCTAGTCAGTGGCAGCGGAAATACTCAGGGTAGTAGGTGGCAGTAGTGAGGAGGGTGGGAGGTGTGGGGGAGGGCTAAAATACTTGGCCTGTTGTTTGTTTGCTCCGTTGGAACAGTGGGCTGGGATTATGTCAGAAAAGTAAGATGAAAAGCAGCAATGAGTGGCATTTCTAACTTAACATTTTAAAACTTTATGCCCTCAAAAATGCATCTTATAGGGCAAGGGAAACAAAAGCAAAAATGAACAAGTGGGACTATATCAAGCTGAAAAGCTTCTGTACAGCAAAGGACACCATCAGTGGAACAAAAATACATCCTACAATATGGGAGAATATATTCATAAATGACGTATCCGATAAAGGGTTGACATCCAAAATATATAAAGAACTCACGCACCTCAACAAACAAAAAGCAAATAATCCAATTAAGAAATGGGCAGCAGACATGAATAGACAGTTTTCCAAAGAAGTAATTCAGATGGCCAAGAGGCACATGAAAAGATGCTCCACATCGCTAATCATCAGAGAAATGTAGATTAAAACCACAATGAGGTATCATCTCACACCAGTGAGGATGGCCAACATCCAAAACACAAACAACAACAAATATTGGCCAGGATGTGGAGAAAAGGGAACCCTCCTACACTGCTGGTGGGAATGCAAATTAGTTCAACCATTGTGGAAAGCAGTATGGAGGTTCCTCAAAAAACTCAAAATAGAAATACCATTTGACCCAGGAATTCCACTCCTAGGAATTTACCCTAAGAATGCAGCAGCCCAATTTGAAAAAGACAGATGCACCCCTATGTTTATCGCAGCACTATTTACAATAGCTAAGAAATGGAAGCAACCTAAGTGTCCATCAGTAGATGAATGGATAAAGAAGAGGTGGTACATATACACAATGGAATATTATTCAGCCATAAGAAGAAAAGAAATGGTACCATTTGCAACAACATGGATGGAGCTAGAGGGTATTATGCTCAGTGAAGTAAGCCAAGCCGAAAAAGACAAGAACCAAATGATTTCACTCATATGTGGAGTATAAGAAGAAAGAAAAAAAAACTGAAGGAAAAAAACAGCAGCAGACTCACAGAACCCAAGAACGGACTAATAGTTACCAAAGGGAAAGGGACTGGGGAAGATGGGTGGGAATGGAGGGATAAGAGGGAAAAAGGGGCATTACGATTAGCAGACGTAATGTTGGGGGGGCACGGAGAGGGCAGTACAACTCAGAGAAGACAAGTAGTGATTCTGTAACATCTCACTATGTTGATGGACAGTGACTGTAATGGGGTTGGTGGGGGGGACCTGATGAAGGGGGTGGTTTAATAACCATAATATTGCACATGTAATTGTAGATTAATGATACAAAAATAAATTTTAAAAATGCATCTTATAGCAACTATGCCATTTCTTTACATTTCATAATAGAACAAAAATTTACGTTCATGTTCTAGTTGGTTTAATCATTGATGGTATAAGGCTAATCTAGATCTATAAATACATTTTTGGGGGGAATGGTAAGCTATCATTTTCCTGAGGTTTTCATTGAAAATGATGCTGATCTGGGCACATGACATCATAGCATTTGCCAATATTTACAAACAATACAGTACATAGATCAAGTGACATCAACCTGAAAAACAGTAAGATAAAACACCCTCCTATGCTTTTTAGTTTGGAAAAAATGATGATATATCTTCTACGTGTTGATGGATGGATAGATCATGTAAGGGCAGTCCATGTAGTATGAGATTAAATACTTACTTGGAACATATCAACACTGTTTTGAGAAAAATGTCAGGGGACTGACCTAATTAAAATACTGGCATACTACACTCAGGTACAACTCATGGAAGGCAGTTGATTACTGTGTATGTTAAGCAGATAGCTGGGGACTCCCACTTAGGATTGTGGAAAGAACCCCTGCGTCTGAGTTTTGTTTTTTAACTTGCTAGCAGGATGGTATTGAGCAAGTCAGTGAACCATTCTGGGCATTAGTTTCTGTGTTTAGAAAATGTTGTGGTCAAATAATTTGGTGTGTGTGTGTAAGCACTTTGTAAACTATAAAGCCTTAAACAAACATTAAATACTTTACTCCCTTCCAGGATGTAGCTAGTGGGACAGTGGTGTAAGAAATTCTTTGTCTAGTTTAATTCCAATGCTCCTGTATAGACATCATCTATAAATAGATAACCTGTTGTCATAAAATTTTAAAATTAGAAGTATAGAATACTATAATTATATCAATGACTTGCTCTGAATTCATTTATTGCAACACTTAATCTTGTATTGTTCAATACAAGGGACTTAAAATATGTATCTTGGGTGAATTTTCCAAAGCTGATGCAACTGTTCCCACAACATTTTGTGAGAAAAAGAACATCTAACAGGAAAAAAAAAAGAAGAAGAAGAAGAAGATGTCTAGCGCTCAAATGTGTGCTCTCAAAGGCAAAAGTCTTCCTTGCTAGGTCAGTGAGATCAGGTACCTGCTAAATACAGTGTTTCATTAGCACAGACTTAATCTTGTCTCCACAGAAACCTAGAGTATTCAAATACTCATTACTGAAATTTACATATATACATGTTAGACATTATTTATAATGAGAACACTTTTCAGGTAGAATTCTTCTGGCTAATACTAGAGACTACAACATCATCCCCCTCCTCACTCTGTTTCTCTCCTTATATTTTATTGAGTTGAATGAATCATTTGTTATTTTTAAGCATATGATTCAGAACATGGAACTAGACAAGTGATACTCCATTCTTCAGCTTTTACTGATTTGTTCAAGACACCACTGCCATAAACAATAGAGCATGCAGTGCCTGGTGTGAGAGATTGGTTAGTGCTTTAACTTAGAATGGGTTACTGTTGTGAGCTATGCCTGCTAGCCATGGAAAGCCCCCGGATGGACAAAAGTGGAACTCTTAGGTTTTATAGCGAAGACTTAGATAAAGAAAGTTTACCCCAGTCCTAGAAGAACAAAAAATGTAAGACTCATTGCTTGAACATTCAGCATGTGGAAGGGTGGCTTGCTGAGCTGTAAAATTAAGATCTTACACATTTAAAAGAAATTGTGTCTGGTGCTAACATATCTTGGGGTTATAGAGGGCCGAAAGCCCGTAACTGCATGTGTCTTTGCCACGGTGGATATCCACTCTGTGAGGGCTGCCGTAACGACTGAGCCTGGGTGGCTCTTCTGGAACACAGAGGAAGATGACAGGGACCACGTTCTTCCATTCTCCTCAGAGTCTCCTTCCCAGGCTTGACTTATTGGTCTCCTTGGGAATAAAACTTGAGCTGAATCCAGATGGTCATTTTCATCCTCCTTGACCCTGGATCCTGACGCTGGTCTGGTCTAACAAGATCACTTAAGGCTTATTCTTGTCATGGAGGCATAAAAAGAATTCCTGGAAATATTTCCCTTTGATTCCATCCCTCTCCTGCTTTTAGCAGTTCTACATGTCAGAGGCGAGTCTATTTTTGTTTTTGCTCTAATATACATTTTCTGTTTCAGATGGATCACTGAAGAAATACATATTTTTTCCAAGAGCATATTTCTTTTAATGGCAGAAATAATTCATTTTGGTAAAACATGAACAGGGAACCCATGAGCTGAGAAAAAAAATTCTAGCTGGATGCTTTGTTTCATTTGGGCTGGGGATTTCTAAAAATATGGACCTGCGGCTGACCTTTTCATTTGAAATAGTGTCATTGTTACTTACTTATTCAAATATGTGGATGGTGGTGTGGGAGGTAGGGTGATATTTTTACTGGCATGAAAACTGACAATGTTCTGAGATATGTGTAGCTCTATATTAGTGCTTACTATTTCTATGTGACCTATGTCCCCTCTGTACCAAGAAAGAAGCAATCAAGTGAAAAAAAGCCCTCTCAATTGGTAATTTTAAAGACAGTCAATTTAATTCTAATCTTTATTCACAAACAATCCAACACGTAAAGTGCACTTGCTTGAACAAAAACAGAAGAGAAGATGTAAAAAGTACAGGAACCATGGTCTCGGTTTAAAATGCTTCAGTGACTTCCCTTTGCACTTATAATGAAATAGAAATTTCTTAATGTGGCCCAAGGTGCCACACCACCTGGACCCTGACTTTCTCTCCAACAATCTCCCCTCTCATTCTTGCCCTGGCTCTCAGCACTCTAGTCATACTGGCTTCTTCTCTTTGCATGAGCATGTCAGGCTCTTGCACACCTGGGCCTCCTCACATGCTCTTCCCTGTGTGTGAACATTATTCCTCTGCTCTTTATTTAACTGGCTTCTGATCTTTTTCATTTTTTAACATTATTGCAATGTGGAGAATTTCCCTGGCTAGCATCCAAATAGATTCCAACCCTTGTCTTCACTATTATCTTTTAAGTTTACTCTATTTTCATTATAGTACTGTCACTATTTGTATTTATTTTATTATTTGCTTGTCTACTTTGTTGCATGTTCCTCCTCTCTGAGAGCTAGTACAAGCATAGTAAAAGTGCAGGCTAGGTTCAAATCCAAGTTTTACCATTTACTGGCCATCAGACCTTGGGAATGTCATTTCATTCCTCTGGCCTTACTTTTTTCATCTGTAAAGTGAGGATAATAAAAAATCCCCCTACACATAATTCACACTGATTTTGTTAGTTTTTATTAGAACATTAAAATTAAGGCATTGAATTACAAACCCATGCAGTATATTTAGTAATTAAATTGCAAAATACTACAAATACTTTTAAGTGTGATGTGCCAATAAAGTTTAAATTTTTATCATTAAGTAGGATTCAGATCTCAGAATAGACAAACAGTTTGGTTGATTCTATGATGTGTGTAAAAGTTGGAAGGAGCAAGAGAGGGGAAAGATAATCTACAATAAGTTTTTCACAGAAAAATCCTTAAAATCAAAAAGATAATTAAGTTTTTAAATACATAAGTTTATGTTCTAACTTGTGGGAACCTTGTGTAGAAAATACTTAAATGACAGAGTTACTTTTTTCTTTTAAGTAAACAAGCAGCTTTACAAATAATAATATTTATTTATACATATATTAAAGTAACAATATGTTCAGATTAACAGTTTTATGTTAAACAGTTGGAGAATGAATGTAGAGTTCACTATTCATTTGCACATCATAATTCCCACCCCACCTACCTTCCCCAGCTTAGTGAGAAATCAGATGAACTCTTTTTAATTGTATATTAAAAAATGTTACATTATTTGGAAATTAATTTCTCACTATTTAAACTATATGAATTTCTTTTGATTAATTCCTTTCCAAATACTGAAAGCATAAAAAATAACAACACAATATACTCTGCAAAAATGTGGAGATTAATGAGTTAATATATGCAAATAATTTAAAACATTAATTCACCTATAATAAGATCTCAATAAATTTTAGCTGTTATAATCAGTTTATTGGCTAATTATCCAATATCTTGAGCAAGATCTGGCACACCTTAGGTAATCAATAAAGTTTTTTAAACGAATGAATGAAAGAATGAATGAGTGAATGGATATATAAGTCACAATCAAGAGAGCAATTGGAAGAGCCCTGGCTTAATGTTCAAAACTCCTAGATGCTAGGTTAATTTCCACCACCTTGTTCTATGACCTGGGGTAAATAACCTTCTTTCATATCACTTTTCCAGTTAATAATGATACGTTCAGATTAGATGACCTTTAAACTCCTTTCAGTGTATCTTATGATTCTACACCAGCCTAACAGGCTATGAATTTAACATTTTGCTCTCCTTAAAAGTTAAGAATTCTCTACAAAGACTTAAAGCACCCACCCTCCCTCAATTTTACTTGGTTTCTAAATGATTTCTGATTATCTGGACTCTTCATTAGGCATATAAACAGAGCTCCACCTGATTAAATCTACTTGAACTCTAATCTTCTGGAATTTTCTAACTATAAATATGCGGTAAGTTCACAACATACAACCAAGGAAAGGAACCAATATTTTTCAAATGACTGTTATATTCCAGTTTCTATCTGGAATTCCTTGCATGTATTTTCTCATTTAATGCAACATCTCTCTGACATAGGTCTTTTATGCCCATTTTACAGATGATGAAACTGATGCATGGATTAAGCACTTTGCCAAGGCTAGAAGTGAATGAAACCCTTTGGAATCTGTGATTTGATTTGTTTTGTTATTTTATTTTTATTTTTTAGTTGAGATATAATTGACATATGACACTATATTAGTTTCAAGTGTACAACATATTAATTCTATATATGTATATACTGCAAAATGATCACCACAATAAGTCTAACATCCAGCACCACACAAAGTTATGAATTTCTTTTTCCTTGTGAGAAGAACTTTTAAGATCTATTCTCTTGGCAACTTACAAATATACAATATGGTACTATTAACTATAGTTACTATGCTGTTCATTATTTCATAACTGGGAGTTTGTACCTTCTGACTACCTTCACTCATTTTGACTACCCCCCACACCCTGCATCCAGCAACTACCGATCTGTCCCTGTATCTTTGAGTTTCTTTTTTTAAAATTCCACTTACTATGAAAGATCTTATGATATTTGTTATTCTATGTCTTACTTCACTTTGCATAATGCTCTCAAAGTCTATCCACACTGTCACAAATGGCAGGATTTCTTTCTTTTTTATAGTTATGGCTGGATGGTATTTCATTGTGTGTATATGTGTGTGGGAGTGTGTGTATACACACACTGTTTTCCTTATCCATTTATTTACTGATGGACACTTAGGTTGTTTCCATGTGTTACTAATTGTAAACAATGCTGCAGTGAACATGAAGGTATAGATATCTCTTCAACATAGTGATTTGGTCTCCTTCAGATATTCAGAAGTGGAATCATTGGACCACCTGGTAGTTGCATTTTTCATTTTTTGAGGAACCGCCATACTGTTTTCCATAGTGGCTGCACCAATTTACATTCCCCCAACACTGCACAAGGATTCCCTTTCTCCATATCCTTGCTAACACTTGTTATTTCTTCTCTTTTTGAGAACAGCCATTCTAACAGCTGTGAGGTGGTTCTGATTTACACTGCTCTGGTGATCAGTGATGTCGAGCACCTTTTCATATACCTGTCAGCCATCTGTGTCTTCTTTGGCAAAGTGTCTTTTCAGACTCTCTGCCCATTTTTTAAATTGGATTGTTTGTTTGTTTGTTTGTTTTTGCTATTGAATTGTAGTAGTTCTTTACTTGTTCTGGATATTAATCCCTTATCAAATACATGGTTTGAAATTATTCTCTCCCATTCCACAGGTTACCTTTTCATTTTGGTGATGGTTTCCTTTGCTGCGCAGCTTTGTAGTTCAGTGTAGTTCCACTTGCTTATTTTTGCTTTTGTTGCTTTTGCTTCTGGTGTCAAATACAAAAAAATCACGGCCAAGACCAACATCAAGGAGCTTGCCACCTGTTTTTTTCTAGTAGTTTTATGGTTTTCACTAACCCACCTAGATCCTCAGAAATTTCATTTATGCATCCTTGATCTGTTCTGCTCCATATATGTCCATACATTTTTAATGCAAAACACTTCCATTCTCCTCCTTTCTGCCACCATCTTCTTTCTGAAAGTGTTATACTTGCTAGTAATTCTGAAACTCAGCCCATATGCTCTCTTTCTGAAGTGTCCAACTCTGTCCTTCTTTCCCTGGCTCTTAGCTACTTACTTATGTTTCATATTCACTTTAAATGTTCCCTCTCTATGGAATCTTTACTGACCTCCTTAGATAGATTTAACCATTCTGTCCTTTGAGACACTATTAAGATTTCTATCACAGCACTGGATTTATTGTCCAACCTGGGGCACTTTAGAAAGTAAAAAGATGTTAGCAAAATTACATTATCCAATTGGTTTAAACAGGGACTGTCTTGAGAAAATGGGATATTGTGGTCCCTCTATTTATAACTCATACATATGTTTACATGACTGTATTCTTCTAAGATCGTCTCTGATAGTGCCTTATTCATCTTTTCACCCATAATTTCTAACATAGTCCCTGGCACCTGGTCTTTGGTTGGCTGAATGAATGAATGAAGGCTGAGTTTATAAAGAGCATCAAAGACACACACACACACACACACACACACACACACACACACACACACGGGTCCAGGCACCCTGTGAATCAAGCTGGTGAGGTCTTCTCTGTTTCTGCCTATCCATTTTCTTGCCCCTCACCTCTGCTCTGGCACATTACTCATTCTGTTCGTTCGTCATTCTGCTTTTGTTATTTGCTCTTAAGCTAGGGATCGGGAATTGAAAAAAATATAACCAAAGATAGCTCTCAAATATCAAATAAAAAAATGTTCCCCTCCTGAGGGTTTTCATGACAGTGAATGTTTTCTTACTTTTTTTCTACTTTGCCAAATATTTTAGAAGGTCGAAGACATTTTCCCCACAATTGCTGTACCTGAACACATTTTTTCAACTTCTAATCATGCTTTGAAGCAAACAGTCTAAAACTATGCTGTTGGTCACAACTCTTAATGCACAAATGATCTTGCCAAGTTCAGTGAATGATTATGAAATAAATTGTTGGCCATTTTTTTCTCCCATTTCATGTGGTCCTCAACCATCCATGAATTTATCATGCATTGAGTACTGAAGATAGAACAGTGCTGTAGGTGTGAGGGATTCAGAGATGAATGAGACATGGACCCTGCCCACAGTCAGTTCACAATCAAGCAAGTAGTTGCCTCTGATGCTTTACCCCTCAAAACACTGTTTTACTCTATGCCAGTGCTTTATGCTCCACATATTGCCTTCACCTCCCCCAACCTACCACATCAACTGTAATAGTCACCTCAGATTCTATGGGAACTGACCAAAACTCATGGCGATAACTAATAACATCTGCATCAGTTTAGAGAAAGGCTATACAATACAGTGGTTGTCTGGTGCTGGTTGGGAGGCCCAGAGGAGGGGCAGCAGGGAAGGGCCACAAAGGGGCACAAGGAGACTTTGGGGGATGGTGGATTTATTCATTATTGTGGTTCTGGCGATGCTTTCACAGGCATATACATAAATCAAAACATATCATATTGTGTGGTTTATGTATGTGCAGATTATTAGATGTCAATTACACATCAATAAAGCTGTTAAAACTATTACAGCTTAAATAAGATGAGGGTTTATTTCTCTCTTATATTCAGGAACCCAGAATCCCTCCCTCTTTTTGTTTCTTCACCTTCCTAGGGCATTATCTTCATGTGCACAGTCCATGTTGTTTTTCTGCTATACCTTCTGACACGCTTCATGAGGAGAAAAAGTCACACTTCAGGAGACATGGGTGACCTTAAATCAGAGATAATGTGGGAGTTGCACTTTCTACTCATATTTCTCTTCCCAAATTCAATCATATATCTGTACCTATCTGCAATGGAAATTAGGGAATATAGACCCTAACCAGTTGGTTCCGTGTCCACCTAAATCTCTGTTAGAAAAGAAGAAAGTGAGAATGGGATTTGGTGAAACAGCTGGCTATCTGCACAATAACTGAGTTTACTGAGTGCATAACTCTGTCCTAGACTCTGTGTTAACTGCTTTATTATGTTATTTTTCCTTCCATAATTTGTTCCTCCCAGCTCTTGTATGAGAAAGATGTAATGGATGGCCTTACCTACAAGATGAGCTAAACACAGGAGCACACAAATTATGTACCATAGGATTCTATGGTTGTCAATCACAGTGACTATCAAATGACTATTGCCCTTGGACTTATGCAGGAATGGTCTTCACAACTGAACCTTCTGGCCCTGTCGAGGACTTTCTTAAGGCATTTGCACAACTGATAAGTGGCAGAGCTGGGATTCGAATAAGGCGTACATGGCTCTTTGCTTGTGCTCTTACCCACCACTTAGCTGTGTGCTAACGTGTTAAGCAGTGACTGTGCCTAATTCACTACCCTTCTCAGCTAACTGATTTTCTTTTTAACTCTATCAGTAACACTATTCCCCTTTGAGAGACACTGAAATTCATTGATTTAATTAATTCAGCTGATTCCACTGGCATTTACTGTATATATTTTTAAAAAAATTATTGACTCTATTTGAACTAAAATTAAAAAACAATTCACATTTCTTACACCCCCCACTGCTCACTTCTTGCAACTACCAATCTGTTTCTTTGTATCTATGAACTTTTTTTTTTAGATTTCACACACAAGAGATCATACAGTATTTGTCTTTATCTGTCTGACTTACTTCATTTAACATAATACCTTCTAGTTCCAGCCATGTTGCCGCAAAAGGCAAGATTCCATTCTTATTTATGGTTGGATAATATTCCATTGCATATATATGCCATGATTTCTTCATCCATTCATCCATCAATGGACCTTTATGTTGTTTCCATATCTTGACTACTGTAAATAATGCTGCAGTGAAGGTGGGTGTACACATATCTTTTCAAATTAGTATTTTCATTCTCTTCATATAAATACTTAGAAGTAGAATCACTGAATCATATGGTAGTTTTAACTTTTTTGAGGAACATCTATGCTGTTTTCCATAGTGGCTGCACCAATTTACATTCTGACCAACATTGCACAAGGGTTCTCTTTTCTCCACATCCTTGCCAAATACAATGGGGGGAAAGTACAGTCTCTATTTCTTTGTCTTTTTGATAATAGCCATTCTAACAAATGTGAGGTGATACTTCATTGTGGTTTTGATTTGCATTGTGCTGATGTTTAATGACGTTGAGCATCTTTTCATGTGCCTGTTTTCCATCCTTGGAAAAAATGTCTATTCAGATCTTTTGCTCAGCTTTAAATCAGATTGTTTGTTTGTTTGTTTGTTGCTACTGAGTTGCATGAGTTCTTTATATTGTTTTTTCCCATTCAGTAGGTTGCCTTTCATTTTGTTAATGGTTTCCTTCACCATATAGCTTTTTAGTTTAAAGTAGTCCTACTTACTTATTTTTGCTTTTGTTGCTTTTGCTTTTGGTGTCAAATTTTAAAAATCATCATCAAGATGTTAAGGAGATTCTGCTTATGATTTCTTTTGGAGTTTTATTGTTTTAGGTCTTATGTTCAGGTCTTTAATCCATTGTGAATTAATTTTTGTGTACTGTGTAAGACAGTGGTCCAGTTTAATTTTTTTGTATGTAACTGTCCAATTTTCCCAGAATCGTTATTGAAGAGACTGTAATTTTCCCCATTTTATATCTTGACTCCTTTGTCATAAGTTAATTGACCATATATGCATGGGATTTTTTTTCCCTGGACTCTCAATTCTGTTCCATTAATATATGTGTATGTTTTTATATCAATGCCATACTGTTTTACTTGCTATGCCTTTGTAATATAGTTTTAAATGAGGCACTGTAATGCTTCCAACTTTGTTATTCTCTTTCAAAATTGCTTTGGCTAGTCAGGCTAAATTTCATTTCAATCAGGCCATTTTTAGAGGAAAGTTTGTACCAGTTAGATCAGTGGTGGGCAATTTTTTCTTTTTCTGTAAAGGATCAAACAGTAAATACTGTAGGTTTGCAGCCCATATGGTCTCTGTCACAAATATTCAGCTTTGCCTTTATAGTATGAAAGCATCCATAAACAAAAAATAAATTAATGAGAATGGCTGGGTTCTGGTAAAACTTATCTTCAAAAATAGGTGCTGGGCCAAATTTGGCTCCCAGGAAGTAGTTTCTGATCTCTAGATTAGATAGGAACTTTAGGCTAAGGTATATTAGGGGTAGCTAATGTTTTGGGCATTGCTCCTGTACAATGAGATGGACTTTTAGCCACCTGTATTGCCATCTGGATTTATTGCTACTACAGGGAAATAGGAGCTCTGCACTGGCATCACAGCTTTTACCCCAAACCATTCTAATTTGTATTCAAATAATTTAACTCTTATATTTTTAAGTTAATTTCTAGATTTGAAATATTCCCAAGCAAAATCTGTTAAATCTCTTTCTTTAAATATCAAGACATTATTGTAAGAAATTAAAGCTCCTAAGAGACTAAGATGTGAATTACTTTTCTGGGGTTTTTTTGGGTACCATCCCTCCCAGAGCTCTCTATACTCTGTGTCCTTGATTGCTCATTACGTCTTCAACAGACCATTCCTTCTCCTGCTTCATCCAGGCCACCACTATTGCCACTGCCCCAGATTTGAAGACTTTTCTCATCTCTGCTTACTCAATCCCCATCCATCTTTCAAGACCTGGGGCAAAAGGTACCTCTACTGTGAAGCTTCTATGCTTGTAAGGGTTAAATTTAGAAATGTTTACCATTTTATAATCCAATTTTGATTCCATTGCTTCACTGTTTAAAACCCATTAATGGTTGCTCCAGCTCTCTCAGAGTGAGGTCTTAAACGCTTTAGCATAATGGTTCCCAACATCGGTTGCACATAAGCGTCACTTGGGAAGTTGTTAAAAGATGTCCATGCTTGGGCCTCAACCCAGACCAATTAGATCAAAATCTCTGGGAGGGGGACCTAAGCATTGAAATGGTTTGACTCTTCCAGGGTGATTCCAGTACACAGCCCAGGTTTGTAGGGCCTTCTAATCTAAGAAGTAGCCTTTAACTGCATTGCCAAGATGGTGCTAGCCAGTTGCGCATGGGGTGGTGGCCCAGGCATTTTGGTGGGCTATGACGTTAGTCTACCTGTGTTCCGGGTATCTCCCTATTGGTGGCTTGAGTCTTCCGTGAACGTGATCAGCTCGTGGACACCGTTTGCTTGCATTATGTGCCTTCCTGCGTGAAGAGCTTGTGACTGCCTAACCTTTATGCTGACTGGCCCATGAATGTTATATATACTCTGCTGTTTCTGCAATAAACGAGTTCCTGCTTTGACTGAGCTTATTGTCGCATTTGTTTGTCTCCGGTTCAGGCCTAGGGGCCGGAGGCTGGTGATTGGGCGGACAGTCGGCACTCACCCTTCCCGGTCCTGCCTTGCCGGGGTGTGTCTCCCCCCTCCCGTTCTCTCCGCAGGTTCGGAGGGGGCTCAGGGAAGGCTAAAAACCCCGACACAAGTTATAACTGATAGTTATGGTTCCCACCCCTAGTTATTCACATGGTGAAAAGTTTAAATTTCAACTCCTATATAATGCAACATAATCTACCATCAGTGACTGTTGTGAGACATATAGACAGTAGAGGGGCAAGAATGGAAGATAATTAAGTGGACCAGTTAGAAAGCTATTGATGTGGGAAGTTATCATTGTAACAGTCAGTGATTCTGGAGGAAAAAAAAGTTTTCTGCTTAGTTCTTACCCATACAATTCAGTTAATGAGAACACATTTTCATAGCATTAGAGTAAATTTCAGTTTTATTGTGCATGTATGTCACATTTGTTGTGCCATATATTCCTTTTTAATTATTGAAGGACCTCATGCACACTAAGCATCAAAAGCTTTATGTAATTACGTCTGACTTGCAAACATCTCACGTGTGTAATCTGAGATAGCCACTGCCTTATAAACTTTTATGGTGCATTTTAAGTCATGTAAAATTGAATATGATTTTGAATAATCACTTTCATTTAGAATTTCAGTAGTTAATATGCACACAAATTAAAGTTTATTAAGATGGTAAATGTCAGATGAGCCGAGGAGCAAAATAAAATGTTGCTGAATTAAGAAAGTAGCATTTTTATTACACATTTCATTATGTTTCGTGCTGTTGTGTGATTCCTGCACGTCGATGTTCGCAGCTGTTCCTCCCATTTCTTAAAAGCCTGCCAAACCTGTGTCATGTAGTCATGTAGTTGCTTCTTGTCCTTGCCAAATCTAAATTAGGCTTCCTCTAATTGAAATATCTCCATAGGATATACGGATGCCCCGTCCATTTATTCACCAAGCAAATGTTTACTGAGCACCTATTTTGTTTACTATAATGTAGTAGGCCCTGCCAATGACACAATTAGCATAATCTCTTCCCTAATGGGAAATAGAATCTAGAGGATCTAGCCTGGTCAATTCATGCATTATTAGTAAGGCTTTACAATATTCAAAGCACATTTCTAAAAGTTTGGAAACCTGAAATTGATTCTAGCACAAAAAAAATGTCCTCTAATAACATACATAGGACCATTATGTGAATCGGTGGTCTATAAAGTCAAAACTCTTATTTATCGTAAGGCACAAATTTATCAAGTGCTACGGGAGAATAGGGGAGGGAGAGATTATATCAACTGGAGGTTTAGGGTGAACTGGGGAGGATTCCATGAAGTTGAAGACATTGGATGTGGACTCTGAAGGATGAGAAGGATTATGCATCCAAAAAGAAGTGGGAGTACCTTCATTCTAAAACATTCACATGAACAAAATCAGGGAGGCAGAAAAGCACAGAATTAAAGTGGAACTGTGTATAATTATAATAAAAGTGTGTGACTCAAAATACAGGCTTATTTTCTAAAAGGCGTGGTAGCTTTATTTGAGAAATAAATACATGATAAGTGACAGTCTTCTTGGAAGACTGGGAATTTCAAGAAAAAGGGCTCTGATATCAATCGCCACCCCCAAAACAAGATACATTTAGAATTAAGAGAAGCTAGTTCCTTTGCTTCCAGATTATTAATTGACAAGTCTGGGTTTGCCTAATGTTAGTTGTTGACCAAACCTAATAATTCCCATGCAGTGAGGGTTATTTTCCATTATGGATACTCGCCCTGTTTTTTTGCTTCTGAGTACCTTTCAAATTTGCTTTCATCCCTTAAGGCAACACAGTCTTCTGTTTGTTTTGCAATGTATAGTCAGTCTCACCAACGTGAGCAAACTGGAAGGTGGGGCAGGTGCTGACGGAATGGTGCTCTGTACAGAGCCAAGGGCTGGAACACATGGCACCCCCAGGTAATCAAAATAGCCACCTTTGTGTAGTATTTTCTACATGCAAGTACTCTCCAGAGAACCTGACAGTGTGAATACAGTTCACCCTCACTTCAGCCAGGTAAATATTCTTACCTGACTCATCTTACAAAGAATAATATTGGGGTTCAGGCAGTTCAAATGTCTATACCAAGATCATAGTAAAAGGCCATGGTTAAACTGGTTGTCAAATCCAGGTCCGTAAAATCCAGTGCTCATATCTACAACATTACGCTGTTTGTCACCAGTTAAGGCACTATTCAAAGCTCCACTCATTTGCCTCAGTTCATCTTCAGAATTCAATGTCCAGTTTCCCCTATGGGTAGTTCTTGAAAAATGGACCTAAATAGGCAGTCTTTAGGGTAAGGAAGCATTGATAGAAGTCAAAACTCATCAAACAAAAGAGGCTATCAGTAAATCACTAGACTGATGGCCGGGATGGTCACAAAGGACAGTATGCTGGCAGAAGTCCACAGCAGCAGTTGTAGGGGCTCTGGAACTGAGGAATCCGAACAAGGTGAGATCTGAGGTCTTAGAGGGGACATGACAGCAATGGAATGCTGGGTAAACAGCAGTTGGCAGGAGTCTGTAGATCCTTGTAGAACGAGGTTTTATAATTCCGGCACTCTGTTTCTCTGGGCATGAAACAACAGTTTTCCAAATAGCAGAACTGGTTATTAAGAGAACACTGATGAGACATTAGAAGGCAGCTCAGAGATGATAAATTATATTTAGATTTTTCTAATGCCAGAAAAGGCATTAGATTATAAATTGTCATGGTCATACTAAAGGAGAACTATAGCTTGGGACGGAGCAGAGTCCAGAAGGATAGAACCAGAGGGGACTGTGCTGTACGAGATGGCAGCCAGCAGGCTGTGCCTCTGAATTCCCAGCCTTCCTGAGTCATGGCATCTTCCTGGCCCAGCGTACAAAGGAAGGGCATCTGGGAAACAATTCTGGGCCGTTTCTTCCACTTCCACTTGCCTATGTGTCATGCAGTGTGATTGCTCTATGTGCTAAAGCAATTTAAAATAGTCCACTCAGGGCTCCATCATTTCTAATCAATTTCTGAAGAAGCTTAAGGGCTTTAGAAAAAACATGGTTGAGGGAAGATAATTTGTTTTTTTTTTTAAGTGAAATTTGTCGCTAGGAAAATATTTTAGAGTCTGAGGTCAGTCTGGCAGCAGGATAATCATCAAGACATCAGCATTTCCATGTCAGAGAAGAACTCAGAGTTAATGAGGGAAATATTGGCCTGTTTCTGCTCTGCAATTTTATTTAACTGATCTAATAACTGTTTATGAGTGCAGTGAGGTCAACTCTACATTCATGTGAAATCCAAGGCTGAAGAAAAATAAAGACCTCATAAAAATGCTTTTTAAATTCCTAGAAAATAATATTCTACACCCCAAAACTGTATTTAATAAAATATAAATGAATATATATGACTAGCATATTCAAATGCAATACCTAAATAACAAAAGTGTTTTTATATGCTTGACAATATAAATGAACCACCACAAAATACTGTTACTTTCCAGTAGGGTACACGGGGAACACTGTAAACTGAAGTTCACATAAATGGAAAACTTTTTAGGTAATGACTTGCATTACCCTTAAAGCATTCTGACGTTTCTCTATGACTGCAATTGTTGCAATATTTTATTAATATAAAAGAATTATTCCTTGATAACATCTTAATTATTTTTAGCATGACTTCACAGGTTATTAGTTCTTTCTGTAGGGAAAATCCTATCACTTTTTTCTTTGTCGGAACACCTGAGTGATTATCTTAAATGCATTCACTTCATTCTAGAAGTATAGAAGTTTAGAACTTCTGTGATTTTAAAGATTGAGTAATATAGTAGTGAACAAGACATAGATTTTAGTTTCAGGTTTACAACATACTGAGAGATAAGGACAGAAAACAGAAAAGCGACTCATGTGTTGGACATGCAGCAGAACTGAGGTATCTAACTGAGCAGAGAGAGTGAACATGGGTGCCAGGGATATTTTAGAATCAGTGTGCTGAGAAATGGAATAGTTTGGATAGAAAAATGTGCTATCATTTAGGTAACTGTGTTCGGAATAGGAGGAATCTATTTATTCATTAGTTAATAATGGCTTTATTTTTCTAATAAGCATCTCACCAGTTTGAAGGAGAAGGCAACCTATTGCCTCGCATACCCTTAGAAGATCCCTAAATTCTGCCTTAAGGAGCTTCTAGATTACAGCAGTGAGGAGCTACAGGCACAGGAAACCATGCAAACCTGCTGCTTCCCACTTCTGATTCTCCTAGGTTGTTACTTAGTTTGAATTTCTGTAGTAATAATATGAGACATGTCAGGGTCAAGGAAACTCCCAGGAGTTACAGCATAAACATTGGGGAATCACAGTTTTTACACTAAATTGGTCTATATTTTCTCTGCATACATTGCCCATGGTACAATATTTATACATCTGAAACCACAGCAAGTGAGAATTATATATCACATTTGATTATTATTAGATGTGGTTATTAATCCGCATGTCAGAGAAATATATTCTATCCTTCACTTAGGAATTAATTCTTGGTTTTAGAGAAAGGGAATCTGAAACAGAAAATGCATGAGTAACAGTAAATGGCATGAAAGCAACATTATTGTTTGTTTCAGTCAAGTTACTTATAATAATAATGAAATACCTGATACGAATGACGCATGAACGCTACTTGGCTTTTGCACCTAATTATTTTCAGTGTTCCATAACTCATTAATAATGGGCAACAGAGATAAAACACTCAACTGACTCTGCCATTGTTTATGTTTGAATCCTGAGCTCTAACAATCTTTGTCTTGTGACTAAAGAGAACATTTATTTCTAAATGGTGTTCCTTAAAAACTGGTCAAAAGGCATATATGCAAAGTGGGTCCATTTCAAGTATGAGACTGTCAAAACAAAGTTTTCCAGGAGGAATAAGAGTATGTAAGTGATTTGGCTGACAGAAATCTATATGTTAAAAGTTATTATCGTTTATGTCAAAGAATTTAATGAAAAATGCAAAACCAGATGACAGTACTTCAAATAAATTAATTCACTTTAATTCAAATTATACATTAAATATGTATTATGTGCTCAGCACTGAGCTCTTGTCAACATTTCTTTGTGTCCTTAATTTAAGTTGTTTGGTTTAAAAAGGTCCTATTTTTTCACAGCCTTATAAAAGCAGGAGAGACACTGAGAGGTTGAAATTTCTGTTGAATGTCAAAGAGAAACTCAAAATAATTGTGAGCAACTCTATTGAATAACAGAAAAAGTACAATAATAATAACAACACAACAAACTGGAACTTTTTCTAGTGGTGTGGTTTTTATTGCTGTGAAACTGCAGTGGACTGGGTAAAACCACCTGAATATTTCTGCATCATTGAAAAACAAGAACTTCACACACTCAGAGTCTACCACTGAAGCAACAGTGCCCTAGAACAGACCCTTTTCTCTTCTTCTTCACTGCATTATTCATTAATACTTCATTGCTACATTATTAATACAATCTCTTTAACTGGTTTAACTTCTTTTGGTTTATGCATTTTGTTGCATTAGTGGATGTTGAAAATCCAAGGTGACTCCATTCCACAGACTAGTAGTCAGCTCAGGAAGGTTAAAAACCAGACAGAAATGAAGTGGAGAATAAAAGCAAGACCAGCAAAGAAAATGGTTCAAGTCAGTTGCTACAGGGCATGAGTTTGCTTTTATTGGACATATTCCTTTTAGTGCTCAGTGAGTTGGGCCTTTGGTAAAGGCAGCTGTTGAATTGATTATTGAGCCATTATTGCTACTTTTCCCTGTGAAAATCTCTTGCTGAACTTAATGGTAACACTTGCTTTTTACAAAAGAAAGGGATATGGTACTTCTTGAACCCTTTTCAGAAATGAAACTTAGGTAGTTTGACATTAACATACAGTGTTTCCACCCTGAGCCTCTAGTTTGACATGGATGCCTTAAGAATGGGCCATTGCTTTTTGAATAAAACACACATTTTCTCATCCTTCATTAATTATTTAATAAATACTTCTGGGCTTTCACTGGGCCAGCCATTGAGCAGGGCCCTGGGGTTGGTTGGTGGGCAAGGCAGACGTACAACTTTCATAGAATTAAAGTCGGCTACTGAATCTTGCTGAAATGTTCTTTTGCTTTGTTATTCACAGATCCATAATTTACATCTATTTTCTCCCTGGTTATGTTAAAATTCCTTACTAAATAAATCTGGACTTTACATAGTCTATTTTAACTTTGGTTGCCTGTCAACCAAGTTGCTTCAAAAGAGTCTCTTTGGGAATATACATAGGCTACTCATGAAATGAAACTAATACTGCATGGTTGAATTTCCAATCCTCAATGGAAAATTAAACTGAATGTAACCTGAATTGTACTCCCGAGTTTCTTTCTCAGACTGATCTATAAACTCTGCTGAAAGGCAGAATAACTTACTTATGGATCAATAAAGTTCAAAAAAGATGGATGTTAATGAAATGGTTGAATATAAAACACTCTAGAAACCTCAATAATGCTATAAATGTGAATAAAAATATCATATTTCTTTGTGGCAAAATGTATAAGCAAGAGGAATTGATACAGAGTACATTTTTAGGTGATCATTATAAATAAGCTCTAGGTTTTGTCAGACAGCATTCAAAGTCAATCACTTCTTAGGAATATTCTTCCAGCATATTTTATTACTATTACAAAATAGAATATATACATAAAATCATCAAGAACAATCAGACCATTGCCTTTTGTTGGATGCTATTATGGCATCTTGATGTGGATAGGTTCAAAAGATGCCTCATGCATCAAAGAGCCCTTCATATATAAATGGGGATATTCAGACTGAGACCAAGGAAAGAATGGTCATAACCAGACAGGACATAGAAGAGTGGCATACCATGACCCTACTCATATCTTTGACTATGAATAACTTAAGCTCAGCTTCCCCCTAGATCTTGTTATAGAGCTAAGAGAAGAAGTCCTGGGGATCACCGAGAGAAATTTCTTAAATTAGGTTTTCAAAAGCAGACCCTGAGGAGATAGTTTGGGAACAAGTAGTTTATTTGGGCAGTGATTTCGGAAGTATGAAGAGTAGAGTAGGCTAGTGAACCAGAAAAGGGCACAAGGTCAGTAAAGTGTATATTATTTTGTGTGTTGTTCCTGTCAGCAACTGGGCTCAATCCCACTGGGCACTCATAGGAGGCACTACAGAATATGTTTCATTGTTGCCCAACCAAAGGGTGAAAAAATTGGGATTTTTTTTCCAACTTCCCATCTGTCATTGATTTGATGGCTGCTTTCAGGGACATTAATTTTCTGGCACTCTGGTCTTGCCCGGCATGCAGGCCAAGCATGCTCCCTCAGCCAGAAAAAGTAAAATAACCTTTTAGTAATGGAATAAGAAAACTTCATCATTTAGAGGTGAATTCTGAGAAGAATATGAACAGTATGCCAGAGCACCTACTAGGGAGGTGTAAAGTTGAGATATATTTGTCCAGTATGGTATAATAAAAAAAGGATGGATTACCCCTGTTAGACCTGAGTTTGAATCTTGATTTGTTTGCATATTAGCTATGCAATGTGCAAACCTTGGTTCAAGTTCTTAAATTTTTGCAGACTCTGTGTCTTCATTTGTAAACCAAGATAATGCCTGCATTAAAGGGTAGTTGTAAAGATAAAATGGAACTATACATATACAGAATAACACAGAGCTAGGCACTTATTAGTGCTTAATGACTAGAAATCTGTTTAACTTATTCATTCAGTAAATATTCATTAAGTATGTACCATGTGCCAGGCCTGTGGTTGTGGTAGATATTAGAGACACAGAGATGAATAAAACAAATATGAAACCCCATGAAACTGTGTTTTACTGGGAGAAATACATAATGAATAAACACATTAATATTTAATCTGCTATTCTTAAAACCTTTTCTTGTGCCCTCACTTAACAGGCAAAATGATCTTTGAGTCTGTGATGTTTCTCTTTTCCTTTTAGGGAGCCTGTACCTTTGCTAGATCCTCCCCATACCTCTCCTGGGACTCGGTGCTGCCTCTGTGCAGTGCAAGGCCACTCCAAATGTCCACCCTCTCTTCTATCAAAACATATACAATATGCTTTATTTGTAGGGAGGTACTCTCAGTTTATCATATCAGAAAAATCTGGACAAACTCATTCTAACTAAGATGTCAATAGATGGTGTGGTTTAACCATTAACTATTCTACAGACTTTCCTGTCTTTAGAATTTCAGGTTAGCAGAAGGGGTTCTTTTGGCCAGGAAATCTGTTACAATGATTGCCTACTCTGGCTAAAGGACTGGGGAAGAACATTGAACTGCTTGCATTTGGATAGGCATTTTACCTCATTTACTGATAAGATGGGTATGAGTACTGAGACCGCTACTACAGGCATACCTTGTTTTATTGTGCTCCACATTACTGTACTTTGAAGATACTACATTTCTTACTCATTGAAGGTTTGTGGCAACCTGGCATTACCCAAGTCTCTAGGCAACATTCTCCCCAAATGTGCTCACTTTGTGTCTCTGTGCCTCATTTTTGTAATTCTTACAATATTTCAAACTTTTCATTATTTTTATGTTTGTTATGATCATCTGTGATCAGTGACCTTTGAAGTTAATTATTGTAATTGTTTTGGGGTGCCATGAACCATGCCCAAATAAGGTAACAAATTTCATTGATTAATGTTGTGTGTGTTCTGACTTCTACACCAAACACCATTTCCCCATCTTACTCCCTCTTGTCTGGCCTCCCTGTTCCCGGAGACACAACAGTATTGAAATTAAGCCAATTAATAATCCTACAATTGACTGTAAGTGTTCAACTGAAAGGAAGAGTCACACATCTTTCACTTTAAATAAAAAGCTAAGCTGGGAAATATAAACATGAGGAAGACATGTCAAAAGCTAAGATAGGCGAAAACCTACGCTTTCTGCATCAAACAATTAGCCAAGCTGTGAATACAAAGGGAATATTCTTGGATGAAATTAAAAGTGCTACCCCAGAGAATACATGAGTGGTAAGAAATTGAAACAGCCTTATTGCTGATATGGAGAAAGCTGTAGTGGTCTGGATAGAAAATCAAACCAACCACATTTCCCTAAACAAAAGCCTAATCCAAAACCAAGCCGTAATTCTTATCAATTCTTTGAAAGCAAAGAGAGGTGAGGAAGCTACAGAAGATAAATTGGAAGCTAGCAGAGGATGGTTCATAAGGTTTAAGGAAAGAAGGTCTCTCTGTAACATAAGTGTAAGATGAAGCAGTGAATGCTGCTGGGGAAGCTGCAGTAAGTTATCCAGAAGGTCTAGCTAAGATAATTAAAGAAGGTGGCTACACTTAAACAAGACATTTTCAGTGTAGTTGTAACAGCTTTCTACTGGAAGAAGATGCTATTTAGGACTTGTATAGCTAGAGAGAAGGAGGCAGTGCTTGGCTTCAAAGCTTCAAAAGATAGCTGATTCTGTTGTTAGAGGCTAATACGACTGCTGACTTGAAGTTAAGGCCAATGCTCATTGACCATTCCAAAAATATTAGGATCCTTAAGAATTAAGCTAAATCTATTTGCATGTGTTCTATAAATGGTACAACAAAACCCAGATGACAGCACATCTCTTTTAAATATAGTTTACTGAATATTTTAAGCCTACTGTTGAGTCCTACTACTCAGAAAAAAGAGATTCCTTTCAAAACAGTATGCTCATTGACAGTGCAACCCATTCACCCAAGAGCTCTGATGGAGATGTACAAGGAGATGAATGTAATTTGCATGCCTGCTAGCACAACATCCATTCTGCAGCTTAGGGATCAAAGACTAATTTTGATTTTCAAAGTCTTATTATTTAGGAAATACATTTCATAAGGCTATAGCAGCTGTAGTGAGTCTTTTGATGCATCTGGGTAAAGTAAATTGAAAACCTTTGGAAAACATTTACCATTCTAGTTGCCATTAAGAGCATTTGTGATTAGAGGTCAAAATATCAACATTAATAGGAGTTTGGAAGAAGTTGATTCCATCCGTCATGGATCACTTTGAGGGGTTCAAGACTTGAGTGGAGGAAGTAACTGCAGATGTGGTGGAAATAATGAGAAAACTAGAATTAGAAGTGAAAACCAAAGAGGGGACTGAATTGCTGCCATCTCTGATTCAGCTTTAATGGCTGAGGAGTTGCTTCTTATGGATGAGGAAAGAAAATTGTTTCTTCAGATGGAAGCTACTCCTGGTGAAGATGTTGTGAAGACTGTTGAAATGATAGAGATTTATGTTACATACTATCACATAAATTCAGTTACTAGTGCAGCAACAGGGATTGAGAGGACTGACTTCAGTTCTGTGGGTAAACTGCTATCAAACAGTATCGTGTGCTACTGAGAAATCATTCACGAAAGGAAGAGTTAACTGATGTGGCAAACATCCTTGTTGTCTTTAAGAAACTGCCACAGCCACCCCAGCCTTCAGCACCTACCACCCTGATCAGACAGCCGCCATCAACATCAAGGCACAACCCTCTACCCCAAAAGATTACAACTCACTGAAAGCTCAGATGATGGTTAGCTTTTTTTTAGCGAGAAAGTATTTTTAAATTAAGGTATATACATTTTGTAGACATATTGCTGTTGTACACTTAATAGACTACAGTACAGTATAAACATGTTTTATATGCATTAGGAAACCAAAAATGTCATTTGACTCACTTTATCGTGACATTTGCTTGATTGTGGTTGTCTGGAACCAAACCCACAATATCTCCAAGGTATGCCTGTATATGTATAAAGAAGTTCGTGTTTAGAGAGGCACTGACTTGTTCAAGGTCATTCAGCCATGAACTGTGAAAATCAGGATTCAAAATCGCATCTAATTTATAAAGCATGCGCATTTTTCTAATGCATGGTACCACCTGCCTAACAGCACCTGACAAGAGTTTCTGCTTTAACTTAACTATGCAAGTAAGATGATTTATGGCATGTCTCCAAGAAGGGACCATACAGAAAACGATATCTCTGGAATGATGGCATAGAGTGCTTGCTTGCTTGGTGCCGAGGGCCTGGGGGGTTGTACAGGGAGGGTGCATCATATCCTTGGAGATAATGATTGCTGTCATTTAGTATAATTTGGAGAACTAAAACTATTTGTCAGGAGATATGCAGTTAAAAGGAGAGATGTCATTTCTTTTAAGCATGAGAAATGTCATCTGGGTATGGATCTCCAGACACTGTTCCCCTAACATGTAGAACATGCAGGTCACTGAAAACAAGTCAAATTTCTCAATGTGTTCTGCTGAATGAGGAGGGACTCACTTCGGAAATGGCTGGGCTAAAGGAAATTTTCAAAGAAATGCTTATGAATTATTTTCAAGTACATCTGCATATCCTACGAACAGGTCAAGTGGTGAAAGGAAGAATATGAGACATAAAGACAAAATTCAGCCTAAAACATGCTCTTATCTTACCAGTGCTGTGATCTTGAGTGAAGTTCTTCCACTCCTTTGATTCTTTGTTTTCCATAAAATTGAGATTATACTGTCTACCTCACAGAGCTGTTATAAAGATAAAACTTGATAACATGTTAGTTATTCCCAGGTTGGTCAAAAATGACATCAAATAAACACTTAATAGCATTTTTTCTAACTCCTTATTTCCCTGCTAATTTTTTCCTGATTTCTTCAACTGGTATCTTCCATCAATTATGCATTAGCTGCTATGAGCTTTTGGCTTCAGTCTCCTTAAACTGCACAGCTATCTCTGGCCTCAACTACTCTGATGAACTCTCTAGATCTGATAATATTCCTTGAGTGATCAGAAGATGACAGTAACTTTAGAAATGAGAAGGAGGAACTCTTACATTCTCCAGTTTGGCTTGTTTAGGAGAGGTCCACTATCAGGGTGTCCTGGATACCAAATGTTATATAATAAATATATACTGTCCATCACTTCCACTTCCACCCATTTCCTCAAAATCATGCTAGCTAACTTCTTTCACATCACACAAAGGTGGTAGGCAGATCCAGAATTCAAAGTCCAATGTGAGTCACCAGAGCCAGAGCTCTTACATACTCAACTCCACTCTCTTGACAATTTGAATGCCCATCAGGCGGGATATAGCATGGAACCTCGCAACCAAAAGAAAACCCCAAACCTTATCCAATATGGCATGTGTTTGCATGGGTACCTGGCTCATGACTTGCCCCCAGTACTGATAAGGAAAATATTCAACACAGCCATCAAGGTCAGCAAACTGCTTTTCTCCTCCAGTTGGCAAAGCACTCCCACCTCCCTCCTCCAGGCTCTCTTTTGCCCTGCGCATGCCGAAATGCCACATATCAAAATAATATAAATTGCTCTCCTTGCTTGTGTTCAGGTCTCAGACCTTGGGAGATTACTCCCCTCTGGGCCCGCCAGTTTAAAATAAACCTCAAAATCCAAGACCTCCAAGTGCTGCTTGGTTCTTCTGTCAGTGATCCAGTCCAGGTTTTCCAGAATTTTCCATAACATTTGGTTCCCTGACCAGGAAACCCAACCACGCTGGCCCATTGTTGCCACCGGTTTGGGGCAATGGCGGGGTGGTGATGGAACAGGATATTGCAACAGAGAAGTCGCGCCCTGCCTGATCTTTTGGCAGTCTCCCGCCCGGTTGCCCTGGGCCAGCTCTGCCCCACTGTTCCCGCCAGACTCAAGGAGGCTTGGCAGGTGAGGACCTAGTTCTGATGTCGAATCCAGTAAGGCCCCGGGGCACCTGACCCAGTCAGTTCCCACCCATTGGGGTGGAAGGGGAGACTGATCACCTCCCGGAGACTTCTTAGGAGTCTCACAGGTAGACGTTCCCAGAGGGGAATGTTTAAAATTCTGATCTGAGTGTGTGAGTGAGTGTGCAGGGCGGCTGAAGCCATTCAGTCTGCATTGAATCTGCAATTCCATGGCCTGGGCTACAGAATCTGAGTGGGCCCTCATCTGCATTCGCGGTGAGCTGTGGTGGCATATCGGTGATTCAGCTTTGGCTGACCTGGCCCGGGACTTAGACGGGTGCACCTTCGTCAAGGCTGACCAAAGTCTCTAAGAGGAGCGCGAACGGATGGGCATCTGACTGGTCTCCTCTCCAGAGGAGGCGCCCCTCCCTTGTCTGTTGCTGTGGCACAGTTACATGGACACGTCATGGGGTCAGGGCACAGCAAACCCACAGTTCTCGACACCATGATCAAAAATTTCAGGAATGAATTTTCAGGAAAACTACAGAGTAAAATTAACTCCTGGCAGGTTGAAAACCCTGTGTGAATCCATATAGCTCACCTTCAGTGTAGGGTGGCCTCCGGAAGGAACCCTAGAGGTCCCAACAATCCGCCGAGTCTGGCGGGTCATCCCTAGAGATCCAGGTCATCCGAATCAGTTCCCATACTTTAACTCCCGGTTAGGAGTTGCCCAGACCCTTCCTCCTTGGGTGCGATTCCCTTGCGACAGGCAGTGACAGGGTAGGGTCTTAATCGCCTCAACAAAGCAGCCCACAAAGAATCAGTAGAAGCCTGAGCCTCTGCAAATTCTTGCTGGTGATCCAGAGGAGGAGCTAATATTGCCCCCACCGTATGTGCCTCCAAGGCTATCAGCACCCAGCCCCCAGTCCCAGACACCCTGCCACCATCAGCCTCCCTGCCAACTCCAGAACCAGTGGACCCACTCTCCCCTGGACCAGCAGCCAGACTGCGCCCTCAGCCGGGAGTGGGTACCCTACAGATGCTGGGGCAAGAGACATGGAAGCCTAAAAGGTGTGATGAGGATGGGACCATCCAGCAAGGCCAGTCCATGTTTTACTATCAACCCTTCTCTATGACTAACCTCCTCAATTAAAAACACAACACCCTGTTGGAAAAGCCACAAGCCCTGGGTGATCTCATGAAATCCCTCTTCCAAACCCATCGGCTGACCTGGAAAGACCGCCAACAGCTTCTCTGCACCCTGTTCACAACGGAAGAGAGGAGGCAGCTGGGGTCCTTGATTGGGGAGCATGGGCTGAAATCGCTGTCCCCGAAGAGCACCCTGAGTGAGACTTCACCACCCCAGGGGGACAGCACCATATCCGCAGATATCAGGACACCCTCCTCCAGGGGATCCAAGCCAGGCCCAAAAAGCCTATGAGCATGACCAAAGTTTCTTCAGTCACTCAACAACCAGGAGAGAGTCTCCTGGGGACTATCATGAAAACTGTGGGAAGCTCATCGCATCTGCACCCTCTTCAATCCTGAGTCACCAGGGAGTCAACAAATGGCCAACACCTCATTGGTCAACTCAAGCCACCCCAGACATCAGACAAAAGCTCCAAAAACTGGAAGGCTTTGCCAGGATAAATATCATTCAACTGATTAAAAATGCCAACAAAGTATATCTAAACAGAGAAGTTAAGGCTGACAGAGAGGCTGAAAGAAAAATGAAGAAAAAGGCCAGCTTCCTGGCAGCTGCCCTAAAAGAAAGAGAGATGACCAAAAGGCAGAGAAAAGCTGGCCGCTAAGAGGGGGTAAGCCTAGGATGCCCCTAGCCAGGGACCAGTGTGCTTACTGTGAAGAGAAGGGGCAGTGGAAGAATGAATGCCCCAACCGAGGCAAAGCCCCGAGGCCCAGTCGCTGCTGGGAGGAGCCTCACGGGGAAAAGCTCATTGTTTGGTAGGAACAGACTCAGATTGACAAGGACCGGGCTCTCTCACACTCAACCCACATGAGCCCATGGTCAAAATGAAAGTGGGAGGACAACCCATGACTTTTATGGTTGACACAGGGGCAGAACACTCTGTGGTCACCCTCCCTATAACTGCCTTCAGTAAAAACACTGCAACTATTCTCAGAGCTACTGGGACATAAGCAGTCAAGCAACACTTTTGCCAAGCCCACCAATGTGAACTTGGAGGCCACAAAGCCTGATGTTAGTTTCTCTACCTGCCCAAGTGTCCCATTCCCCTCTTCAGCCAAGATATACTCTCAAAGCTCGGAGCCCAAATAACTTTTGAACCAACTGGATGCACAAGCCTCTACCTAAACCCAGGCCAAGAAGAGCCAGGGTCCCTCATACTGCCAATAACCACACCCAGGGAAGAGGAGTGGGGGCTATTCTGTACCCAGACCCTCTCAGGTAGCCCACCTGAATTCAGAGCTGCCTTCTCTTCAGTATGGGCTGAAGACAACCCACCTGGACTTGCTCATAACGGAGCCCCTGTCATTGTAGAATTGACTCCAGGGGCCCAGCCACAAAGACAGTGGCAGTACCCCCCTCACAAGAGGCGAGAGCAGGCATCCATCCAGGAACACCTGATCAGACTCAAAGAGGCAGGCATTCTAACTGAGTGTCAGTCACCCTGGAACACCCTGCTTCTACCCATCAAAAAGCCAAGAAGAAGGTGCAGGCCTGTTCAACACCTGTGAGCCATTAACAAAGTGACCATTTCTTTACACCCGGTGGTCCCAATCCGTACACCCTCCTCAGCCAGATCCCAGGGTCTGCTAAATGGTTCCCTTGCCTAGACTTAAAAGATGCCTTTTTCTGCCTCCGGCTGGCCCCCCAAAGCCAGCTCTTGTTTGCCTTTGAGTGGACTGAAGCGGATACAGGGCAGCAGATACAGTTAACACGGACACGGCTTCCACAAGGGTTCAAGAACTCACCTACTCTCTTTGGAGAGGCAATGACTGCAGATCTTGCCAGCTTTCCGAGGGAAGCCACGAGCTGCGCCCTCCTGCAGAATGTAAATGACCTCCTCCTTGCCAGGGACACCCAAGAAAATTGTGCAAAGGGCACAAAGGCCCTCCTGAAACTCCTGTCAAACTCAGGATACCGAGCCTCATAAAAAAAAGCACAAATCTGCCAGCAGCAATTCTGGTACTTGGGCTTCCTCCTCACCCAGGGAGAAAGGGCGCTAGGGCTGGAGAAGTAAAAGGTCATTAACTCCTTACCCCAGCCCCAGATAAAGAAAGGCATACAAATGTTCCTGGGGGCCACCGGGTTCTGCAAAATCTGGATTTCCAGATTCTTGGCAATAGAAAAACCCCTCTACAGCCTCCTGGGGGGGCCAAGACTGAGAGCCTCCTGTCTAGACAGAAGAGGCAAGAGCCACCTTCCTGGAAATAAAGGCTGCTTCAGAACAGGCACCAGCCCTAGGCCTGCCAGATACAAAAAAAGCCCTTCAAACTCTTCGTACATGAAAATAAAGTAGCCCTCAAAGTTCTCACATAAACTGTTAGGCCCTGGCAGCGGCCAGTTGCATACCTGTCAAAAAGAAAAACTAAACCTGATTGAGGCAGATGGCCACCCTGCCTCAGGACACTGGCAGCCACAGTTCTATTCATTAAAAAAGCAGATAAACTTACCCTGGGACAAAAAATAAATGTCAAGGTCTCGCATACTGTTGTGTCCCTCTTAAACACACAGAGACACTGATTCCTCTCCAGCTCTTGGCTGGCACAATACTAAAACTCCTCCAGGCTGTCTGGCTCCCAAAAAGTAGCAATTCTGCATTGCAAAAAACACCAAAAGGAAAACAACCCTATAACACAGGGGAACTAGCTGGCAGATAAGGCAGCTAAAACAGTAGCCAATAAAAAACAGATAAAGCTCCTTCCCTCACCATGGCCCTAACGCCCCCAGTGAAGGCTCCTCCACCCAAGTACACTGAAAAAGAGAATGACTGGGCCATGGCTGAAGGAGCAACAGTAACTCAAAAAAAAAAAAAAAGATGGTTGTTGCCTGACAGACGCATCTTTGTTCCAACTGCAACCGGAAGGCATCTAGTCAGTATATACCATCAGCGCACCCACATAAGAAAAACTGCACTAGAAGCCCTCCTCAAAAAGCAATACTACATCAGCCAATCGCCAGCATTATTAAGCCAAGCAATAAGTGAGCAGAGCATGACTTGTGCCAGAAATAATGCTCAATCTGCACCGCGACCTCCGCCATGTCTCCAAAGAACAGGAGTTACCCCCTTTGAAAACCTTGAGATAGACTTCACAGATGTCTAGCCAAGCAGAGGACTCAAATACCTTCTAGTAATAGTGTGTACATACTCTGGGTGGGTCGAAGCCTTCCCAACCAGGACAAAACAAAGGCAGGAGAGAGCCAAAGTCCTCCTGAGAGAAACTGTGCTCCAGCTTGGCCTACCGTCTACAATTCACAGTTGACAATGAACCTGCCTTTGTAGCAGATGCAGTACAGATTTTAACTAAATCTCTCAACATTACCTGGAAACTCCACACTGCATACAGGCCACAAAGTTTAGGGAAAGTGGAGTGAATAAATCCCACTCTCAAAGGAACCCTATGTTTTGCCAAGAAACTGGCCTCCTGTGGCCAGACCTACTGCCCTGGCTGTCCTGCACGCTCGCTGCACACCTAGGGCTCAAGGCTTTTCCCCTTTTGCATTAGTGTATAGACACCCACCCCCATATCTAGGAAGCCTCCCAGGGAACCTACACCAGATAAGAAATAAGAGAGTAAGAGAAGAGCTCCAAGCCTTAAGAGCCACGCTAAATAAGCTGCAGCCATACACCATAGGAGAGCCCTGATCTCCTTAGGGACCCCAGTACATTCCTCCCAGGCTGGGGACTCAGTCTGAGTCAAAAATTGAAGGGACTCCCTCAAACCTCAGTGGACTGGGCCCCACATTGTTGTTCTAACCACTCTTACTGCCCTCAAAGTTACAGGCATCACTCCGTGGGTCCATCATTCCAGAGTGAGAAAAGCCCATACTCCGGACAGGGAAATACATCAGTAGAAAGCCCAGCCAGACCTCCAGATCCTCTCCACCTCCGCATCTGACGACTACCCTCTGACTAATGGACACCTGTACGCTGTGGATCCTGGCCCTCGCCGGAACAGAATCTCATCCTGGGCATTAAACTCTGCAGCTGCCCCCTCTGTCTAAACTGTTCCTCAAAAAGTTGCCCTTTCTATTGTCTATCAGGTAATCGTTAAATTGTTTTGCTGTGTTACCTGTCTCTCCTAGCTGAACTCAAGTCTCAGCCTGCATTTCCAAAGTACCTCTCTATAATGTTTAACTGTACGAAAGTTATAAAGTGCATGGTCATCACCCAAGGGAGCTGCCCTCAGCGGCCCTCCACCTTTAGCACCTGTCCTCTCACACGCAAATAAACCAGCCTGAGTGTAATGCTCAGCTGCATAAAAATAAATTTGGACTGAAAAAAACTATTTTTTGTTAAGCATAGGCTTATCAAGGGTCTGAAGGACTCATTTCAACCTGTACACACAAGGCCCATACAGACAAATGCATAAAAACATAATCATTTGTGTTCTTCACAAAGCACTCAGGTCTTTATCGAAAAAGTCACAAGGAAAAAAATCCTAGCTCAAAGCTATTAAAAGTATAAATACAAGCCATTATAACCCTATCATAAACCAAAAGATGGTGCCCCCTAAAATGAAGTGTTTAAAGGGGCATCAGAGGGGGCAGTGATAAGGAAAATATCAACACAGCCGTCAAGGTCAGCAAACCGCTTTTCTCCTCCAGTTGGCAGAGCACTCCCAGCTCCCTCCTCCCCGCCACCCGGCTCCTCTTTTGCCCTGTGCATGTCAAAATGCCACATATCAAAAGAATATAAATTGCTCCCCTTGCTTGTGCTCAGGTCTCAGGCCTTGGGAGATTACTCCCCTCAGAGCCTGCTGGTGAAAAATAAACCTCAGAACTCCAAGACCTCCGAGCGCCACTTGGTTCTTCCATCAGTGATCCAGTCCAGGTTTTCCAGTATTTTCCGTAACAGTCCCATAAGGTAGACACTCACCTCAATGGTTCTATTTATTCCCTACAAGTCCCAATTTTTGTTAGACAAGCTGAGGTCCCAGTTCTCAGATCAAACCATTTCTTTTGCTGTGTTCCTGTTCTTTCCAGCAATATCTCCTCCTGTCACTATTGAAATTAGAATAGCAATTCTCCTCTCTACCTATTTTCACCAGCTTTCTACCCATTACCCTCCCTGTAAAACTGTAATTTTTGCCTTTTTTGATTCCATAGTTCCCAAGATTAAGTATTAGATTCATGAAAGTGCATGACCCAGTGAACTCTGCCAACCGTTCTACAGAAACCAAAATGAATCCTACATAAGATTCAGACACCAGGGTCCATTTCTACTTAAGGTAGAAATTCCCACAAAATCTGGGGGAATCTTTACTGAATGGAGTTATACATAGGTCAATTTCTGGACACATCCCAAGCAACAGTCACAAGAACCACATACAAAATCAAGGCAGCTACATTTTGGGGACTTAGGGCAATTCTTTAGGCTCTGCTTCTCAAGTTCAACTCAGAATTTTGGTCTTTGTTCTTACTTGGTTTCCTCTCTTGGAACTTTTTATTATATGTCCCATATTAAAAACCTGTTTGGACTAAATGCATGCATTTTGATTCACATTGTCTTGAATATACTGCCTTTCTGATCAGCCTCCTAGATCTGAACCACTATCCTCATCCACACTACCAGAATAATAATAATTACTGTTATTGTTATATATAATTATGTACCATGAACTGTACTAATTGTTCAACCCACAAACCTCACTATGCTTACATCACATCAACACTTCTTACTCCGCAACCCCTCTGGCTCTTCGCTCTTTTTTTGCCTGATTTGCTGGCTTCATTTCTCAGCATGAGCTACTAGATTTGATAGCCAGGTGTTGGAGTGCCTGCTCTCTTTGTATCTGTTCTGCATCTCAGTTAACCTACTAGACCAGATGAATTGAATTTCTAGAATTTCCTCATAAATTGTATCATCGGGTAAGAGGTACTCTAACTCCCTTTCCCCCAACTCAACATGGGTATATATTTAACTTTATCTCATCAACCCATTACAATATGCATTTGAAGAACAATTTTGATTTTCTAAAGTTTGACCTTTGGTTCAGATTTTGGCTTACTCTTCTCTGTTTCTCTTTAGAATCGGTGGGGGGAGAACCATAACAATCTGTAGCCCCTTATCTTTCCTCCAGCTTCCATTCACTGGGCTAATACTCAGCTGAGCCTTATGTGGCCCCCTTTAGGGAAGACTACAGTAATAGCCAGATAGAAAACATTAAGGATATGCAAGGGGAGAGAGAAGACGAAGATCAATGAGACCCAGTCCCAGTCTTACAGGAACTTTCTATCTAAAGAGGATCTAAGAGAACAAAAGCTCCTGAGATACTTGATGGGGCAAAGAGGGAAGTCCTCCTTTCTCCTCCCATGATGATAATGAAGGAAGACACTTCAAACGATCCTTGAAGAATAAGTAGGTAAGGACAAAACTTAACACAGAGAGTATGTAATACAGTAAAATTTGAATTTAGGTGATCAGACGTCCTATGCCTAGTTCTTCACTACTGTTTTCTAATGCCTCTGCATAATATTTAATAGGCAGAGGGAAAGAGAACTTTCTTCCAGGGACTAATCAATGAAGACACAGACACAGAATTCAGAGTATTCTCAGTTTGATGGAAATAAGTATTACATGATTTAAAATTGAAAGAGATGAAACTAGGAAGCTATTTGGAACTGACTGTTGAGGTGTTTTAGTGGTTTGATAAGAATTTTGAGAATAAATTAATCCTTTATTGAGTCAGCAAGGTTTTATTGAACATCTACTAAGTATGAGGCATTAATAATACACTAGTAAATAAAACAGTGTTAGGCAAGCAAGCAGGAAGACATCATTAATTTTATTTCAGTTGTCAGGAGCAAAACCCAAACTTGAGTAAATTAAAGAGACTAAGCAGAAACAATTATATATTATTCTCTTAAAAATGGATAATGATGGAAATTATAGAGATAGGACAGTAGCTTGAAGAGGCTGGAGTGAAGGAATTTGATGGGTGTTGGGGATTTTGAATGTGCCTGTAGACTGTGAAGTCAGAGAAACTGGGTCAGGGTGAAATTGAATAAATGAGTAGGAATAATTCAGGGGACAGTTTTACAGGACCAAGTGGCAAACAGATATAAGATTGTATAGAGAAAGGACTTTACCTTAGAGCAGAGAGGCAAGTTCCTTCTCTCAGATGGGAGTGAGGATGGTAAATATGGATAAAAGATAAAACTAAAGTACACTTTGAGCTAGAAAAGGAAAGTTGAGGGCCCCTACACTTAGTCACCACTAAGGTTTTTAAATGAAGGGAACTAGATCATATGCTGAAGCTGTCAAGGGAAGGTTTAGAGCTAGGACCTGAGGTAACTTTATGATAATTGCTCTGGAGGCTGAAATAGGGGCTCACCTGGGGTTAGGTGAATGAACTGCTGGACTTATTCTGGACTTGGTTTCACAACTAAAAGTGGATTGAAGAGCTCATGAGGAGTTTCATGAATACCATATTGACTGCAAAAGTAATTGAAAGAAAATAAAATCTTAATGACGTGTGCACGTGTGGAACAGCACAAGGTGGTAAAGCAAGTTCAGTATTTTTATCTTTCAAAAGAGCTGCAGGCAAAGAAAAGTAGCCTCAAAGCAAAAAAGAATGCAAGGTGTTATTATCCTGGAAAGTCAATGGTGTGTAATAAGAGATGGCTTTGATTTTTCAGCTTTTGAATACAAGGTATAGGTTTTACAGTTTGAGTTATGGAGTTTTCCATCAAAGTAATATGGTTCTAAAAACTAGGAAGCTTTTCTACAAATGACGCCAGGGTTTTCACTGCTCAGCACTATTGACCAGCTAAAAACCACCAGCATCATCAACCTTTCAGAGCCATTTCCCTTGTATTAAACACTGCATCTTCTCCCCTTCCCAGTTTTCCTTCCTCTCTCCTTCCTTCCTGTATTTTTGCTGCTGCTAATATAAAGATTATTCACACATTTTAGTTATGCTGTGATCACTCTTGTGCAGATTACAATTTCTTAATTGGCTAATGCCTGCAGGATTATCATAAGACATTTATATAGCCTCTCTTCTTGATAATGTGTAGTATTTCCAGATTATATTCATAAACCATCAGAAATCATAAAGTAAACATCAAATTAAATGAAGAGCAATACATACATGAAAGTACAGAAATCTGTACACCTGTATCACAACCGATCCCATCATGACTCCAATCCTGGAACATTGCTATGTTTCATACAAGGACAGTTTGAAATTAATTCTTGGCTTGTGTTTGGCCTACATTAGAAATCATCCAGAATTTCTCAAGGATTAATGCCATATAACTTTTTCTAGCTTGGTGATGGATTACTAAGTCATCTGGTTGACATGGAGAGAAAAATGCAAAAAGAAAATTTTCTGTAAAATGAAGTAGAGCTTGACTAATTAAAAAGTAATAAAAAAAGACATTGAAGGACAATAGTTAGGGTTATAGTGTCAAAGATTACAGGGAATCAATATCTTACATGGTGTAGGTTTACAATGTTTGTATTAACAGGAACCATAAACTGCCCCTCAGGAATTCTTTGAGTTATGGACAACTGGATTTTCCTCACTTTTAGCATTGAATTGCTGAGCTGATTTTTATTCTACACTAAGTTGATTCAACATTCTCACTGAATATGTTTTTTCTCTAGACCAGTGCTCAATCCTATTAGACCTAATGTCTTCATTTTATAATAATTCTCTACACCAGTGCTCTGTCCTATTAGACTTAATGTCCTCTCTTTATAATAGTTATTTTTTTATGCCTGCTTTACAATTCTGAAATGAAATTAATAGGTAATAACCTACCTACAAGCAAAATTTTCAAAATTCAATAAAATGCCCTAACTATATTCAGGGATGTGAATACTCTGTACTTCCTTAAAAGATTCAGTTCTGCCTTATTATACCAAGAGTTGATCATTGTTTTGGAAAATCATATCACGGATGCAATACTGCTTGTAGTATTTGAGGAGGTAACACAACTGTAGCAATTTGCCTTTGAAGTCACAGATGCAAGAATTTGACTACTTCGGTATGTTTTCAAACAACCATGCAAGAAAATTTACGTATTTAAGTGACTATTATTCCGTTTTATTTCTCCGTATTATAGTTGGAACATTTTGCATTTTTTGAAATTTTGCATGTAGATGACTTACCTGTTAATTTCATTTAAGAGTTGTAAAGCAGGCCAGGGCTCTAGTCATCTCAAAAGTCAACTGGGACTGAAGGACTCACTCATGTAGTGATTCACACATTTTAATTTCTTGTGGACTGTTGGACTGATGGCCTGTTTCTGCTATGTTGGCTTCTCCGTAGGATTGCTCACAACATGGCAGCTTGATATAACAGCAGAGAGGGAGGCGGGGAGAGAAGGAGGGAGAGAGGGAAAAAAAAGAGAGAAAAAACACCATGAAAGATCAAGGACAGGCACTAAAGATGGAAATAAAGGTTTTTATAATCCACTCCTGGAAGTGACATACCTTCACTTCTGCCCCATTCTATTCACTAGATACCAGTCAATAAATCCATCCCACACTCAAGAGGAGGAGATTACGCAAAGATTAGATCCAGAAGGGGGCGCTCATTGGAGCCATCTTTGGCCTGCCTACTGTATTTATCTGGAGTTCCAGGACCCTTCCAGAGGAGGAAAAGAGAGGGATGGGGCCCATGTCTACTTTCTCCATCTTTTTTGTTAGCACAACTCATGGTCGCAGTTTTCCTCATTCTTTCTTCTCTCACATTTCATTTCAATTCACATCTACACTCTCTGTTTTGAATATATCCTTTCTCTTTCACCTCTCTCAGGCTGTCCTTAAGAGGTTCTCGCTGCAGTGTTTTCTTTTTTTTTCCTTTTCTGAATTTGTAAAAGATCCCACCCCTCAAGAAGATCCCTGTCATAATTTGTATATGTCAATATTAAGGAAAATAAGAGAATAGCCTCACACTTTAAATTCACATAAAAGAAACAGCTGCACCACTAGTTCCCATTTCAACTAAAGTCCTTGAAAATTCCCTAAAAATTTTTTCATAATCTCTTCAAATCTTCACCAGCTTCCTCATCTTTATCCAATTGAACATATTTGTGGGTAAAATAGCCATATTTTCAGACTCTCTGGCCTGGCTTCAGGGCATCTCCATATCAATGGGTGTTTCCTATTGAGGGAAGTAGTCTATCTCCATATCCTTAGGTAATTACATCAGCCAGCATATCTGGACTGGAGAGATCGGGTGAGGCCTCTTTTTCTGCAGCTGGTTGAGAAAGACATGGGATGACTGCTTGTAAGAAATAAATGGGTTTCTCCCACTTTATTTCTCCCTTTGGTTGATTTTGGTTTCAAAGGTGTTTTGTCCCGGGATTTTCCCCCCAGAGTTACAATATTGTTCTCCATGTACTCTCTTTTTAAAACTAGGTATCAGATATCTTATGTGACCTCTGTTTGTTTAACTTAGTTATTGCCATGCCAGTATTTCCTACTATATTTCAAGAAAAATGTATAATATTGGCTGAAAGAACTTTGAACAACTTGAGTAACTTAATCAACACTTATGAAATAACATATTGTGCTGGGAAAAAGACTACTCTGGCAGCTCAAAATCCTGAGTTTTAACTCCATGCTGCCTATTCCTGGTCCACTCACTGGTCACATAACCTTGGGCAAGTCACAGCATTTTGTGATATAATAGGAAATAGTCTCTGCCCCTGTTTCCTGACACAGAGCTACTAAAACCCTTGTAATTTCCTGTGTGATAAGGGATGCTAAGAGGCTCTTTTGTTCTGTTTGGTCTTTGACCTTGGTTCCTGACACAAAATCTTCTAAGACTCTTGGAATCTCCAGAGCTAAGAGCGTCTTTTTTGCATGATAACGAGACGACTGGTGTCTGGGAGCCCCTAGGTAGCTTTAGGGTGGAGGCTGGTCATCAGAAAGACGGAGCCAAGACCATAGCTTGGAACTTTCAGCCCGTCCCCCATCCTCTGGGGAGGGAGGAGGGGCCGGAGATTCATCACTGACCATGCCTATGTGATGAAGGCTTCATAAACAATCCCTAAACTATGCAGTTTAGAAAGATTGCTGGTTGGTTAACATATCCATGTGCCAGGATGGTGACGCACCCCAATTTCATGGGGACAGAAGCTCCTGAATTTGGGACCCTTCTGGACTTTGCCTTTTTTGAGTCTTCATCTAACTGTTTACCTACATCCTTTATAATAAACGAGTAAACATAAATGTTTCCCTGAGTTCTGTGAGCCATTATTAAAAAAATCAGTGAATCTGAAGAGGGGTCATGGGAACTCCCTATCTACAGCTGGGTGATCGGAAGCACGGATGACCACCTAGGGCTTGCTACTGGTGTCTGAAATGTGGCATGGAGGGGAGCAGACTTAGGGGACTAAGCCCTTAACTGTGGGGTCCGTGCTAATTCCAGATAGTATCGCAATTGATTTGTAAGACACCCAGTCAGTGTGGATGAGTTGGTGAATTTTGGTCAGTGTTGGGACACACTCCCAATTTTGGTGTCAGAAGTGTTCTGTGGGTAAAGCAAAACAGGAATTTCCTTTAAAAATTTGAGCCTGGTTTGATTATTTATAGAGAGAAAGCTCTAATACCTATAGAAATTCCTAAAGGGTTTCTTCCAAGGTGGGTTAAAAAAAATGGTTGTGAATATATTTTAAAAACTATGACATGTTAGATAACGTTAAGGGAATATTATATATACACTTTCCAAGTTCAAAATAACGCTCATGTAGATAAGTTTGGAGGAAAAAAATCCATTTGTATATTGGGGATTTCCCACATTTAAAAATTATGTTTATACAGATAAAATTGTCTGAATAGTCTTGATAAGGAAGTTGACATGGAAATATTTTACTCTGGTTAAATTTTAAAAATTTGCCTAAATTACTGTTTAGAATGGATTTTCATGACATAGGAACAGAGAAGATAGAGGAAAGAGAAGTGAAGTTACAGAATCTGCCAATACAAAGATCTGACCTCAGTATTACAAGGAACTTGTATAGTACTGAGTACGCAGTAGACAATTAATGAATATTTTTCATGTAAGGCAGAACAAGTTTAAAGTTGCAACTATATATGGTTTAAAGTTCGAACCATAGGAATTTAATATGATGTATAGAAGCTATTAATATTTTGTTAGCGGGGCATCAACGAAATGAAACAATTAGGCATTGAGAGCCCTCAAGAAAACCTTCAGTGTAGACAAATCAATGCAAATACATGTTATTCTCACTGTCTGCATATTCTGAATCAAAATCATTTCTGAGTACCCATGCAGATGATGCCCTGTGAATACCCTGGAGAGCTTTTAAATATTATTTAGTAATGAGTTCCTTGAAATGCAACTGTAGCAATGAAGTTAGCAGGAAAAGCCTTGTTTCGGTCTGTAAGAACCCATCTGAGTCATTTGTGAACACAAAATTTTAACAATCTGAGCTAAAGTTTTAAATACATTTGATGTTGAATATAAAATGCAAGCTGATTAACTACTCGGTCCTGAAAACTCAGATTCTAGCTGGATGTAAGATACAGGCAGAGAGCAACAAATTATGAACTCTGGTCAAAATGTATGCTAAGAATTTTCCAATGATGATTATGGTCATTATCATGGTCAGTGATCAGCTGTTCTGGGCTTTGTAGCCTGAAATTATAAAATCCAAAATTAGTTTAAAAACAAATGATAAATATGGGCATTTGAAGATAAATGGATTTTCTTTTAATAAGCACACATTGAATTGGTGCTGGAAATTATAAAGTTATAAGTTTATAAAGTTATAAATTTTAAAATTTAATTTGTGTGGACCCACTCCTTCTTGGGATTGCTCTTTTCTTAGCCTTTCCTTTTAATCTTCAGTCCTTTCTCTCCCTTTATCTATACATGAAATATTAATATTCAGATTCAATATCTCACATTCTGCTTCCTCTATGTAATCACTCTAATGCATTCCCATTGTTTAACTCCCATTTCTATGTTGACGAAACCAAAATTCCTAGATCTATCCAAAGCATCTCCCCAGACCAGTATATGTCATTGGTTATTATCACTCTTTATAATGCTTCAGTCTGTCATCTATTTATGTGGACTGAAAACATTTGCATTTCCTTTCTTACCATCTTAGAAATGATGCAAGAGGTGTTCTAAAACAGAATTATCCCATATTAATGTGGAAAACTAAGAAACAGATTCATCAATACTATTTGAAAAAATTTTGGAAGGCACTGCAGCTCTGGGCAGAGAGAACTCCCAGCTCCAGGCAAGTTCACTATGGATTCAGTGATACTGAATAACAATGGAACATTGTGGGTAAAAAGGCATTCATACCAAACTTTATTCTCACAGCAGTAGGCCAAGCACTAGATTTCTGTCCACCTCCGTCTCCGACCAGCTCAGCCTCTGGTTTCCAGGTTCCCTTCTCTCCTGTTCTCCTGCTTTCTTCTATAGGCTTCACTCTCCTGCCTCCCTCTGCTCTTAGCACTAGGCAGAACTCTTATATCAATACCAGCATTAATGGCTTTTTGCCAGCAGTACACAAGGATGTGCCTGTGCAGAAGGTGTTACCTCACATATACAATCAACGAGATTAGGATCAGGTGAAAATCCTGGCCATGGAATTTCCACTTTCCGTACAGGCACTAAGCAGATGACTTGAAATTAACAGAGTGAAAACTGCTATAGTGAATTGTTGAAAAAGGCCAGGAAGGGTTCTGAGGGTAAACTAAGTTCATAGACAAAGAACACAAAGGAGAGGATCAGAGATGGGAAAGCTGTCTTCCCTGACAGTGCAGCCTGCCTTGAGGCAGCAATTACAAAATGCACATCAGACCCCAGGGGGTCACTCCCTCCTCGATTGGATTATGGCTGCACTTTGTGCCGTGTGGCCCAATCCGGGTGATCTCCCATCCTCTCCTGTTAAATGGCAGACATATGCTGAACTCCAAAAGGTGTTATGAGAGCTGGGCATTAGCAATGCCATCTATAGTCCAGAGAATTATGGCCCAGATGAAGAGATTTTCACTACTGGGATGAGAAATATTGTGCTTCAAACGGCTCCCACATCCCTCTTTGGGTTTCTAGTGGCCATTCTTTCCCCTCACTTAGGGCAGCCCATCAGCGAGGTGACACATACAGTAGCAGACTTAGGAAAGGCTGAAGCAATGAGAACATGGAAAGAAATAAGGTCTGCTACTCATAAGAAGAATTTAAAGGGCCCCATGAAGGTTATGAGGAGCCAGATGTGGGTTGATTTAATGCAGGCAGGAGCAGATGGAAGGAAATTAGATGGGGCATCAAATAGGATCTTACTAAAGCTATGGCAACAACTGAAACCAGAGCAGCAGTTAAGACCAAAGAGGCAGAGGTCAGAGACAGAGCCACAAGTCCGGCCTGTGTATTTGCAAGACTTCCTGCTGCAAAGCTAGCCAACCTCACTTGAGCCCACACAGGAAGGTGATTGGGGAACACGGTTTGACTAAGGGGAAGGTCAAGGTATCTGCTCTGAGGGATGGGGGGTACTGGAGGCCACATGTTGAAATAGCTATCCATTGGCCCCCAGTGAACATACTATGTGTCCTGTCTCTGGTAGATACAGGGGCTGAATGTTCACTGATTTATGGTAACCCTGAGTGGTTCCCTGGGACCCTCACTATCATAGATGGATACGGAGGTCAGGTTATCAGAGTCAAACAAGCCCAAATCCCTTTGGGAATAGGGCACCTACCCCCAAAAGAGTATACTGTGTATGTATCTCCTATCCCTGAGTATATTTTGGGAATTAATATCCTGCAGGGTCTATGGCTGCAGAACACTGCAGGTGAGTTCAAACTGAGAGTAGGTATGGTGAAGGCAGTTCTGAGGGGACATGCCAGGCACCCACCCATAGCTTTGCCTGTGCCTTGGTGGGTGACTAATACCAAACAATACAAACTGCTTGGAGGGCATAAAGAGATTGGAGAAACTCTCGAGGAGCTGGAAAAGGTGGGTATTATAAAGCCCACACATAGTCTGCTCAATTCCCCAGTGCGGCTAGTAAAAAAGTCAGATCGTTCCTGGCATATGACTGTGGATTACAGAGAACTGAATAAAGTCATACCCCCTATGCATGCTGCTGTCCCCTCTATTGCAAGCCTGATGGATACCCTCAGCCATAAACTAGGAACATACCATTATGTGGGAAATCTTGTTAATGCCTCTTTTCCACTGACATTGAGCAGGAAAATCAGGAACAGTTTGCCTTCACTTGGGAAGAACGGCAATGGACTTTCACCATCCTTCCCCAGGGATACCTCCACCGCCCCATAGCCCAGGACTTGGCTACATGGGAGAAACTGCCAACAGTGTAGCTGTACCATTATTTTGATTATGTCATGCTCATGTTCAATTCTCTTTCAGATCTAGAAGGTGCAGCACCTAGACTGCTGCAACATCTACAGGAGAAAGGATAGGCTGTGAACAGTACCAAGGTCCAGGGACCTGGTTTGTCTGTCAAATTCTTGGGGGTCATCTGGTCGGGTATGACCAAAGTTATACCAAAAGCAGTTATAGATAAAGTCCAGGCCTTTCCTACCCCTACAACTGCAGCATTGCTACAGGAGTTTCTGGGTCTTCTAGGCTACTGGAGAGTGTTTATCCCACACTTGGCACAAATTCTGAAGCCCTTATACCAGTTGTTATGAAAGCGCATCAGGTGGGACTGGGATGAGACATGTGCATCTGCCCTTACTACAGCAAAACAGGCAGTCAAGCCGTGCAGCCCTTGAGTGTGATAGACCCATCAAGGCCCTGTGAGCTGGATGTTCATGTGACTTAAGACAGTTATGGCTGGGGTCTCTGGCAGTGGCTAGAATGAACTCACCAACCTATTGGATTCTGTTCACAGTAGTATATCCTGAATGGCCAGAAGGTAGGAGCATCTTACCAGAGAGTTTTGTTTTATCATTATGGCCAGTGCATGCACCTCCAGTAGCACTATATATAGACCCTTCAGTAACCCCCAGGGGGAAAGGAATAAAAGTATGGTATAGTAGACCTGGAAGGGACCCCCTTCCTGCTACAGTCCTATCACAGGACCACTCTCTTGCACACATCCTACCTGATGGACAAGATTTGCCTATGTTCATGTCATTAAAACATGGATCTTATTGCCACTAAGGTCTTTGTGGATTAGGAACTTCCTCTGGCTTGAAGATTATTATAATTTTTTTGAACTGTATCAAAATATTATTGTACTTTAATTTTTGTTACTCTCTCTAAGTTGTTATCCTCTGTTACTGTTGTGGACTCTGGTTACAGTGCCCCAGCTTTCTCACACAGGGACCATTGCAGAAGATTGAAAGCATGTAGATTGTTAGGAGAGAATTCTGGAGGGGTGGAGTGTGGGGAAGTTGGGGTTCCTATGGCAAGGATCCTCACTGAACTTAAATCACCTGATGATGTAACTGTCCTGTTGCTAGGCTACCGCTTCCACACCTTTAGGCAATAAGCTATTATTGCATTATATAGAGAGCTCGGCCAAGTGCTCTGGGCTGAGGCAGAGACACTAGTGCTCAACCTACTACCTGGAGAACAAGCTGGGTAATAAACCGTTTCACCCCAAAGAACGTTTTGCTGTCAATTTCTTTGGTCACATTGAATCCATAGCGAATTTGCTCTGGGCTGAAACCCATTGGCAAGCCAGTATACTTGAAGAAAATGATCTGCTATTGTTGGATATTGGGTTCTATATAGGACAGTATTTTGTAAATTTATTAATGGTGTGGTTCATTTTCTCCTACATTAAAATTTGTGGATCAGAGGAGTAAGGTAGGAGTAGGGGACCAGCATAGTTTTGAATCTTTGCTTTCATTTCTCTGTGTATTCTCCTGTGCCACATTTTCTCCTTTATGAGGTGTTTTCACAAAATAGATTTTGTACTTTAAGAAGTAAGGTCCAAGAGAAAATTAGCCTACTAATATGATCTGAACCAGAAATGTTTGACTAAGTTCAGTAGCAGGAGTGATCAATTCATCAGTTATATACTACGTTATAATTTCATACCTAAAATATGTTTTTTGTTTTAGCAAAGTTTGTCTTGAAAATGTCCTTCCTTAAATGAACACTCCTTAAAACTTTGTAGAAATACTTATTTGAATTCTATAAATCTTGCATTTCACTTTCAAGGCCAATTATTTTGTTTGACATGTGTTTGTCTTAAAACATGTATTTGGGTGTTAAAAAAAAAGCTCATTTTACTTTAAACATTAACATAGTCTTGTAATACCAATCTAATCACATATTTGATGTTAAGACAAAGGATTTTACTAGCTGAGATGTTGTTTTTCCCAGGATCTGTCTTGGAGGCAAGGAACAATGAAGCAACAGACAAAGAGTCTGGAGCAACCAGCAAAGCTTTCAATGAGGAATGAAAGGAAAATATGTCCTGCTAATCAGGTGAGGATCCAAGAGGGGATGCTGTCAGGGCTGCATGTCTAGGGTTTGTAAGCATGGAGAAATTTACATGATTGGTGGGGAGCTGTTGCTAGGGCGGAGCTGCATTCAAAAGAAAAAACTCTCTTGTTTTCCAGGCTGAATTTTCAGATATCCAGGTTGCGGCTTTTTGTTTACTGCAAAGCCTTCATCCTAGGTCCCTCCTGACTACAACTTACAGGGGCCTTGAAACTTGCTGGAGCCATGAACTCATCTGCGTGTCCCACTAACACCTGCCTCAAGGAGAGTAAAGAGTAATCCCTAATAAAGAAGAATACTATCTTTCTTTCCATCTTATAGCAGAAAAGAAAAATAAATCATTCTCACTTTCACCACAGAAATATGGAAAGTGTCGTAATTCCAGAAATGATAGTTAATTATAGTTAATTGACTCCAGTATTTTAATATTAAATGAGTTTCCATAATGAAAGTCTGTCTCAATAGAACATCAGATATTTAAGAAAGTTAACAGTGATATGAAAGGAATGGATTATTTTAAAAGGGCAATTAAACCCTACAAGGTTTTTTGAAAGAATTAAATACCTTTTAAGGTGAAGTTGTAAAGCATGTTACTGCAGGAATTCCTTTCTCCTGTCTTTATCTGGATAACTACTAATAATAGTCACTCAAGATTGTGCTCAGTATTAAACTATCAAGAAAGAACTTATCAAGTCTGCCTTAGAAACCTGAATTGGACACCCTGATTCATGGCCCCATATTTAACCTGGCATACATATACCATAATTTACCTTGTACTGTCATTATTTATGTAATTGTTTTCCCACTACATTGAAGATAGAAGGGATTATATCTCTTTTCCTGGATTTTTTTTTCTTAAAGTGTAGTTGATACACAGTCTTATATTGGTTTCAAGTATGCAACACAGTGGTTCAAGAGTTGCACACACTATTAAGTCTTCACCCCCAGTAGTGCAGCTACTGTCAGTCTAGGAAGAAGTTACAGACCATTGTCTATATTCTGCATACTGTACTACTATCGCTGTGACCAAGTTATATTTTGTTTGAGATTTTTGTGCTTCTTTATTCTCCTCATCCACCCCAACCACCTACTGAGAAGGAATTACATCTTTAATTCCATATCCCAGTACCAATCTCAATAAGCATTTTTAAAAGAATTGAATGAAAAGCATAAATACCTTGAATTTTTTATTTGCTTCCTTTACCAAGAACAGGGAAGCATGAGATAATATTGAATTTTCAAAGTTATTACTCTATCAGATTTACACTTTCGAAAAATCTTGTTAGTAAAAACATAGCTGAAGAATGCTAAAAAGATCATGGAAGGACATGGATTTAATGATCTGGGTATTTAACTTATTAATTCATATTAGCTTCTATGAAATGGAAATAATAAAATTTACTTCACAGGATTTTTGTGTGGATGAAATAAAGTGTTGAATATAGAAATTCTATGTAAATTATTGTTAAATAACATATTACTGAATTTCATAATAGTAATATAAGCTTAGAAGAATTTAGTTATTCCTTAAGGCAATTTGGACAAGAAATACAAATATATTATATTTATTATTTAATATAGACCTTTCCCTTTTGGACTGAATTCTGTATTTGACAATTCTCTTTCCATTTCTAAAATTTAATTATTTAGATGATTATAGGGCATTATTATAGTTCCAGATAGTGAAGCGGCATTATACAGGAAATTGGCAATAATTGTTAGAGAAATGAAGGCTAATTGCTATACTCCTTACATTTAGCAGAATGTTGAAAGCTCTGACAAAACAAATTAGGAGATTTTCTCATCACCACGGCAACAATTTTCAAGTTTGTTTTGCTTTTCTGAAAACATAACCAGTCAAGCACAGTTAATTTAACTTGATCAGAGTGAAAAATTGATTTTTTTTTAGTGATGCAATTAGGCTTTAAAGAAATCAAGTTAAATAATGATAAGCACAGTTTAATTTGTTTATAAACCTTTAGGGACTTTATTTTGAGTTATAGCAAACGAGGAATAGACTATAAAATAAGGAAAATGGTTTGGCTGGTAGGATGTCTTATTTTTGTTTGTATCATTCATTTGAAACAAAGATGGTTGGTATACATTAGTAACATCCTTTGTTTATGGTATGATCTCAATAAGTGCTTGATGACTATTCCCCATCTATTAGTGACTCACTTAAAGGGATTCATTCATCTTACTTAAAATAAGTATGCAATTTCTTAAAGAAATCTATATACTCCAAACAAGAATTAGGAATATGTAATAGTATCTTTGAAATTAATAATATTCAAATTCTATTAATAACATAATCAGTAACTATAAACAAATAACAAAAATTGAACATGAATGATATTTGAGCTTAAAAACTACTTTCACTGAAAATTTGTATGTGTGTCATGGCACTTCAGTCTTAAATTATTTGAGAAAAAGTAAAGTACTGACCATATTTCTGATATCACAGTTATTTATCTCATCTATGTTCACCAAGATTCTCTTCATTCAGTCTTTGGCTCAAATGTCTTCTCCCTAGAGGCCTTTCCTGATTATACCATCCCAAATGCTCCTTCTCCCAAACTCCAGGTACTCTCTCACTGACTTGTTAAATTGCTTCATCCACTTGCCCTAATCTGTTAGTATATAGTTTCATTAGGACAGGGGCCAGAAGTTAATAAAAGTTATAGAATGCATGTGTGAATTTATGAATATGATGACTTATAATTATAGTATTTGAGTATGTGTATCTTCCCATCCTCTGAATAAGCAAATCAAATATTAGTGGTATTTACTGAGTGCCTTCTGTGGGCTGGAGACAGTTACAGAGGTATGTGGAATACAAAATACTTTTACCTTTTATGTCCTGGTTATGAATGTACTAGTGAGAAACAGGAAATTATAGCAAAAAATAGAAAATAGCATAAAACTTTACTGTTTTAGAAGAAGTTCAGGGAGAGAGAAATCTGTAAGCTCTAGTTCAATTACTGAAGGCTTCATGGAGAGTTTCAGGCATCCTCAACACCATGAACCATGAGTGGATTTTGTCTTCTTTTATATGAGCACTCAGAAATTTGAAGAGAATTAGGAATCTCATTGTATTTTAAGGTATACATCTTATTTTATTAGGCCAAATTCCTTCATATAAGTAAAGAAAATTTGAAAGATAGCTTAGAATGCATAATCCTCTGCTATGGTGTACTATGCTCTAGTCATTTGATTTCTCCATGATCATATTCCATTGCTTTATTTATCCTGGACTCATTAAGGACCAGCTGCATACAAATGATACATTTTAATGGGGCTATTAGTACAGGCCCAGGCTTAATGATGGAAACTATGGTTACTGCATGGTCCCTACATTCCCAAGGGAATACATAGTACCATGTCTCTTCAACTGGTTCTAGATTTCATTTTCTTAGTACTAGTCAGTATTAAGCCTTTGATAACCTATTTTATCAAGAGATCACAGAGCAATTCATACATTACTTACTGGCTTTAAATCATGGAAAATACTTAGAAATACATTCAAAGGTGGCTTTTAACCACTCACACATACTTTTACCAGTAATGAAAGGAATTCATGTTTCAATGAACAACAGCAAAATATCCTATCAGAATCATTAAATGCCAGATGCAGACTCTTAGAACAAATATTTTTATTCAAAATTATTTTAAATTTGTAAATTTTATATATTCATACTAAATTGGTGTAGTCTCCAATTCAATCAGATTAGTTACTCTTTGAGTTCAATTGATTATTCACTGGGAATTATAATGTTCTGAAAAAGGTACAGAAGCAAATTAGACAATCTGGTCGATGATCAAGTAAGATACTTCATTTGCTGAAAAATCTATTCCTTCATACAGTTCTGTGGATTTTGTATCTGATGTGCTTCAGTATTTATGACATGCTTTTGCTATGCATTGGTAGGCAGCAATGTTGTTTCTCTCATTCAAGAGCCTAAAACACTAATGAATTCATTTGAAATGGATGGCTAGCAGGCAAAATTAGGCTATCATAATGAAAAATATAAATTTAGGTTTTTTTCACATTTCAATATAGTGAACTTTCTTCTGGAATATAGCATAATCAAAACATTATGAATTTTAGGGTCAGACCAGACATCAAATCCTGACTCTGTCACTTACTTCCTGTATGACCATCATTAAGAGACTTCACTTCTCTGAAATTCAGTTTCATTGTTTATACAACAAAATAAAGGTAAAAAGAATAATACCTATCACTGAGGTGGTATCAAGGTTGTAAGACCTTGGCATAAATGAGGCCCTAGGAATGTTTCCTAGCACTTTTTACCAAACTCAACTCTATGATTGCCTCATCTAACCAACACGATATAATACAAAGAATTTTGGACAGGGAGAGGTGACATTTTGTCTATGCTCTGTTACAGTTTGGTCTAAACAAGTACATTCTGGATTTCAGTTGCCTAATTTGTCAGTAGCAACCCATGCCTTTCAGCCTCACATTCATTCTTCATTTTCCTGCTTCATCTGGAGAGGGTGCTGGGAGGACACTGGCAGTGGAACGGGAGTTTCTTCCTGTTTCCAGGCTGTGCTTACTGCCAGCGGGCTCCTTGAGGGCAGAGCATGGGGAACCTTCAAGATATCCTGGGCCCTAGAGGGTAGATTCCCAAGAAAATCCACCAGTGCAGTACCTCTATGAGTGTTCCCACCATCCATTGGACTACCCAGCACCCTTTCCAACGGTGTCCAGATTCTAGCCCTAGAGGGGGGCTCTAGGGCTCTTCCATGTTGATTCCTTCCTTAGGGGCTCTGCCTTAGCACTAGAGCTAGCACTGCTCTTTACCGTTGGTTCTTATGTTGTTTGGTGTTCTGAGTTTTATGTTTTGCCCCCAAGGAGTCTGCTTATATCGTTAAATTTCTTTGTATTAAATATTGCCTGTTCAGATTCTACCTTCTGGGTAATACACTAAACAAATGATTAGGTTTCACTCGATCATAAATATATATATATATATTTTAAAATAATTTTTAGTTATGATATTCAATGACATTTAATGGAATATACTCCTATTTGTTTTTGCAGAAGTGTGCCTCATGGACATAACCTTAGGAAGCCAATACCTGGTCTAGGCATAAGTTATTTTGTTGTATTGATGGGAGTAACATGAAGCTAAAGACCCAAGAGAAAAGGGATAGGAATAAGATCAAAAGTAGAGATCCAAGGGCTGAAACAAAGATGATTCTTTTTCAGAATCAGGCCAAATGGTTTACACTGATAGTCCCAAAGACAGTAGTCTAAATTATCACCTGGGAAATATTTGAATAACAAAGGTGTTTAAATCTTAACCCAGCCTGATCAAGTCAACATGTCATTGGGAATTGGCTTATGTATTTTGAAAACTCTTTAGGTAATTCTCATGTATTACTCCCTCCACATTTCCATATATTAACTAATTTATAAGAAACTGTTCATTGAGTGCCCGTTATGTACAAGAGGCAGTGCTAGCACTGTAGGGTGAACCAGATTTTCACAAAGCTTCTGTACTCCAAGAGCTTATTGTCTATTGAAAGAGAAAGAAAGTATACCTTTAACTAGTACAAAATCTTCCAACTATAGTCCAGGCATCATGCTAAACAATTTACTTATATGTCTCCTTTAGTCTTGAAAATCCAGTGAGGTTGGTAAAATCATTACAACATTTTATGGGTAAGGTAACTGAAGCTCAGAAATAAATATTTCTCATTAGAGATAAACACAAAGCATTATTAGTGTGGTAGGAAGCCAAGGAGACAGTTTCTGTTGAGGCTTCAGAAATGTAGAAGAATCACAAGGTGCTTGGGTGCTTGAGATTGAAACAATATAACAATATGTCCCCCCCCATCCCCACCCACTGGGACTCAGTGGTATGGAACAGCTTGTTGATCATAGTCATGGAAGCCCATTAGTTTATAATAGGGTATCCAGTAACCTTTACAGAGATAGATTAAAATATAACTAGCATCCTGAATATACCTGTAGTGACCTAATAGCTCCCACTGCAGTGATTCCTGGGTACTGACTCCCCCCTAACCTTGTAGTGAATGTATAAAAGACATGGCCCTGCTGCACTCTGGGCTCAGCCTTTGGATAGGAATCCACTGAGCCAGTGCCGGCACTAATAAATGCTGCTTCTTGCCAAATGTCTCCGTGTCCCAACTCCTTGTTCATAGTTCCCGTGGTTCCTGCAACATTAGAATACAAATGAAGACCAGAGAAAGTCCTTAGTAGGAAGGGGCGCTGAAGCTGGAGCACTGATTTTTTTGAGTTTTCAAATCGTTTCTTCTAAGAAATGGGAAACTTATTTGAAACCACGCTTCTTGTTATTTGTCTTTTCTTTTTTTTTAATTCTGAAATATTTTGTTTTATTTAATTATTGTATTCTTCTTGACTTTTTTCACCTTAAATATAGTCATAGATCAAAGATTTAAAACCCAAATGATGACTGGGACAGTGCAGATGACTTAAATGGCTGAAGGAGGCTGGGTATAAACCCAAGAGTGAGTGAGAGATGGGGATGGGATGGAACTATGTGTGGAGTGTGTAGTCTTGGTTGAATTAGGTAGAAAAATAGATATGAGTGGGGTGGAAAGAGAACAAGGTCAGTAAAGCCCCCTAGAAAGGACTCAGCTAACTAGTTAAGACTAGAAAGCCAAAAAAGACTCAGGATTAGAATAATCAGTTAAAGTTCAAAAGGTCAAGAGCAACTTGACCTTGAATGTTTGAATATTCCCCGGATATGGAAAAGTATCTGAGCATAGTCCACGTCTTCACTGTGTCAATTAGATCATTGTAAGATTTACTCTAGCCTGCTAAAAGGCCCACCTATAAACAGCATAATAAGGACAGGGAAATCCCACCTTAAAGCCAAAATTACATTTTGAAAAAAAACCCATGAAATTTAAGAAGATTCTTAACATATTCTTTAGCAAACAACAGATAACTCTGCCCACCTTGGAGGAAGGGCAGACACTCTTGATTGATAAGCTAATTTTGCAGAATTACCTAGAGGGCTGACTAATAAGAAACAAAGTCTCATCAAAGATACTTGAGACCCTTAACAAGTCCACACCCCTAGCCCTTTGTCACAATCCTGAAAAACCCTTAAAATGGGGAGCCCCCAACCTCTCAGGGTGCTCCTCTCTCTGAGGTTGCCCACCCTTTCTGAGTGCAAAACTAACTTTTCCCAACCTTTCAGGGCGCTCCTCTCTCTCTGAAGTCACCTGCACTTTCTAAGTGACTTTAAATAAAACTTTTACTCTGCTTCACTACTGTGTCTCTGCCCTTCAATTCTTTGTTGCAGTGGGACAAGCATGGAGGAAAATACACAACGCCTCTCCCCCAAAATATTGATACTAAAATACCAATGCATTTAAGTCTACTGCTGGGTGTAACTCTGGGGGAAAATCCGGGGGCAAAATACCTCTAAAACTGAAATCAGTCAAAGGGAGAAATAAAGTTAAGAAACTCATTTGTTTCTTATAAGCAGTTGTCCTGTCTCTCTCTTGACCAGGCTGCAGGAGAAGAGAGCTCCACCCAACCTCTCCGGGCCAGATAAACCCTCCCATGCCTGTGTAATTACCTATTTATATGTAGACGGGCTAAATTTCTACACCCCTTGGCAACACCTATTGATATACAGATGAACCAAAGCCATGTGAGAGATTCTGGAAATACTACAATTTTACCCACAGGGACTATACAAAAACTGTCTACTGACAGGTCCCAAGCTCCCAAGACTATTTGACTGCAATGGGATGTTTATAGAACTTCTTCATTTCAGGTAACCATTTACCAAAATCAAAATCAACTTTTTGTTTTCATTTTATATTTCAGCTATTTGTGGGTTTCTGCTGTGTAACATGCTTATGTGATAGCCTGCAGTGGGGAAAGGGAGTGAGATGTAACTTTGGGGCATGGAGGAATCAGAATTACATGAAGATTTATGAGAACTAATGATGCCGGGGTTCTTGTTCATGAAGCCGAAGAATGAGCTTAGCAAACAGTCAAGGTAGGAGAGCAAGGTACAGGCTTTTATTTAGAGATAAAGTGAAAGGACAGAGCTCCCGGCTCATGCCAGGAGGGGACAAGAGAGCCCTGGAGTGGTGCATTGTCTAGGGGTTTTTATAGGCAAATGAGGATTTTTCCAGAACACGAAGAAAAAGGCTTAGGGGTGTGGACTTGTACCACCTGCCCTGCCCTCAAGGTGGGCTGGGTTGATCTCTGCTTGCTAGGGCATTTTACAGTAAAGTCACCGGTTATGCTGTGATACTCTTCTTTATTTGTGAAACACTCAAGCATTCTAGGCCAAGTTCCTTCTGGCCTTTTGACTTTTAACTGACTGAAGATGTCTACATTCTTAGTCTGGTATCTTGATCCTAGAGGATTAGTGTGACCTTGACTTTGCATAATGCTTAACACAGAGTTTCAAAAGGGACTTCTTTGCCCATTGTTATATTGCTGACTGTAAATATCCCGCCCTGCTTTTTCCGGAGGCCCTCACCCTACTCTGACACACCCATGGTCCCTGTCTCACTAAGTCTGGTCTGGATGTTCCCTTTTACTGAGGATTTTCTCTTCTCATTTATAAAACCACTCAATGGTGGGGAAGATATTCGTATGTAGGTCTATCTGATTCTAAGCCCATATTCTACTCACTAAGCGAGCATGTGGTAATTTATTGAAAGTTCTTTGTAGATTGAGGAAAGAACAAATACAGATTACAATTTATAAAAAATATCAGTAAGTCTAAGATAGAGAAATATGAGAGACACAAATAGCTCCAAGAAGGCAGAGTGACTTTAGGTTGGAAAAAACTGAGAAGCTTCAAGGAGCTGATTGCCTCTGAAATGGGTGAATCAGCTTTAATAGGTGTAGTTTGGTTGGAATTAAAGGCAGATGAACAGAAAAAACAAATGGATTGAAGAATGGATGCCTAGATGAATCTCAGGGAACAGGAAATAGTACAATTTATTTCAAACTTACAGTACGTATCAGGAAAAGAAGATAAAACTGATGCTAGGGTTCTTGTTCACAGAGTCGAAGAATTAACTTTGTAAACACTTAAGGTAGGAAAGCAAGCGAGAGGCTTTCATTTTTAGAGATAAAGTGAGAGGACAGAGCTCCTGGCTCATGCCAGGAGGGGACAAGAGAGCCTGTAGTTGTGCATTGTCTAGGGGATTTATAAGTGGTTAAGGGTTTTTAGGAATGTGATAAAGGGCTAGGGTGTGGACTTGTTAAGTGGTCTTAGAATATTTATCCTTGATGAGACATTAAGTCTCTTTTCTCATCAGTCCTCCAGGTAATTCTGCAAAATTAACAAGAAATTTACTGCAATTCTTTCCTGGAATAGCAGCTTCTTGATCTCGGAGCATATAATTCAAGACTGCCTGCCCTGCCCTCAAGGTGGGCTGAGTTATCGTCTGTTTGCTACAGAGTTTGTTAAGAACTGTACTTCTTAATTTCTTGGGCTCTAAAAGGCAATCATCTTTAAGATGGAATCCTTCTTGCTTTTACTATGGTGTTTATCGCTGGGCTTGCTTGCTAAATTAATTGCCCAGGTTGCAAATTACTTGATTAGGTCTGAAGGAGGAAAAACAGCATATAGGTCTGAGCCTTTTAGCATACTAAAGTGAATCTTACAATGACATGATTAGCACAATAAAAACATGCACTATGCTGAGATACTTTTCTTTATCTGGGGAATATTCAAATATTCCAGGCCAAGTTACTCCTGGCTTTTTGAGCTTTAGCTGATCTCACTGAAGAATGACTCTAGAGAATTAATGTGACTCTGACTTTTCTTAATGTTTAACACAGAGTTTTGGTAGGGGGTTTCTTTGAATATCGTTACATTGCTGTGATTGTAGTTATCTTGCCTTGCTTTATCCGGAGGCCCTCACCCTACTCTGTTTAAGCACATGGTCCCTGTCTCAAAACCATACAGATGAATTGGTATCAAAATGCAGGCTGAGAAGTTTATGAACGGGGATGTAACATAGCTGGATCTGCTCTTTAAGAAGGACAATCAAGTAATGATGTCACTATATTGCAGCATTAAGAGTGCCTTAGGTGTGAGGTAAGTGAGGCCTGTATGGATATGCATTTGTGGGGGGGGGTGTGGCAGTGGGCCTGGAAAGACCCTCCAACAGGTACATTGGAAACAAAATCCATGAGACTTAAAGCAAAATCCAGAGTCAGTGATACTTGCAAGATTCTGAGGTGAGTAATTAAGAGCACACTGAATTTACATAACAGAAAAGTTAAAAGAACATTTATTTGAGGGATGGAGGAGAAGATTCAGAGAGGCAAGTTGATGAGCTTTGTTAGTGACTCTCTGAATTTGAAATACCACGTAGAGATTCTTTTAAGGGGCTAGAAATATACATCTGGGTCTTAGGGTAACTAGAGTCATAGAAAGATGTGTGGGAGAGAGTCTTTAGTACTACACACACAGTCAGAGCAATGTAACATTATGCAAAGAGAGGAACTGACTGAAGTCATCACCACCTTTGGAATTATTGAAGTAAAACTGTAAAAAGAGATGGGTAATAAACTTTGGGAGTATACACACGTGGGTAAAATTGTAATATTTCCAGAATATCTCCCTTGGCTTTAGTGTATTTGCATATCCTCAGGGATGGAGAGCAGTTTATCTCTGGACCAGTGGCTAATTACCTGGACAACCAAGGGCTTATCTGTACCTGAGAGGTTAGCAGGAGGGCTGGTTTTACTTCTGCCCGGGCAGGAAGGAGAGATGGCCCCAGACTGCAGTTTGTAAGCAATAAATGGATTTTAAACTTTATTTCTCCCTTTGACTGATTTCAGTTTTAGAGGTATTTTGCCCCAGGATTTCCTCTCCCCTGACTTACAACATGCTTAGGGATTTAGAGGAAGAAGGGGAGCTCAGGAGGACGTGGAGCTCTGCAGACTTGGAACAGGAGAAGAGGACAGTGTGGTGTAATGAGACTGAAGGAGGAGAGGAATTAATGTGTAGGCTTGGGGACCAGCTGTTACATTTGGTGACATTTGAAAATGCAGTTTTAACAATTGTAGAGGTGGAAACCAGATTGTAGAGGATTAAGTTTTATTGGTTGGTAGGGAATCAAAGGCTGGAAGAAGAGCCTGATATTTCAAGAATTCTGAGACTGAAATGTAGAGGAGAAGTAGGGCAGAAGCCTGAAGCATTTGTAACACCCAGTGAAGATGCTTTTAAGATAGGAATAATGTGGGTAAACTTGCAATATTTCCAGACTCTCTCACAGGGCCTTAGTGCATCTCCATATAATAGGTGTTTCCAAGGGGTGGAGAGAAGTAGTCAATCTCCATATCAGTGGGGAATTAGAAGGGCCAGGGGGGGAATATCTGAACTTGAGAGGTGGGGTGGGTCGCAAGAGACACCGAGTGGATGACTGCTTGTAAGCCATAAGCAGTTTTCTCCCACTTTACTTCTCCCATTGACTGATTTTGGTTTCAAAGGTATTTTGCCCTGGGATTTCCCCCCCAGAGTTACAAGTGATCTGGGTGTGTTCAGGGACAGAGAGGCATTTTTTGGTACACATTCTGTGGGAAAGGACCAAAGCAAGCACTTAGGTGAAGGATAGAGGAGGACATTCAGAATATAGCTTTCTGTGGAGAAGGAAGTAAGCTCCATCTCCAAGCCTTTGCTGAATTAGTTTATGTTGACCTTGGCAAATTTATTTTAAAATTTAAAATTGTAGAACTTTTTTTCTCTCAGGCTCTTTTTACTTTTTTTATTGAGAGAGAGAGATTCTGAGATGATAAAATATCTAGTAAACCCTAAAGGTCCAATGGTACCCTCTAAACAAGCAGAGCCCATGTTTCTCACTAGCTGGCACTTGGGGACCTTACAAGCTGGTGTCTGATTTTCAGAAACTTCACAGCAGAGAATATAGTTTAGGAAATTGAGGTCAAGTAATGGCAATGCTACTCTACCTGGAGGGTTCTTGGAGGAAATTCCTTTGTCTTAAAGCCTTGATGGCAAACCCATTGCTAAATATAAACTATAAGTGCTTAAAAATGTACCTTCAGTAGTTGCAGAAAGATTAATCAGTATTTTACTTAGCATACTTTTCCCCTCCTCAACCAAGTTCATATGTTTTAGAAAAAAGAAACAACCAAAAATCCTTCCTAATCATTCTGAACATGATGAACTTGGTGCCTTACCGGGTGTTTGTGTGGCTATGGAATTATGACTGCAGCACACCTTTATGCTGATCTGAAAAACATCCTTAACAATAGTGGGAGACCTGAAATTACAGTCAAGTCTTTGAAATTTCCTTCAGATCAGTAGAGTGACACTAATGCTTGGTAATCAATGGCTAAACTATTGCATTCTTAGAAATCTTCAGGTTTCCTGGAGGTTGCTCTCTTATCTAGTAAAGTCTATGGGTTAACTAGAGGTATGGATTAATTAGAGGGAGTTCTCTGTTCTTTTACAGGCTTACCTTAGACCAGCGGAGCTGGTGTGTGTATGTGTGTGTGTGACACTCACTCTATTAAAACGTGGTATAGTTTCTTTTAGTAAAAATTTACCATTCTTCTAAGTGGGCCTGCCTCACAAAGGCAATAGAAAAACAGGAAGGTGGTGAGCAATATTCTACAGAGAATCCCAGTGTTTATTTCACTGCTGCATTTTTAGGAAGTCACTCATCTGACAGGCATGCTGTCACTCACCAATGTCAACTTGAATTTTCCCTTTCACTTGGGAGCGTTTGGGTGAAGCTTCCCAGATAAGGAAATGGGATGGAAACCAAGAAGGAAGGCTCATCACCAGATCTCAAGTGCTTGGAAGTAGGAGGAATCGCAGGACAGCGTGTGGACCCTGGGGCAGCTCCTCTGTTGTATGTGTGTTAGTGTCCTTATGGACGTGTGTCTCTTCTGTCTAATTCAGGAGATTTAGTTTTCCTGCCCTATCCTGCCATGGATGCCATAATTTTTCCACCCTTTATCTGTTTATTTTGATATTGTCAACTGCATCTTCTTTATGAGAACCTTACAATATTGAGTCTTCTTAAGCTTATTTTTAAATCTCGTGAGTTTTTTGTTTTTGGACTTTCATCAGAGGCTTTATTTTACAATTCCTTTTTAAATCTACAGTTGAACTTGTCAAAAGCTGCCACAACTCTAGCAGAATTTAAAACTAAAATTTAAAGGAACCAAAACTGTTTTAGTATTGAGTTGAGACCCATGTTATGGAGATCTAAGCAAGAGAATTAATAAAATAAGAGTTATTGTGTTTCCCATAACAAGAAGTCTAGAGGCACACGATCTAGGGTGATGTACTGGTGCTACATTTTTTCATACATTTTTCAGGCTCCTTTTCTCTTTATTTTTCTTAGTGTGCAGATATATTCTCATGATCATCTGGTGGCAGCAAAATGGTGCAGCTACTTCCAATCTTATGTCTGCCATTGATTTGCGAGGAAAAGTAAAGAAGTCACCAGGAGGAAGGAATGGTCTTATGCCAGGAAAACTGTTTTCTAAGAAACCCTTTCTACCTATTTCACTGGCTAGATCGTGTCACGTGGTCGCTTCTCCATGTAAATGAGGCCAGGAATGCTAGATTCCAGGGGACCACTTTGCTCTTATAAACAAACTCAGAGTCCTCTCAATAAACAAGGAATGAGTGGTAGTACACAATGAAACCAAAATCTTTTATAAGAACATCTCTCCCCTAAAAATTCTGTTCAAGTTTACTTAATAGATGAAATTCATAAGAATACAGAGAGAAATACTCAAATGAAAACAAGAAAGAGGTTTCAATTATATTGTTACATTGGTCAAGAAACTGGACTAGACCTATCAGAAATATATGAAAACATAGTGATATTTATTTATTAACCTAATTTGTGGCATATCACTGTTCTGTGACATGTTTTGGTCTCTAGCCTGAGGGACTTTCCAGCTAAAACTACATTCTTTTGTCCTTGAATCGAATTTCCTCTAAATTCTTACTCATTTCCTTGAGTTCTGACTGAACACAGTAGTTTTCAATGGTGGCATTCAAAATGAAAAAGCCCTTTTACCTGATTTAATTGGGATCAGTGATTGGTCCATGATTTACAAGTGTTCATCAAAATAAAGAACATAAACATTATACATGATTTCTTAAAAGCTATTTTTTAAAGTTTTTTTAACTGAGGCATAGTATACATAACAAAATTTACCATTTTAACTATTGTTAAATGTATAATGTAGTGGCATTAAGTATACTTACAATGTTCTGCAACCATTACCACTATCCATTTCCAGAATTTTTTCATTATCCAAAGTGGAAAATCTGTACTCAATAAATAATAACTCCCTATGCCCCCTCAGCACATTTTCAAAGCTCATCCATGTTGAAGCATGTATCAGAATTGTATTATTTTTTAAAGCTGAATAATATTCCGTAGTATATACATACCGTATTTGTATATTCATTCATGTGTTGATGGACATTTGTATTGTTTCTACCTGTTAGCCACTGTGAATAATGCTGCTATGCATGTGCAAGTGACTCTTTGAGTCTGCTTTCAATTATTTTGGGCATATACCTACAAGTGGAATTGCTGGATCATATGATAATTTTATGTTTAAGTTTTCAAGGCACTCACAAATTGTTTGCCAGAGTCTGTACTCTTTTACATTCTCACAAGCAATGCACAAGAGTTGCATTTTTTTCTACATCTTTTCCAACACTTGTTTTCCACTTTTTGTTTGTACTAGTCATCTTAAGTAAGGTATATGAAATATCTCATGGTTGTGTTGATTTGCATTTGATTAATTACTGGTGATATTCTGCATTTTTTTTCAGGTGCTTGTTACCTATTTGCATATATTCTTTGGAGAAATGACCATTCGATTCCTTTGACTTTTAAAAAAATTGGGTTGTTTGTTAATTATTTTGTTGTTGAGTTATAGGAACTCTTGGTATATTTTGCATATTAACCCCTTATCAAATATATGGTTTATAAATATTTTCTCCCATTCCATGACTTGCCTTTCACTTTGTTGATTGTCTGTTGATGCACAGTTTTTAATTTTGTTGCCTAGTTTATTATTTTCTTTTTTGCTTATATTTTAAAGATGAATTTTAACCGAAAATACACAAATATACATGACTTAGTCAAACTTTGGAGAAAGGAAGACTTTTCATTGTGTATGAATTTCTTGGAATTGTATTTAACTCCCTGTTAAAATCCATACTCAATCCATAGTTTTCAATTTCATAATTTTTAAAGTTGAAGGAAAACTTTGTGAAGCAATCTGGAGGCAGAATTCTGTATTTCAAGTTTTTATTTTTATTATTTGATTTTCTTGTTTACAGCTAATTTTACACTCTTTTTTTAGCAAGTCTTTTTTTTTTCTAAATCATTCAACTTAGTTTCATGTGATTAAAATCTTTGTGCACACATATCAATAGATTACAATGGTGCTTCCAAAGATAGAGAGATAAATGACCTTTTATTCCTTTCAATTCATCTCAGACTGATGCTTTGGTTAAATATAATAAAAATGAATTACTCAAAATATGAAATGTATTTTTGTACAAAAAATAAATCCTAATTTTTTATTGCTAGTTTAAACAGACATGGAATTACAGTTCAATACATATAAACCTAATAAATGTTCCTTAGGGAAAAAGGAAAAGGATCACAAAATCTGTACAAGGTGTCCATTGGAAGTGCATGTGTAGACATTTAATATGTAGAAGCACTATTATGTTCATAATCATTGTCATCCTGCAATTATAACTAAACAAAATCTGTGAAAGAAATAATGTATGTTAAGTGCCTACGTAGATCATTTGAATGAGCAATGTACATATCAATATTTAAAGTTTTAGTGTGATAATGTACTTGACTGTTGTTTTAATATAGTTTGGGTTGACATTAATTCTATGCACAGAAGATAATGTTTATCCGTAAAAGCTTTTATATTTTGTTTTAAAACACAATGGGAATAGGAAAAATGATTTTAAAGCAATTTTGGTAAAATTAATTTTTAACTTTTATACACAATGATGTTAAGTGGTGCTGCATTTTCAAAAATTAATCTTTAATCTTCCATCAGTAGTTCCAGCAATGTTTCCTGTGAAGTTACAGTTAAATTATATTTTGATGAAAGAAATCGCTTCTGGATCCATGAATTTCTTATGCATGAATCTTTTTAAGACAGAAAAGAAAATTCAAAATATTCTGTCAAATTCTTATGATGTTTGGTGATAACTTTTCATGGATGTGTAATATTGAAATAATCACCTTCTCCATTCATAAGTGTTGCTAAATTGTGGGACACAGCATAACATCCTAGAAATTCCATTCTTCCAATATTCTAATTTTTGTTTTTGCCTTTCAAACTGCCCTCATTTTCCACTGAAAAATGTGTTACATTCCTTCTTTACATGGACATGTTACTACTATTAAAAAGACCAAAAATATCAGACAGGTGACCATTTCTTCAACTGAAGTTAGAATCAAATTGATTTGTGAAAATTTTACAAAGCACTAAGAATTTATTTGGTAGTCCCATGTTATCACCTAATAAAAAGTGTATTTTTAAATTTAACACATTAACCTTTATATAATTCACAATTTTTATCATGCCACTTATCACACTGTTTGATTTAGCTCACATTTTTTTCTTTGCAAGACTTTCTTGATGAAGGAAGCAGTACATTGATTTACTGTCTGGCACAAACTCCCTAATCTTTTTAACTGCTTTAAAATGAATTCCTGTCACTACTTCTGAACCATCACACCAAATTTTCTCACAAAATGTAAATGACAAACCATACCTGTTGACCCTGTTTATATGTTTACTTGTTGTGGTAACATCAAATTGCTATAGGAGATTCTGGCACTCAATTTCTGTACTTACCTCACATCCAGGCAATAAAAGGCAACTAGAGGTGCATCGCCACTCTGCAGGCCACACTCCGGATAGCACTGATTTATATAATGAATTACCTCATATAGTGACAAGTAAAGCTTGTCACTAAATGATACAGAGATATACAGCTATCAACTCATCAATGGAGGAGGAAACTTAGATTCCATGTCTTGATGGAAAGAAAGGCAAAGAATTTGGAGCCACTTTTCATTAACCACAGCACACACTCCAGTGTCAATTATTTATACTCCTCCTATGTACAAAATATATTTAGCTTCCCAAGGTTTACATCCCTTTGTAGACTCAGGGTCAAAGTGTGAGATCTCACCATCTGAATAAATCTAGTAGTGAGTGAGGCTTCTATGGTTCATATGAACTAAAGGGAAGTCATCTGTTTTCCATAAACTCAAGAAAGATGTGTGACATAAAACCTATAATAAGTATTCCCACTCAAGAAGTGGAGAATGAAAGGCACAAAACAGCCCCTCTTCCATAGCAATTATAAAATCTGATAGGCATGTTATCAGTTTCTCTGGATCTGGGTACAGGAAAGTTCCTTTCCTGGGACCTTTTTCTGCTTCCAGTAGTTACCTCATCAATACTTTCCTCATCTCCTCACCCCACCATCTTTGTTCTTGGTTTTGACCCCTGAGTTATGTTTCCTTTTCCAAAGGAAATCACTCATGTTTGCATTTGAAGCTGTCTCATTTTGCTTCCTATTTACAGAAAGTTGGAGGTTGTTTTAGTTATCTATTGTGGCATAATAAATTACTCCAAGTGTTTGTGGTTTAAGACAACAAATAACATATTATCTCAGAGTTTCAGTGGGTTGGGATTTGAGAGTGGCTCAGTTAGGTGGTTGGTTCTGGTTCCGGATCGCTCATGCAGTCGCAGTCAGGATATCTATGGGGGCAGTAACCATGTCAGTGCTGGGGCCGGAGCATCTGCTTCCAAGGTGGTTCACTCACGTGACCCTCGCCAGGAAGCCTCAGTTCATCACTCAGTTCCTTTTGGAGGAAGTTCCATTTTTTTCAACATAGGCCACTTCATAGGCTACTTGAATGCACTCATGAAATGAAAGCCAACTTCCCCCAGAGGGAGCAATCCAAAAGGAAAAGAAGGGAAGTCTCAGTGCTTCTGATGGCCTAGTCTCTGCAATGAGACTCAGTCGCATCTGCTCTATTCTGTTTGTTAGAAAAGGAAGGAAAATCAGTCCCCTTCCCAATAATGAGTGAATTTAAAATAAAACTGTATTTATCTTGAAGGCTGGAGTTTCAACTCTCTGTTAAAATCCATACTCAATCCGTAATTTTCAGTTTCATAATGTTTAAAGTTAAAGGAAAACTTTGTGAAGCAATCTGGAGGCAGAATTCTATATTTGTGGACATATGTTAAAACCACCAAAGAAGTCCTGCAGACTCTTTTCATTTGAACTGTCTCTAGTTTATTTAAATTAGGCAGTTACAAATGCTTTGAAAACTTTGTGGGATTCCTGTGAATCTCACTAATAGAAACTAATATGGTAATTTTGAAATGGATGAAAATGTATTCTAGAAACTTGATTTCAATTACTCTCCCTTATCAAAAGATCTTGACAGGTCAAAAGCCTAGGGAGATCAGCTATATACATAATATATTTTTTTTCTCTCAGATAAAAACAAATAAAGGACCTACTGTAGTAATATATTTAAAATTGAGAATTTTAATAGTAATTAAATAGAAACTTCTTTATTGAATGAACCAAGTCTCTTTTACTTTTTTGAACTTATTTTAAGAAAAAAGTCATCTGTCATCAAGATTCTTGGGGACTGTGGAGAAAGTGAAGGTTCCTGTGGCCAGGATTCTCACCTGCCCCTGGTTGGCTAGCTCACTACACATGTGTGGGCAATACGTTGTTATTGACTCTATATAAAGAGCTCCACCCAGTGCTCTGGGCAACGTGGTAACATGGCACAGTTGCAGGGCTGCAGGAGAGCAGAGACTGGAGGGGTGGCAGCACCGAGGACAGAGACTGAGACGGCTGTGGGGGCAGAGAGGCCCAGAGGCAGAGACCGGCTTGCTGTTGGCGGACTCACTCTGAGTGGATGGGATTCTAGTGATTGACCTGCCACCGTGGGAATAAAGCAGGGCAATAAACCCTTTCACCCTAAGAACATTCCATTGCCACTCTTCAGTCTCATTGAATCCATAGGGAACTTGTCCAAGGCTGAAATCCATTAGCAAGACAGGGGCCTAACTGTCTTTGCTTATTAGAAAGATACTCAGAAAACCTACAAGTTATAAAAACTCAAATTCTGAGGTCTTGAATTGACTTGAGAAGAAATATCTGATGGACACTGTATAAGGAACAAATGAGAATTTTGGACTTGGTTTGGGAGAACTGCTGGTGACAAAGGATAGGAGAGAAAGAAGAACATGTCAGCAAGAGAAAATGAGCTGAGCAATGTGGGAGAATTGCCAAGAGATGCTAATGAGCAAATTTGTCTAATATGTAAGTTGTTAGCCTCCCTTTGAGATAAAGCTCCTTAATGTTGCCAAATTTTCAAAAAGCCTAGTACATGCAAGTATCTTGTAAGAGATTCCATTCCATACCCAGGTCAGTGAGAAAAGAAGGGAGTTCATGGAGTATGGAATCTAATGATGGTAAGAATACTGTAGAAGGATGCCCTTGAAACCAAAATAACCATAAGAATGCAAATCACTGGGAATGTACAAGAAGAACCATGAAGGGCAGCAGGCCTGAGCTGTTCACTGGGTCATAACTTTACCCTCCATGGAAACCAGCCTGTTATCTTGAATATCAGAAATACTTTATAAAGTTTGTTGAATAAATTGATAGATTAAAGACAATGATCTCCATATGGCTTAAAGCACTAAGTAAAATCACTTTGCAACTGTCAAAAGTATTAATATTAATTTTCCATTGATTGCCCTTTATATAATATTGTGTTGAATTATTAATTTAAACTGTCTGTGTGACATATTTCTTTTCTCACTCTACAGAGCTTTGGTTTGTTTGAACAGTTTATTCCCTCATCATATAATGCAGAAGTGATTTAGTGAAAAATTGATTACCTACCTTTGGTGAGGTGGCAGCGTTGCCTTTCTTCATTTCTAAGACATTAAACCATGCTTTTCTCTTAGTGAAATGTCGGTAAGAAAATGTCTGTGTTTAACATCAATACATTGTATTAGGAATTATGATCAGAAGTTCAGTCAGTGTTTACTTCGGGAGATCACAACTTTAAAATTAATTGTGACATCTTGTATCCAATCTAATGCTAGCCTATCAATAGGTAACTATGGTCATGGAGGGTGCAGACAGTTATCATTACACTTCCTTTGAGCCAGGATGAAGGAATTAATTTCTCAGGTTTATACAATACCATACTCTGGAGATAAGGGGTAGAACTCCAATTTTAGCTTTGTATCTCTAGGGTTCCTCTTAGTAGTTGTATATTGCTTTAAAATCTCTTGCCTTGCAGAAAAGAGTAGGTTTAAATGTATTTTGCATCTTTTACCCCACTCCCCAATAATTTGTGAATTTAAAACTATCTTCAAAGGCAACACAACACTCAATTAAATAAGATGACCTGGTTCTTATTGACATAAAAAACTGAATGTATATTGAAAAAAGGGTACACATTGAAGAGTTATATTGGTAGATTTTATAAAGACTATACCACTGACTGTTCAGTAATATTACATACAATTTTACTCACTTAATTAAAGGAAAAACCTGATTGTCTTGCCTGCAGGTTTCAGTCCTGGGCAAGTTCACTCTCACAGATGCAGAGAGACCCAGAAATGACAATGGAACAGTCTTTGGGTAAAAGCGTTTATACTCGGCTTTATTATCCTGGAAACAGGTTGAGTACTAGAATTACATCTGCTCCCAGCAGTCTGCAGGTCCACAATGCACCTCCATTTCCCCCTCTGCCCAGAGCACTGGGCAAAGTTCTTTATATAGTGACTCAATCAATAATAGCTTATTGCCTATGGGTGTGGAAGCAGTAACCTAGCAGTAGGCCAGTTACATCCATCATCAAGTAGTTTAGGTGAGGATCCTAGCCATAGGAACTTCCACTTTCCCCACACTGGTAGTCAATTGCTTTTTAAAATTAACATAGGTTTTAGGGAATATCTGGCACTGGGAATGTGTGCACTTCAGTTGAACAAGTTGCAATACAGAAAGAAATGCTTATTACTTATACAGAAACGGTAAGTCTCACTCAATTAGTGGGGGAGCTGAAAAAAAGTGAAAGATTCCTAGTAGGAAATTGGTGCCAGGGAATTGGCCTCGAGACAGCTCCAGGTGTTTCTTTATTCATTACTTGTAGTAATTGGAATGGATTGTTTGTACCCTTAAGTAGTTTGGGTTAGACCCATAGAAAACTGTTTCATTTGTTTAATTTTGCAGAATATGCACATTTTCAATAATAAATTAGTCTTTTTTCTATAAGATATTGAAATGTGGGAATTGAATGGCTACTTTTGATATTTGTGGAGCTATTGAAGTTGAATAATTAAGTCTATATCTCCATGAGATCCTATTTGATTACATCAGAGTTTTAAATTGTTAGGCAATGAAAAAAAATAATTTGCATTTATCTTCAGAACAGTCTGACCTAATGTTGTTGAATCTAGGTAGCAAATATGATAGTTAAGGATATTAACTACTTGCTTTGTTTCTAGAATAAGATTATTTCTTTATCATAAAACAGTAGGAGGTACATGATAATGTCTATTTGGAATGGAGTAAAAGATTACATGGCATTGGAATAGGGAATATATAAGCAATCCAGAGAAGGATCTAGAATAAAGTAAAAGCAGTAAGCAAAATACATGGCCAAAAAAAAAGAAGAGATGATTTTGTTAATGATAAAAGTCCTATTTTATTCCTGACTGTATACTAGTTGTGTGCCTAATTAAAAAAAAATCACTGTTTGATAATATGATATCAAGACTTGTTTGGTATCCAAAAGGACATTTGGGTTCTTTCCAGTTTGGGCTGTGTGGGGAAGTTGGGGTTCCTATGGCCAGGATCTTCATTGAACTTAAACCACCTGGTGATGTAACTGGCCTATTGCTAGGCTACCGCTTCCACACCTTTAGGCAATAAGCTATTATTGTGCTGTATAGAGACCTTGGCCCAGTGCCCTGGGTGGAGGCAGAGACGCTAAGTGCTCGACCTATCGCTGGGAGAACAAGCCAGGTAATAAACCCTTTCACCCCGAAGAATGTTTTGCTGTCAATTTCTTTGGTCACATTGAATCCATAGCGAACTTGCCAGGGGCTGAAACCCATTAGCAAGACAGGCTGTTATAAAGTTTCAACAAATTGCCAAGTACAAGTCTTCACATACCCACAAATACTCATTCCTTTTAGGTAACTACCTAAGAACTGAATGGCTAGGTTACATGGCCAGTGTATACTTACCTTTATAATAAGCTGTCCTATAAATAAGAATTATTTATAATAATTCTTCCAAAGTGGTTGCGCAATTTTACATTCCCAGCAGCAATGTTTAAGCAATTCATTGCTCTGCATCATCATTACCCTTTAGTATTGTCAGCTTTTACATTAACCATTAAGCACATAGTGGTATCTCATTGTGGTGTTAATTTGATTTTCATGACTAATGATGAGTATCTTTGCATGTGCTGATTGGTCATTTTATCTTCTTCTGTGAAGTGCCTTTTCAAATCTTTTGTCAATATTTTAACTGGGGCGCTTTTCTTCTTACTGATATGTATTACAAATATTTCTCCCAGTATGGTGCTTGCCTTTCCGTTTTCTTAAAGGTATCTTTCAAAGAGAAAAAAATGTTGAAGTCATTTTCACCTGTTTGTTTTTCACTTATGGGGACTGCTTTTGCTGTCCTAAGAAATCTTTGTCTATCCCAAGGCACAAGATCTTATCTTAAGTGTCTTCTAGAAGTGTCATCTTAGAAAGAAAATCCTAGAAGTGTTTAATCTTCATTCCGGGGTACATTTCAATTTTGTTTTTTTATATGACATGAGGTGAAGGTTGTTGTCTTGCCAATGGGTTGCAGCCGTCCTCTGGGCCTCTCTGCACAGTCGTGCTGCACAGCCGTCCTCTGGGCCTCTGTCCTCGGCACTGCCACCACTCCAGCCTCTGCTCTGCTCTCCTGCAGCCTTGCCACCATACCACCGTGTTGCACCCAGAGCACTGGGTGGAGCACTTTATGTAGAGTCAACAGCCATGTATTGCCCACAGGTGTGCAGTGAGCTTGTCAACCAGGGCCAGGTGAGAATCCTGGCCACAGGAACTCTCATTTTATTCACAGTTGTGGTTCATTTTTCTCTCTATGAATATTCCATCAGTATAGAACCATTCGTTGAAAAAACTATTCATTCCCTATTGAATTATGTTAGCACCTTTACTGAAAATCAGTTAATGTTTGATTATACTTTGGTTTTCCTTTCCATTGCATTGCATTCATCTATATCTGCCTACTAAAATATGTTGATAAGTAGACCTTAAAATCTGTTAGTTTATCTTCTCTAATTTTGTTCTCCTTAGTCAAAACTGTTTGTGTATTTGTGGAGAAAGTGAAGATTCCTATGGCCAGGATCCTCACCTGGCCCTGGTCAGCTTGCTTACTACATATGTGTGGGCAATATGTTGCTATGGACTCTATATAAAGATCTCCACCCAGTGCTCTGAGCTGCTGCAGGGCTGCAGGAGAGCAGAGGCTGGAGTGGTGGCAGCACCTGAGATGGCTGTGGGGGACAGAGAGGCCCAGGGGCAGAGACCGGCTTGCTTGCATGCAGACTCGCTCTGAGTGGTCAGGATTCTAGTGGTTGACCTGCCACCATGGGAATAAGGTTCAATGTGAACCCTTTCACCCCAAGAACATTCCATTATCATTTTTCAGCTTCATTGAATCCATAGTGAACTTGTCCATGGCAGAAATGTATTGGCAAGACACTATTCTAGGTTCTTTGTATGTTTATATAAATTGCAGGATCAGCTTAACAATTTTTATAAAAAGATATATAGTGTTTTGATGGAGATGGAGTTCAATCTATAGATCAATATGTAAAGATGTTAACAATATTTAGTCTTCCAACCTATGAATGTGATATAACTCTTGATTTACTTGTCTTCAATCATTTATCTCAGTCATGTTTTGTGGTTTTAATGTGCATATCTTGCACCTCTTTTGTCGTATTTATTTCTTCATTGATTTTTGTTTATTGATCTTGTATTCTGTGGTCTTACTAAATGTACTTATTTAGTAGATCTTTATTATTTCATTTTTTTGGTAATTTCATTAGAATTTCTATATAGAAGACCTATCTTCTGCAAATAAAGACATTTTTAATTTCTCCTTTCCAACCTGCATGACCTTTATTTCTTTTTCTTGACTATTGCACTGTCTAGGACTTCCAATTATAAATTGAATGCAAGTGGTGAGAGTTGACAGGCAGTTTTACTTATTCCCACTCCTAGGAGAAAATATTCAGGCTTTCATAACTCTGATGATAGCTGAAAGATTTTTATAGATGTTCTTTATCACATTGAGGAGGTTCTTTTCCATTTTAGTTTACTGTGAATTTTTATCATAAAAGGTTTTGATTTTTGTCAAATGCTTACCTATTGAGATGACCATATGTGCCTTATCCTTTATTCACCTAATATGCTCTAGTACATGGATTTTTGAATGTTAAAATGAACTTGAATCACCACAATAAACACCAATTGTTCATAGAAGATTATCCTTTTCACGTATTGTTGGATTTGATTTCTAACATTTTTAAAGGATCTTGTGTTTATGTTCATGGTGGATATTAATCTATAGGTTTTTTTTTTCTTGTAATATTTTTGTTTTATTTTGGTATACATATATATATATATATATATACGTATATATATATATTCATAATGTCCTTGTTTTCCTGGTAAATATTTAATATATATAATTATTTACAGTGTCCTAAAAGTGAAGGTGAGGTTTCTGAATCAGAACCAAACTATTATGACCTACAGCAAATGATTAGGCCTGTGTGCACAGAAAGGGAATTTTTGTACTACAAGAGAGGAACTCTGAAATTATAAATCTGGGAATTTATATAGACTACATACTGTCTAGTTGCTACCTGCTTCCTGGAGAACTAGAGAAACCTAATTTCCATAATGTAAACAAGTCTTCTCTGGAAAATGAATAGGAAGACCCCTAGTTTAAAACTCTCTGTATGTAAAGGATGTATTCTCCTCTGATACTTTACTACTTTTAGGTTTAATATCCTTAAAATGTGAAGAGCTAATGTTTCTGGAGGACAAAAGGAGGTATTATGCCTTTATGACTTGTCTGTTTCCATTGCTCAGGAGGCTGGGACCCTCTACTTAAAATACAGGGGAGATAGTCTTCCACATTTCTCCTGTGTTTTCTGAAAGATCAGTATTATTTCTTCCTTAAATATTGGGCATATGTCACCATTGAGGTTGTCAAGGCCTGGTGTTTTCTTTGTGGGAAGTTTTAAATTAGTTATTTCAATTTCAGGTTTTTAGATACATGATTTCTTCTTGTTTTTTCCCATTGAGATATAGCATGGCATAAAAGTTCACCTGTTTAAAGTATACAATTCAATTGGTTTTTTGAATCATATTTACATAACGTATAACCATCAGCATAATCTAACTTTAGAATACTTTCATCATGCCTCAAAGGAACTTGGTAGCCCTTAGCAGCCACTCCCTATTCTTCCCTTCCACCTCCAGTCCTAGGAACATACTAATCTGCTTCTTCTATGTTTAGATTTGCCTATTTTGGACATTTCATATAAATTTGATAACATATGCTCTCTTGTGACTGCTTTCACTTACAATAGTGTTTTTGAAGTTCATCCATGTTGTAGCATATATCAGGATGCAAAATTCCATTCTACCATATGCCGCATTTTGTTTACCCAACCATCTCTTGAACATTGGGTTGCCTCAACCCTTTAGCTTTTACGAATAATGATGCCATGACATTCATGTGAAGTTTTTATGTGAACACAGTTATATTTCTCTTGGGTAGATACCAGGTATAAAAAATTGCTGTGTCATTTGTTAATTTTACATTTCACATTTTGAAGAACTGCTAGATTGTTTTCTAAAGTGGTTGCACCATTACACATTTACATGAACCAACAATTACACGAAGGCTCCGATTATTCCACATCTTCACCAGTTCTTGTTATTGATGATCTTTTCATTATAGCTACCCTAGTGGGTATGTAGTGGTAACTCACTGCAGCTTTGTTTACCTCTTTATAATGACTAATGATGTTGAGAGACTTTTCATGTGTTTATTAGCCATTCAAATATCTCCTGTGTGGAAATTTCTGTTCAAATCATCTGCCCATTTTTAGTGTTGTTTTAAAAAGTTATTGAATGAGTTTTAAGAATACTTCATATACATTTGTATAGAAGTCATTTATTGGATACATAATTTGAAATTATTTTCTTTTGGTCTGTGGGTTTGGCTTGGCACACTCTTGATGGTGTCCACTGGGGTGCAAAATTTTAATATTTTGATGAAGTCTGATTTAGAAATATTTTTTTGATTGTGCTTTTGGTGTTGTCACTAAGAAATCATTGCCTAACCCAAGATCACAAAGATTTACTCTTTCAGTTTTTTTCTAAGAATTTCACAGTTTTAGCTTTTACGTTTAGGCTTGCCAACCACTTTGAGTTCATTTCTGTATATATTTGAGTTAGGAGTTTAAATTCATTTTGCATGTGGACATGTAGTTGCCCCAGTATCATTTGTTCATATTTATTTCTTATTGAGTAGTCTTTGGTATATTTTATTATTCAAGAAATTTATCCTTTTCATTTCAGTTGTCAACTTTGTTGGTATGAAGTATTGAAAACATTCTCTCATTATCTTATTATCTGTTTTATCTGTACCGATGAGCCTTCTTTTATTCCTGACCCGTTTCTTTTTCCTTGATTTGTCTAACTAGACGTACATAACTTTTATTGATTAAAAACACAACTTCTGGCTTGATTTTTCTCTATATTGTTTCTATCATTTTCTATTTAATAATTTTCTACTCTTTTTCATTTCCTCACTTCCATTTACTGTGGCTTACTTTTCTTTTCATAGATTCTTAAGGTACATACTTAGACCACTGTTTTGGGCCATTTAATTATACTCATACATACATTTTAGGTATAAATTTCCCTCTAATCACTTCTCTAGCTGTGTACCACAAATGTTGATATATTATGTTCTCATTTTCATTCAAATCAAAATGTTCCCGAGTATATTCTTCTTTAACCTAGTAATTATGTCCATGTTCATATTTATTTTCTAATTATTTGAGTTTTTCCTGATATTTTTCTGTATTGATTTTGAACTCAGTTCTATTGTGGCCAGAGAATTTTACATGATTTCAATCTTTTTAAATTTATTTAAATTGGGTTGTGCTTAGCATATAGTCTATTTGGCTAAATAGTCACATACACTTGAAAATAGTATTCATTCACATTTTGAAGTTCATCCATGTTGTAGCATATATCAGGATGCAAAATTCCATTCTACCATATGCCGCATTTTGTTTACCCAACCATCTCTTGAACATTGGGTTGCCTCAACCCTTTAGCTTTTACGAATAATGATGCCATGACATTCATGTGAAGTTTTTATGTGAACACAGTTATATTTCTCTATAGTATTCATTCTTCTATTCTCCACACATAATGTGGGAAGTCTGTAAATGTCAGTTTGGTAGAATGGATCATGTCTTCATATAAGCTATTGCTTTCCTTTCTACTTGTGGGTTCCACATTATTTTTTTCTCCCTCACTTTATACCCATCTTCCCTTCCCAACTGCCAGACCTATGAATTTCAGACTTCAACTTTAGGCACAAAGACTTACAGAGACTATTTCTACAGTTACTACAATTACATAAAATAAATTATGTCTGCCTCTCTAATGGAACCCAGGCTTACACACCTGGTTTTATTTCTTGTTATCTTATATCCTGATTTCTACTCATTTATTTTTGTTGTACCAAATGTGTTTATAAAATTATTTGTAAAAATACCTTGACATGTGGGATGGAGCTATCCATCTCTCTATCATCTGTTTCTGAATGGTGCTTGGAGCCATCAACACTCCAGGATTATCCTAATTTAATTCTGGAATAAAAATAATTCAAAGCTGAACTTCATTTCCTTGCACAAGATGTCCACTTCCATTTTAACCTTACTCTGTAAATGCAACCTGTCTGGGTCCTAACTGATAGTATTCACCAATTACCGATACGCTTGTTAAGCCCTGGAATCCAATTGTTTCCAGCTTTTCAAGCCTGTCAGTCCTTCAGACTCTCAGCCAGTGTCTCTGGAAAAAGCAATCCCTATGGCTGACTTCTATCTCTGAACCTCTTATCATCCCCAAATACTGGCTAAGTAATCATGCACTATCTTATAGGGTCTTTGATGCCTTCCTATGGATGATTAAAAAGTTTTTCCCAGTTATTCTAGTTGCTCTCAATCAGAAGTTTAATCCAAATTACCTAGCCCATTTTTACTGGAAGCAGAAGTCTCATCTACTTGATTTCATATTATCTTTGTGTGTTACACTTACCTATATGCACCTTAGCAGTCATATCTTTTTTTAAAAAACAGGTAGATATAAATAAGTTAGTCAGAACACAGAGTGCTTGTGTTTTTTTCTTGGCTGCACCACTAACTAGCTGTTGGACATTGCTCAAGCTATTTAAATCTCTTTGCCTTATTTTCTTCATGTGATTGTTTTGAGTCTTCAACAAATTAACACAAGCCTGGAGATTATTGCCTAACACATTTAAATATATGATAAACATTAGGTATTATTATTTGGTGCAAGTTTATGTTAAATCCAAACTAAAAGTAAAGTCAATAGATGGGTCTAAAGTAGTAGGCAAGGTAGTTCATTTTAGTTTCATTTTTTTTTTGAGGCTGCCTGGAGTAATTTTTCAGGTTTCACTAATTTATGTGTTAACTTTAACCAAGGACCACCAAGAATTTCCAAATACTAATGGTATATGTTCTGCATTCTTTTAATTTCCCTTGGGAGCTGAATGTATCACAAATAAGTTTTTCATTTGTTCCAACTAAAGCTGATCCCTTGGCTGTAGAAATCTGTGTATCTTCTAGCACCACTTCCTGCTTAAGGTTAAAGACATAGTAAATGCTTAAGGTTAAAGACATACCTTTATGATGGACCTTTCCTTATACTACTGCTTCCTGCCTTAGTATTTTACCAGGAGGAAAGTAAAAGCAACCCGTGTAGTCTTTCCATTTTCTTTTCTTCTATATGGACACTGACTATTTCTGATCTGAGCTAAGAGTTATCATGACCTTTCTATCTGCAATGAGGAAATGACCAACTTTTTTTTTTCTGCCAACAATCACAAATGTGAGAATCAGAGGTGGCTGTGTTGGAAAAAATATCAGGGCATATCTCAAAACGTAGCATGATGGATCATTAAGAACAGAAAATAGAGATAAATGTCAATTTTTATTTCATTTTTAAAAATAGATACTATGAAGACCGGGTGCAAAGGAAATGTAGTCATATTGCTTACATGTTCTAGTTTACAAATATAATTAAGAGACTGAATTTTACATAATAATTTTATGTTGAATAAACTCCGAAGTCCACAAAAATTTTCACTCAGAGAGATCATCTGAAAACTTCTAAATATCTTTCAAACAATGGACATTTACCAAAATAAGAAAGGCACATCACAGTACAGATCTTATATGAATTCCCAAGTTATGTGCACAGAACTAGGCTTTATTTCAGATTCTGTACAAATATATCTCAAGAAATGCTAGCTGAATGATTATGGATGGGAAATATTTTTTCAGTCGTTTTGAAGAGTAAAGGCGTATCTAAAATTATAGAGAAATGAATGATCTGGCATTTTTTCAGAGTATACCTTCTGCCAAACAATTTTTCCTTTACTGACCTGGGTTTGCTAGATCACACAAGTGCAGTCACAATGCTGAAAAATGCCACCACTTAGAACAATAGTTCCCATTCCAGTCGTTTCATCTTTAAGTCTTTTCAAATGCAGAGAAATCATTTCACTTTTTGTTAAATTGGCATTCACGAGATAGTAATAGTTAAGAAGCTCTCTTTTGCCTCTAAAATCTTTTCGTTGTAAAAGTTCTTAATATTGGAAGTGATTATTTAAGGGCTACTCGTATCTGACCTACTGAGCATATTAGTGTCCTCCCAGTTGCATGTGACAGACACACACCTAAGGGAAAAGGGGCAGTGTTTTTTTGTTTTGTTTTGATTTGCTTTCACTCATGTAACAAAGCTATAGGAAAATTATGGCTGCAGCTGTGCCTGTGAGGTGATTGGGAAGAGGAGGTGGAAAACACCAAGATACTCTTCTGCTTCTTATCCTGCATTCTTTCTTGAGGCATTCGTTTTCCCCTCTGTAACTAGCCTCTCGGTATGGCAACTTGGAGCTCCAGACTCACATCTCCTAGTGTTGCCTTTCAGCAGACACTGAGAGCTGCTTTCCTAGGTCTCAAGATCAAAAATCTAAGGGTACGACTGCTTGACCCAGCCTTGGTGGGGGACCGAGCCTTAGCCGCTCCACCCAAGAAGGGGAGTGATTCTACTGTCATCATTCAACAGAAGGTGTCTGCCGTGACTAAGGGGTTTTTGGTTCTTCACTTATTTAAATTACTTATATTAAATATGTATGCATTTCTTGTCATTAACTACCTCTTGTATAGTTTCACATTGTCTCAGTTTAAAAAGTAGTGTTTAAGAGATCTGTATGTTTTGGGCCACTTGGATTTTTTTCAGTAAAAATGTTATTATCTACTTTTATTAGGACATCTAGAATTTGGAGAACTGCTAATGATAAAGCAGCAAGAGGATGTCTGAGAACTAGAATCTCGTATCTTAAACTCCAAGGTGGGAAACAGTCTGACTCATGGAGCATTTGTGCTCTCCTATGAGTTCTACTCAGAGGAGCTATCTAGATTTTGCTTGATGTTCTGGGTAGTAGTCCTAAACTTTCCAGATCACAAATAACCACTGAAAAGCTTATTAAATCTATAGGCTTACCAGCCCTACCTCAGATCAACTGAAAAAAGAATCTGTATTCTTATAATCAGGCAAATTTGGGGAATATGGAAGAAATGCAGGGTGTTGAATTTGAACTAGTAGCTACCTTGCCATTTTCTCCCTTAATGGGGGAATCTTCCTTATTGGCATGTGCAGAACCCAAAAGGATTGACATGGACTAAAGGCAATGATTCACTTTCTGATTGTTTAGCTATTTATTTATTCCCTTACTGAAGCTTTTTTTTCAGAGTAAACATTATTTTTGGTTTTTAAACTTATTCAGCCATAGCCTTAATAAAAAAATGTATATTCTCTTCATCTTTTCATGGAAATGTTCTCTAGGAGTATCAAAATAATTTTAATGAATATCAGAAGAAAAGATGCACATTTCTTTACGTGGAATACTTTCTTTGGTGTTTATCAAAACCCTGTGAGATTATTAGGCTCAAAATCTGCTGCTGTTAGCAGATGAGAAAAATCAAAATTCAGAAGAATTAAGCATTGCTTCAGTTAACAGAGTTAGTGCACACAGAGCCAGGGACAGTCACAGAGTTTCTTCACCCAATTCCCACCTCCATCCTTGCAGAGCTACACTTCTTCCCTCTTGGCACAGTGGCAGCTGATGCTCTGGCAGACTCCAATTCCGTTTATCTAGTCTTAAAACAGAAGTGATCCTATGTTATAGGGTTGTTAATAAGATGAATCATAAGATCAGATTTGATAGCCTTTTAGAAATTTTGAAGCTATATGCAAATTGGTATGTTGATTTCCTTCAGGGATGTGGAAACTCTCCCTTTCCTCACAGTATGTCTCCATTTCTATTGATTGATTGGTTGATTAAAAGACCATGACTTGTTTTGAAATTATAAGATGTTTATCAAGATACAATGAGGTTTATGAAAAAATGTATATATATTTCAAAGCACCAGGAGACCAAGAGATCCAGGATCCAAGTATGGCTCTTCTAGTAACTTCTTACATGATGCAAACCACTAATTTTACCTTTAGCATTTTAAACTTTTATTTAAGGAAGTAAAGAATATAGATTATATTAGTAGGTCATATATATTTTGAGACCAAATATGAATTTTAATTAATTTTCCATGTATATGATCCACTTTTTCAAATATTTTGTTCAGCAGGAAAATTGCATCTAGGAAATAGTATTTAATTTGTCTTTCATCTTTTAATTAGTTATGAGATAAATAGCACATGTGAGTGTATATTATATGGACTTCAATTAGAACTTATTGGAATGAAATAATTAGCCTCAGTGGTGGCAATTTAATTCCATCTTTATACTAAGAAACCTGGCCTGTTATATAATCTGTGCAAAGAGTGCAAATGTAGCAGATGTTGGACAGATCATGTGTCTGTTTCCATCCTGATCTTCGTTGTCTCATAGGCATAATCTCTGCTTGGTTTTGCTGGACATGCGGATCTCTTCCAGGATCAGTCTCTGGTCCTTCCATTTTAATGGAAATCAGCAAACTGTACCTTGGGATAAAAACCAGAAACAGAGAATGGGGTCGGAAGGTAAGTGGGAATTTATGTTAATTGTAAGAAATTAGTGAATGAATTACAGAATTTGGAAAATGTTCTTCATCTTTAATGTGAAATGACAAGCAACTCCATATTCATGAGGTGCTTCCAACATGAATGTTCCCATCTTCGTGAAAGAAATTCCCCAACAAATGATATATATACATTTAACATACATTCTTCTCATAGTTAATGGGATTTAAAATGTTTCTCAAAATATCTAAGAAGAAATTTATTAAAAAAAAAAAGATGGAGTTAAAGAAATCAGAGGGACGAAACCAAAAACGGAGTAGGAAAATTATCATTCTCAACAAATAATCCTTTACAGTGGTTTCAAAAGAGGTAAAGAAGCTCCGAACCCCACTGTCTCGGTTCTCATTCTCCTTTATTAATTCATTAAATACCTATTGAAGCATGGTATTCTTTAGCAATTAATCTCTCATTTTGATAAATGTTAGAAGCTACTTCTCTCTAACAGTTCACAATAATTGTTAATTTATACATCTCTCTTCCTTGCTTCAGAGTAAATATTGCAAAGTACACTCAAAATATAAGGACAGTTCTTAATACTTTGAAAATGATCAAAGAAGTTGAACAGAAGCATGGATAGATGAGCGGATATCAAAGATCTGTGAAACCTCTTTGGGGTTATTTAATCTACAGGATTTTACATTGATTTTCAGGTTCACATTGATAATAACCTAATTGTGTTTAATATTTCTTATCTGGAGAATCATGCATGAATTCTCCTCAATATTATATATTTTGTTTACACTATATGCTTTTACCTTTAACAGTCACTATCATCTATTCATCATTTTCTCCTGAGGTAGCATATAATTTTTCCAGTCAGAACTTTTGTACCTCATATCAAATGTTTTTTGCATGAATTCTTTCCTGGCATCTAATTTTGGATGAGATAGAACAGAGTGGGAAGAGGAGGATCTGGCATTTCAAACATTTTTTGTGAAAAATGTATAGGCAACATAGAGGGATAAAACGATGTGATGCAAAAATTTACAGTACCGTGTTGAAAATGCTTGCCTTTTAGTTTCTGGCAGCATTTGCCTTAAAGAGTTTAAAATAATATGGGTAGATATAATTAAAATCATGGATAGAATATTTTTTAAGAACTTTAAAAAAGTGCTTAGCTGAACCGAATAAAGAGTTACAGAAATCCTCAGAGTCCAAGAAACACAAAGTGAAATCATTAGCCTAGACAGGTGAGCTAACATCAAGCAAGATAGCTGCCTGAAGTCGTGCACCAATGCCTGGAGACCTGGAACTTTGCTTTAATAGCTTAACAGAGTGACAAGAGGCTCCTTGGGGCCACTCAGTGGTGGTCTTTCTTTGTTCAGAGACTGCGTGAATGTGGGCCTTCAAAAATCTATGCATGCAACCTTATTAGAAATGTAAACTTGGAGAAAGGAAGACACACACGGCAAAGGGAGATAGCAAGAGAATAGACAAATCTGGGTCTTGGCACTCAGTGATGCAATAAAAACTGTCCCCTGCAAATGTTTAATCACAAGCTGGTCCTTATGCAAACTGGAGACCTGAAATAATCAGAGGAAAAAGAAAAAAAAACTAAAATGAGATCTACTTGAGATACTGGGATTATTGGCACAGACTACATAATCATATGTTTAATACTGTAAATAAAGAGGAAATTGAGAGTGCACGTAAGACAACAAATGGCATAAAACCTGGCAAAATGTTAAAACAAAACCAAGTACAACGTATAAAAATGAAAGGTATAATAAAGCAATACAAATCAGGGCAGTGAAAGTGTTCTAAAATTGGTTATGGTGATGGCACACAACTTATGAATCTACGTAAAAACATTGAACTGTATACTTTCAATCGGTGAATTATAAGGCATATAAATTAGACCTCAATAAAACCATTGTGTTTCCTTTTGCAGTTTCATAGAACTTACTCCTCTGTTGCCCAATGTGCCAATCCATTTCCCAGAAGAAAAACTTTGAACCTTGTGTGTGTGTGTGAGAGAGAGAGAGAACAGAAAACATTAATAAATTTGAGAGGAATTAGATTAATTTGGAATGAATTTTCATCACTACTATACATGCGAGTTTGCAATTAGAAAAGAATGTACTGAATGGAATATACTTTGTCTTTCTGAAAGACCAGTATATTAGATCAAACTTGGAAAACTGGATATGTTTTTAGAAATGCAAAATTATTCTGGAAGCAAGCTTTCTCATCACGACTTAAGGTATAAATGATGGTGAACAAGTGTATCTGCCAGAATGAGAAACGGATTCATTGAATTCAGAATGTAGAAATATATAATCATATCTTGATTATATATTTGGACTAATTTGCTGAGTAGACAATTCTGGGTCACAGAGAAAAAAATGAAGTATAATCTACATTCAAGAAATACACAAATGTTACTTTTGTAGTTTGGTGGATTTTTGACAATTGCACAAATCTGTCATCCACATATTAACATATAGGTGATTTCCATTACCTCAGCAAGATCGCCTGTGCTGCATCCCAGGCAATCCCACCCTCAACCCAGAGACATCCACTGGTATGAAATCTTACCCCAGAGATAAGGTTTTAGTGTCCTGTTTTTGTCTTTGTATAAGGATTTCATATAAACAGAATAATACAGACTGCGTTTCTTTGTGTAAGGCTTTTTTCAGTCAGCATGTATTTTTGAGATTCACCCATGTTGTTGAGTAGTTCATTGCTCTTTACCATCGAGAAGGATTCTGTGCCATGGAAACACCACAGGATATTCACCCATTCTCCTGTTGGTGAACATTTGAGCTACTTTTCAGTTTTTTTTACTATTTTAAATAAGGTTGCTTTGAAGTGGTACACTCCAGATTTTTATTTTATGTTTATATATTTTCACATCTCTTGAATAAATTGTATCTATGTTTATAAGAAACAAGTTTCTCATTCCCCAATTTGTTGTACCATTTTACACTCCCATCGGCAATGTGTTCAGAGTTTCAGATGCTGCACACACTTGCCATCACTTGGTGTTATTCATCTTTTTAATTGTGCTATTCCAGTTAGATAGATGATAGTATCACTTTTTGGCTTTAATTTGGATTTCTCTGATGACTAATGATGAACACCCTTTCATGAACTTTTTAGTCATTGATATATAAACCCTGGTGAAATGCCCGTTTTTTATTAGGGTTATTTAATTATTCCATTGTAGAAGTTGTTTATATATTCTTGATTGAAGTTCCTGGTAAGCAATAATCATTGCATATTTCACCCAGTCTATAGTTTTTATATATTCATATTTTTAACAATGTGAGCAAAATATTTTAGTTTTGATACCATTAGTTTTTTTGGTTAATGCTTTCTTTGTCCTATTTATGAACTTTTTGTTACCTTAACGTCAGCCCAAGCTAGTCTGCAAAAACATAAAGCCATTGCACTAGTTTTCTACATTAAAAAAATAGATTTACAATGTTAAGTTTTACATTTAAGTCTTTGACCTATCTCAAATTAATTTTTAAGGTTCATTTTTTTCTCATGTGTTCCAGCACAATTTATTTAAAAGAATTCCTTTACCATCTGACTATCTTGATGCCTTATTGAAAATAATATACTGAATGAATGTTGGTATTTTTATTAAACCTTTTATTCTGTTAAATTGATCCTATCTTTATGTCTATGACAATATTACATTATCTCAGATACTACAGTAATCTTGAAAGGAGATGGTATATGACTCCCTCTTTTTTTTCTTTTTAAGATTGTTTCAGCTGGTCTAGGTCCTTTGCTTTTTCATATCAGAAATGGCTTCGTCTATACCATTAGAAAGAATTAACAAAAAAATAATATTGAGTGTTATAATCCATTAGCATGGTATATTTCTCTGTTGATATTTTGGAATTTCTCTATTTTTAGATCATTTAGCTAGAGTTTATCAATTTAGATTTCATTGGTTTTCTAATTGTTTATCCATTTTTGATTAATTTCAACTATTATCTCTTTTCTGTCCTTCATTCTGCTTACTTTAGTTTTTTTATTTGCTCTTCTTTTTCTAGTATCTTAAGGTAGAATCTTAGATCATTGATATCAAACCATTACTCCTTTTCTAATAAAAGTATCATTTTTATTTTCTAGGACTGTCATAAAAATGCACCACAAACTGGGCAACTTAAACAATGGGAATGTTTTAGCTCATATTTATTTCTGGAGTCTAGAAGCCTGGCATCAAGGTGTTAGCAGAACTGGTTCTTTCTGAGCGAGGAGGTAGATTCTGTTCCAGGTCTTTCTCTTAGTTTCTGATGGTTTGCCTGTAATCTTTGGCATTTATCTTGTACACACATCTCAATCTCTGCCTTCATCTTCATGTGGCATTCTTCCTGTGTGCATGCTTGTGTACTAATTCCATCTGTGGAGATCCTAGTTCTAAATAAGGTCCATTCTGACTACTGCAGTTTAGAACTTCAACATATAGATTTGGCATAAGCACAATTCAACCCACTGCAAGCATAATGCTACAGATACCCTTCTAACTACTGCTACATTGCACCTGGAAGATTTTGATGTTGTATACTCATTATTATTCAGTTATATTTTCAAATTTCCATTGTTATTTCTTCACTATCCTATGGATTTAAAAATGATGTTTAATTTTGAAATATTTAGAGTTTTCTTACATATGTTATTGATTTTTTATTTATTTCTATTGATATCAGAAAACATACCATATGGGATCTATTTCAACAGCTTTATTGAGATCTGATTAACATATTAAGCAGTATATATATTGAAAGTGTACAAGTCAATAAATTTTGAATGTGTGTACACATCTGTAAATCCTTTCTAAAATCAAGATAATGAACATATCCAGCAATCCCCGAAGTGGTGTCCCTTTGTGATCCCTTCCTGTCCTCCAAACAACAGGTAAACAGTGATTTATTTTCTGTAACTACAGATTACTTTGGATTTTCTAGATTTTTATATGCATTTTATCATACAGAATGAACTACTTTTCTGTCTGGCTTCTCTCACTCACCATAATTATTTTGTGATTTATCCATACTGAAGCATGAATCACAGTTGATTATTTTTTATTATTGACCAGCTTATCCATTCACCTACGGATATACATTCAGGTCATATCTAGGGTTTGGTTATTACAAATAAAGCTAATGTGGAAATCTGTCTACAGATCTTATACGGGCATATACTTTATTTTGGATAAACATCTTGAAGTGGAATGAGTAGAACCTGTGGTACATGACTATAACATGCTGGTGTATGTTTAAGTTTACAAGAAATTGCCAAACTATTTTCCAAAGCGGTTGTACAATTGATATTCCAACCTGTGGTGTATAACAATTTCAGTTGCCCTGCATTCTTGACAACATTTGGTATGATCAGACTTTTTAATTTTAGGCTATCAGAATGATAGTTGTACAATGGTATTTCATATTTTGGCTTTAATTTGTATTTCCTAATGACTAATCATGGTGGGAATGTTTTCTTTTTCTTATTTGCAGTGCATATATACTCTTTGGTGAGGTGGTTTTTATGTCTTTGCCCATTTTTACTGGATTGTTTGGTTTTTAATTTTTGAGTTTTAAGAGTTTTATGTGCTCTGGATACCGATCTTTTATCAAATACGTGATTTACAAATATTTTCTCTCGGTCTATCATTTGTTTATTCATTTCCTTAGTAATGTCTTTGAAGAGCAGAAGTTCCTGATTTTTAGTGAATCACAATTTATCCATTGTTTTTCTCTTACGGATCATGATTTTGCTGTTATTGCTAAAAAAATCTTTACTTAACCCTAGGTCACAAAGATCTATTCTATATTTCATTCTAGAATTTTAATAATTTTACACAATAAAAAATTTTAAGTTTTATATTTAGATGTGTGATCCATTTTGCATTATGTTTTCTATAAGTATGAGGTATGAATTGAAGTTCATTTTTAATATAAAGATATCTATTTTTTCTCACTTAATTTAAATATATTTATCTTGCTATATTGTAATATATCTTTTTAAAGTTGCCTTACTCTGTTTTGGGATTTTTTTGTCTTTTTAACAAGATGTTGGCTTTGGTTATGACAAGTAATTTATTTGCAGATAAGCTTGATCCTTTTTAGGCTATTTTCAACCATTGGTAGGATGGATTTACAGTAACATTTGCTGTAAGTCTAGATTAGCCCTTTTCCCATCAGGGCTTTTTGTGAGCTTTACTTGGATTGTTCCAAGAAGTCTTCTTTGGCCATTTGGAACTCAGTTGCCCCCTTAACCTGTGCAAACTCCCCTATCTTATATCTTATAGCTCATTTTATGTGCTTCCCTTGGTCGTTGTTTCTTTCCATCTTCAGTGAGTCCTGCTCTCAGCATGTGTATTTGAGAGTTTGGCTAAAAATTTAAGGAGACATCCTATGAAGATTCTGGAACATATTTTCTGCTCAATTCTCTTCTCTCTGGTACCCTGCCCCACAAATTCCACTCCCTCCAGGAACCCACAACTGTGTTTTCGGTCTGTTGAGCTCAGTGAGACCACTATGTTGTGTATGGATGTCCTTCCTTGCACTGGAGTCTGGAAAGTGACCCCAGGCCAAAAAGCAGGAGCCATTGTGGGACTGAATTTTTTTCTTCCCTCCTTCCAGGTTTCCCACTCTTTACTCCATGCTGTAAAACACCTGAAAATGTTTGCTTCACATACTTGGTCTGGTTTTACGGCTGGGTATAGTTGGGAGAGAGTTACTTCATCATGGCTAACAACAGAAGTCCAAAAGCAAATTTAAAAATAGACACATATTTCAGTTTCTGTCTTGAACCACTTTTCCTGAGTCATCTTGCATTTCCAGTCCCTTCTTACAGGAGCTTTTCAACCCTAAGGTAGTATTTTTATGGATTTCACTTTTTTCCTCCATTTCTCTTTAATCAAGATGCACTCCTCTGCTATGCTGCCGATAGCTACCTTGAATAAATATTTTGTTTGCTTGAGCAATTTGTGCAGGCTCATGTGGGTGACACTCCTTCCGTGTTGGACCCAGATAATAATAACAGGTGAACACTGTAATGTGAGTTAGGTTGTCTAGTTAGATATTGTCTTTGAAAGATATTTGACTTTGCAGCCCTTCCTTTCTGATAAGGCCCTGTTACAATAAGAAATAATAAGCAGCCCAACTTGGGAATAATCGTAAGAACTAACTAATAATTAAACCCATTTATCGCGTTTGCAGGGAGGGGAAGGAAAAAGGGGAGATGTGGACTGGAGTTAGTCATAGGATGGTCTTGGCAGGGACTGGTAGGAAATTGTAAACCACAAAGTTGCTGTAACAGCAAATAGTCTTATCTTTAAAATTTATGGGTCTGCAGGGAGTTAATATTGTATCAGTCTGTCTGTGATATTATCTTGGGCCATATGGGTTTAATTGAATTGGTATTTAAAAAGTTTGCACCTAGCCTGAAATATCCATCATCATACGGTCTGGCACAGTTTATGTGTTTTAGGAGTTGGGGTACACTTCTCTTCTCCATTCCCCATAGTCCAGATGCTAGCAGGGCCTATTACATTTCATTGACATGCAAGAATTACCAACTCTATTCTAGGTATTGCATAATGGAATTTAGTTCCAAAGCTTAGAAAGAAATAAAGTATAACCAAACTCAGAATCATAAGAAAATGTCTTAATGATTAATAATATTAATTTTCTGAGAGCAATTCAGAATTGTATTCCTAGTACCAGACGTTTATTGAATGGATGAATGAATGCAATTTTAAATTATGAGAAACGAGACAGGAATTGATAATGTGCATAATCTTTTATCCTTGTAGACATAATTATGTGAAACTAATATTGACACCTGAAATCTACAACGTAAGAAGCTATATAAAATTAAGATACCTTAGATAGTTTTTCGTGTAGGAGGTTTGAATCATTGGAAGTGACTTATCTCTTGATTACAGATCTGACTGGAGTAGTGAGGAGCATAGGAACAGGGAATTATATACCCACTGGTCATGAGCCTGGTAGTTCTATTACCAGTTGTGAGACCTTTGGGAAGTAGTGATTTCTCTAGTCTCAGTGCCTTCATCTGAAAAATGGGGAAGTTATTGAGGATGGGGGATAACTAAATGATTAACTGCATGTGGTGAGCATAATGTAGCTATTCATAAAATATTCTCAACTTCCTCTTTCCTTTTCATCTTTGAAATCAGTATATAAGTACAATAAGGTAACATTATACTTGCTAATAATGATTATTTAATTGTTTCTCTGTTCATATGCAGATCCCCATACAAAAAGCTGAATTTTTTAGGAAAAATAGAAAAGAGAGAAAGGCAGAAAGAGAAGGCAGAGAGAAAAAGAGTTCCATACAGACAAGTAAAGTTTCACCACAACTGTAGCCATATCTCATGCCCCAAAACTTGAGCTGTGTGAAAATAAAAGCTGTTGGAGAGATAAAGTAGATTAGATTGTTTCTTTTGCGTATGTGGGTATTCATTCATTTAGTTTATTCAACCATCATTTGCCAATGATATAACAAGTGCCAGACACTGAAAAATGCCAATAATACAGGAAGAAATTGGAACGTAATTGTGTTTGCCCTCATAAACTCTGCAGTCTAGCAGGACAGATGCATGTGATGTATGAAGATGAGTATTGGAAAGGAGTGCAGTTGTGGCTATGGGGACATATCACACTTAAAAGTTGGGAGGGGAAACAAAAGCAAAAATGAATGAACGGGACTATATCAAACTAAAAAGCTTCTGTACAGCAAGGGCTACCATCAGTAGAACAAGAAGATATCCTACAGTATGGGAGAATATATTCATAAATGACATATTGACATCCAAATTATATACAGCGCTCACGTACCTCAACAAATAAAAAGCAAATAAGCCAATTAAAAAATGGGCAGAGAAGCTAAACAGACACTTCTCCAAAGAAGAAATTCAGATGGCCAACAGGCACATGAAAAGATGCTCCACATCACTAGTCATCAGAGAAATGCAAATTAAAACCACAATGAGATATCACCTCACACCAGTTAGGATGGCCGCCATCCAAAAGACAAACAACAACGAATGTTGGCGAGGATGTGGAGAAAGGGGACCTCTCCTACAGTGCTGGTGGGAATGTAAATTAGTACAACCATTGTGGAAAGCAGTATGGAGATTCCTCAAAAAACTCAAAATAGAAATACCATTTGACCCAGGAATTCCACTCCTAGGAATTTACCCTAAGAATGCCGCAGCCCAGTTTGAAAAAGATATATGCACCCCTATGTTTACTGCAGCACTATTTACAATAGCCAAGAAATGGAAGCAACCTAAGTGTCCATCAGTAGATGAATGGATAAAGAAGAGGTGGTGCATATACACAATGGAATATTATTCAGCCATAAGAAGAAAATAAATTCTACCATTTGCAACAACATGGATGGAGCTAGAGGGTATTATGCTCAGTGAAATAAGCCAGATGGAGAAAGACAAGTACCAAATGATTTCACTCATATGTGGAGTATAAGAGCAAAGAAAAAAACTGAAGGAAGAAAACAGCAGCGGATTCACAGAACCCAAGAATGGACTAACAGTTACCAAAGGGAAAGGGATGGGGGAAGATGGGTGGTAAGGGAAGGATAAGGGAGAAAAAGGGCTGTTACCATTAGCACATATAATGTAGCGGGGGTGCGGATGGGGTAGGGGGATATGGGGAAAGCAGTATAACACAGAGAAGACAAGTAGTGATTCTATAACATCCTTCTATGCTGATGGACAGTGACTGCAATGGGGGTATGTGGTGGGGACTTGATAATAGGGGGAGTCTAGTAACCATAATATTGCTCATATAATTGTATATTAATAATAGCAAAAAAGAAAAAAGTTGGGAGGGGACATCCTGGAAATCTATGGCACAGGTATATTTAAACAGAGACTTAAGCACTAGTAGAGATTTCCAGGCCATAGGGTGGACTGAAAAGCAGTGTGGGGATAGCATTGTAGGAATACCAATCATCCCTGCAAAGACCCTGAGAAAGGAAAACACATGGTTTGCACAGGGACTGAAATAGAACTGGCATGAATGGAACTCCCAGGCTGCAAAGAAGACGGTGGACCAGGATACCTAAGGTGAGGCTGAAGGAAGTCCAAGACCAAATAGCACAGGACATTATCTGCTGTGTTAAATATTTTGGATTTTAAGATCAGTATGAAGTCACTGAAAGGTTTAATTAGGGCAATACAACTGATTTGTGTTGCAGGAAACCGTTTCTCTGTAATAGGATGAATGTGTTTAAAGAGGAAAGAGTGTTTCTGCAGAAAAAGCTAGAAAACTGGTTAATCCATGCAAGGCAGATATGACAGTGATGTGCATTAGGGTGGTAGCAGTGGAGATGAATAGAACTGGATAAGTTAGGGAGGTAATTAAAATTTAACATCAATAGGATTTTGCTCAGCAGGCTAATCCTGCTTCAAAAGCCTCCTGTACCCGCTTCCTTACCTGAAGGAGCTCTATATATTCTTTAAATTTAAACTCAAGTGCTATTTGCATTTTGATGACTTCTCTCCCACAGAATTAGTGGATTATTATTACAGCACCTGGCAAATACATCCTTTAAGGCAGTGGATTCCAGCCCTGGATATACATTAAGGTCATCTGGGGAACTTCTAAACATCTCTAATACCTGTATTCCATCCCAAATGGACTCTTCAGGAGTTGGGACAGAGCAGAACATTGCTTAAAAGCTCTCTAGGTAGTTCTAACGTGTATTCAGGGATGAGAACCAGCATTAAAGGTATTTGCCATACTGGCAGTCCTTTCTGTTAGGCTATAAACTCATTGCAGACCAGGGCTGGTCCCGTGGGTTTAGCACATCCGAGAGCTTACCATAGCAATGATACATCTTAATTTACTGCTGTGAATTAAAAAATATTAAAAATATGCAAATTGAATCACTTTTAGCCAGTTAAGGGTTCTCTGCCCATGAAGGTGACTGGGAATAATTCTGGGGAGATTAATGAAGAGCCTGCACTAGAAATGCCTTAGGAAGGTGTAAGCGACATTAAACAGTATAAAAAGTGTGTAACTGTTACCAAACTGTAAACATTGTTGCCCTTGGCAGTATGCCCTGATTTGGGTTCTGCCCAAGGACTTTTTTCCTGAACTATAGAGAAAGAGAAACTTAAAAAAAATGTATATGTTTCAGTAAATGTACGCTGCTCTAAAGAACACAAACTGATTGCCTACTTTGACCCCAATGTGCACTCTCTTTGCAGGCATAGAGGTTATTTCTAGTCTTGGAGTAGGAAAGATACAAACTAATTTCCTTTACCGATCCTCACTTCATCTAGTTCTGAGGGACAAGCACAGGTTGATTTCTCTAAAAGGCTTATCCTAGTTCTGGCATTGGAATGATACTGCATTTTGTCTATTACCACAATTCATTGGAAGACCTTGTAATATAACACCTATTCCTTTTATAAAGACACCATTTGAACCCATCATAAAATGGCTGCCCAATTTAACATGAAGCCAAATCAGCTTACAAGAAGGCCTGGATGAGAAGGGACCCTTTCCATCCTGACTGTAAGACTCTGGCCCCATAGGGAAATGTCTGAACACCTGCACAGATTGGTGTCAAGTTGAACTACTGAGGGCTGTCATATATTCCCTCACCTGTTAACACAATGTATGGTTTTAGAAAATGATGGGTATATCAAGGAGGGAATAAAAGCACAAAATCAGAGATCTTAGCATGCTGGTCTTCTTGTCTGGGAAGGCAGAACTTGGGCAGAGTTGTAATGAAGACACAGCTGGATCGCACCCGGTGGGAACTGAAGCTTGTGGCCAGTGAGTCAGGGAGAGCTCAGAGATGCACTTAAAGTGAAGCTATAGAGGGGTGGGAGGAAATTATAGAGCTGAGACCAAACCCAAGCTGGTGAATCTGAAACAGAAGACAGGAAAAGTGGCGGAGAGTGACATCCAAAGGCAGAGCCTTGGGGCTTTGCCTGAAGCTTCTTTTAGAGGGAGAGCCTGCAACTGCAGCCCAGAAGACTAGTGTTTTCTATGATTATATTTTTAATTTCATGGATCTTCCAGATATCCTATCTGATCTTTCCTAACCCTGTTAATATTTGTGGGTAAAATCACATTTCCAGAATCTCTTGCCAAGCCTTAGTGCCTCTCCACATCAATAGGTGTTTCCAAGGGGTGGAGAGAAGTAGTGCATCTCCATATCAATAGGTAATTACAAGGGGGAGCACCAGCATATCTGGACAGGAGAGGTTGGGTGGGGTCCGTATTTCTGCAGTTGGGTGTGCAGAAGTGGACTATTGCTTGTAAGCAATAAACGGGTTTCTCCCACTGTATTTCTCTCTTTGACTGATTTTGGTTCAAAGGAATTTTGCCCTGGGCTGGGAAAATACCTTCTCCCCGAAATTACAATATTGCACTCTTGGAAGCTTAGATCCGAATGTCTGGTCTAACTCTGCAGGACTTAATGGCGTGACATTTGTGCACGAATCTCATTCTTGGTTTTTGTATTAATTTTCTACAACTGTGTAACAAATTACCACAAATTTAGTGGCTTAAAACCACCCATATATAGTATCTCACCGTTTTTGTGGTCAGAAGCATGGGCATGGCTTAGCTGGGTACTCTGTTTAGGGTTCCACAGGCCGCAATTGAAAGTACAGTGAATTAACCAACTGGGCTGCGTTCTCTTTTGGAGGCAGTCCAGGGGAAGAATGCGCTTGAAGCTCCTTCAGTCTGTTGACACCTTGAGGTGGTGGGGCTGAGCTCCCCAGCTTCTATGGGCCACCTAAGCTCCTTTGCCATGTGGTCCTTTATGTAGGCAGTTTACAGCAATTTTTTTTTAAATTTCAAGCCAATAGGAGAATCTCTGCTGGTTCCAATCTTTCTGACCTCTTTTAGCTGCTTGCCTGATTATGTTGGCTTGCCCAAAATAATCTCCCCAAGTTACAGTCAACTGATTAGAAACTTTGATTACACCCAAAAGTCCCTTCATTAGAAGGACATTAATGTTTCTTTCCCACATAGGGGAGAAGGCATCTCAAGGACCAAGAATCTTTGGGCCATTTAGAATCCTTTCTATCAAAGATCCATTTTAGATTCTTACCCTTAATTTACCTTTAACTCATTATCTTACTTATCTTAAATATATTTATCATGCTATGTTGTATATATATTTTTTAAGTTGCTTTAATTCTATTTTTTAGTCAGGACACATTGTAAATAAATATATTCTAGTAATTGTTATAGACTCACATGCTAGATTTTAACTTTAGGAAGACTCAAATCTATGCAGTTCCAGAAATGTGAAAAATTAAAATATCCAAACTTATTATCAAGGAGCTTAAAAATTCATAGGAGAAAAATAAATGTGTGCAGTTACATGAACATATTGCGGTACAAGAATAGAGGTACATGCAACATATTAATAAGAATTCATTTCTTAGTTAAAGAATCAGGAAAGTCTTCATGGAAGAGGTGTATTTAAATTGGTCATGTAAGAAGTGGCATTTAAGTTGGCCTGAAGTAATGGGTAGAATGTAGATACATGGAGAAGACAGAAGGGAGAAAGGACTGACCTAGAACAATGGCCAGGTGCAAGTAAGTGCACATTGGAGACGAAGTTTGAAGGACGTAAGGCAAGGTTTTGATTTGCATCTCTGGTGGCATGAGTAGACATGGAATGAAGGTAGATCCAGGTTAGGATCTGCCTGAAATGTAGTCTAAGAATTTCATTTGTTATTATTGTTAATTCTTTGAATATGAAATTGAGTCTTTGAAAATATCTGGAGAGGGACAGGACAACTGTAGGCAGCAGGTAGTATGGGTGGAAGCAGGAGAGTCCAGGGGCAGGAAGGCTGACTAGCAGGCATCACTAGTAATCCATAACCAGGTGTTCTGGTTACTATTCTTGCATAATAAGTCTCCCCCTACCCTACTGCTTCAAACAACAGTGGTTGCATTATTTCTTGTAGTTTACGTGGATGGGGAACGTGAGGCAGCTTTGGCTGGGTGCTTCTGGCTTGGGGTCTCATCACGTTGTACTTAGGAAGCGGCAGGGGCTACAGTGCAGGAAACCGGAGCAGCTGGGCCTCTTTTCTTTTTTCTCTCGGTTCATCTCACTTTTTTTATTTCCTCTCAGTCTTTCTCTTTCCCTGTAGCCTTAGGAATTCAACATACAGTCTGTTCATGCAGGTCAGTTTGTGCGTGCCGTGATCTAGCAGCTTCAGGGCCGGCCGCTGCTTACCTGGTGGCTCGGGGCTCCTACATGAGGGTTTTACTGAATGGAATCTATGTCATCTTTTCTAACCTTGGCTGATGTCACCCAGTGTCACTTTTGCTGCATTCTATTGATTATAAGTGAGTCCCAAGCCTTTACATATTCAAGGAGAGGGGAATTATACTCCATCTTTAGGGGCATGACAAGGTTATAAAAAATGGGGAATGGCAGATACAGACACTTTGTACGATACAATATGCTGGGAGAAGGAAGAGTCAGATTTCACAGTGAAATGTAAAATATATATTAAAGAATGAATTTATACTTAACTGACCATTCAAACTAGGAAAGTCATGATAAAGGCCACTTTTTAAGGAATTTGATATTTTATAAACATAATGGTTATGGTAGTTTGTTGAAATGCACAACTTCAGTGTAATGAGGGAAATACAGGTTTGTATGTCCTGGACCAAAAACAATATTTATGGAATAAAAGGATGAATTAGTAATAAATTCTGTTAAAGATTATCGCTTTGGAATATTCAGATTGAAACATCTACAAGATAATTTCTAAAAAAAGGAGTCTAAATTTTAAGAGAGATCCTGGGATTAGAGACTTAGCTTTGGGAACATTCACACAGTGTCACTGAAATGTCATGAGAAGACCAGTTCTGGCTGGGCTTTCCTTGATACGCGAATGTTTGAATCAGGTTATATGCATGCATGTGATGCCTCTTGTCTGTCATGTGGATGCTGTGTCTGCTGCATTCAGCTTACTTGCCTTTCCAACCGGTGTCACAATGATTTTATAAGGGGCTGTGCTCGTATCTAGTGAGAGGTTGCACCCAAACTCAAGCCCAGTTCCTCTACTGATTCAACCACCCTTAGAGGCCAGGGAGGTGACCATTATATTGCTGCTGCTATAAAAGGTACGTTTTAGTAAAGAGCAAGCTTTATCTTGAATCCTGGCCCTGTTAGATATTGGCTGTGTGACCTTGGCCTAGTTATTTAATCTTTATGAGGCTGTGTTCTCATCTGTAAAATTGGGAAAATAATACCTGGCAGAAATTATATGAGACTGTGAATATAAAATGTAGGACTGTACTTGGTACATAGAAGTTCATCAATAAATAAAACCCCAATTTTATGGCTCAGTCTGATTATTAGGATGACTAGAGGAGAAAAAAGCATTGCATGTTTGATCTGAACATTTTGGGCCGTTGTAAAAGGCAGATCTGGTTAACTGTGAATTAACTCATGAACTGTGAAACTATAGTGATACAAAGAGATTTCCCAGATTTTACATTAAATATCAGATTTAATACCTGTGTGTAGCTACTGCCCAAGTGAAATATTGAATGACTTTAGAAAATAGAGGTGAGTATTTTGCTTCACTGGAGTTAATGCATATTGGGGAAAAATACCTGGTATGTCTGGTTATTTAATTATTTTGAACCCTTAAAAATATTGTAGTGTTTTTTTAAGTGCTTCTTTGGGTTTTAGCTTGTCTTTTATTAAGATCTGTAGTTCCTCCTGATAAATGGTATATGCACAGAATATTAGATTATGCTCACTTGTGTTGTGACACTGAGAGGGATTTAGGAAGTTCTTTGCATCTGTTTGACAATGAACTGTTACTCTGTCTTGCTATGTCTTATGTCCCTTGATTAATTCGAAGTGCTTTTACTGGTACAAATTAGTTTCCCAGGTACTTTTCATAAAACATCTGTTCTTAGAAGGTATTCACAGAAGAAGTTAGTGTGTTCTGCCACTAAGCAACCTCAGAGTAACATTTTGAACCCTTTAGGCCTTAGTTTACTTACTTGGAAAAAGTTCTTATAGTAGTGGATCTTCAAAAAGGTATACTTTCTATTGTTGTAAGATCTCCATTTAATAGGAAAACAGTTATAAGCAATAACATTCTCTTACACTAAATGGAGTTATAAAGTAAATTAAGGGGTGATGTATTGGCTTCTCATGATATCTAAATAATGCCTCAGATTGAATTTCCCAGAGGCATGTTTCCTCTAGTTTGCTGGACCAGCCACTTCCTTCTTTCCTTTCCTCTGCTCTTTGGTTTCCCAGCTACTTGAAACTAGATTCATTTCATGTTTCACAGATCATTCGGTTATGCTTGTTTCTGGCCAGATCTAGAGGCAACCTGTACCTCTCCAACTTCGGTCTTATAAAATATAGAACTGAATATTTAGCATGAAAACTAATTAAAAATTACAAACTTAAAAAGATGATACATACCGCAAACATTGCAACCCACTCCAGTGAAATACTTTTTGTACTGATTAACTACCTGACAACAATGTTATGGTATTTTTGTACATTATTTCACTTTATATTCATTGAATGACTATTGATAATGATATTGTTAGATCATTTTCTATTAATAATAGATAATTCAGTCTTTCCCTTAGCAGGGTCAATTGAAATATGCTTTTTATTACTAATAGCTTAGAAACATTTCTTTCCACTTCACAGCTAACAAGTAATTAAAATTTTTTAAATTTAAAAATAAAAAATGAATAAATTTAAATTCAAATTATTACAAAAAAACAGTAACTTTTTAGGATTATTGTCAAATTTTGAAACCTGTATTCAGATATGGTCTATGGCCCTTTTTGTCTGAGTGTTAAGTGAACTGGCCTGAAGATGGTGAAAGCACTGGGAGAGGTTATGCTGATATCTGGCTATCAACAGACACTTCATTTAAGTGACTGAAAAATCATGTAATTATCTCACTAAATCGTAATTCAATGTGTCTTTAAATTAACTCCCTCTTAGTAGCATTCCCAAGTGTCTTGCCAATGGGTTTCAGCCCCGTGCAAGTTCCCTATGGATTCAATGTGATCAAAGAAAATGACAGCAAACATTCTTTGGGGCAAAAGGGTTTATTATTTGGCTTGTTCTCCCGTTGATAGTTCGAGCACTAGCGTCTCAGCCTCTGCCCAGAGCACTGGGCCAAGCTCTCTATATAGTGCAATAAGAGCTCATTGCCTAAAGGTGTGGAAGTGGTAGCTTAGCAACAGGCCAATTACATCCTCAGGTGGTTTAAATTCAGTGAGGATCCTGGCCATAGGAACCCCAACTTCCCCACACTCCACCCCTCCAGGATTCTCGCCTTACAATCTACACACGTTCGATCTTCCACAATGGTCCCTGTGCAAGAAAGCTGGAGCACTATAACCAGATTCCACAACAGCAACAGAGGATAACAACTTAGAGATAATAACAAAAATTAAGATACAACAAGATTTTAATACAGGTAACAAAAATTATAATAAGCCTCAAGACAGAGGAGTTTCCTAATAATAAAAATTATAATAATCTTCAAGCCAGAGGAAGTTCCCAATCCACAAAGACCTTAGGGGCAATAAGATACATGTTTTAATGACACCAACACAGGGAAATCTCATCCATCAGGTAGGATGCATGCAAGAGAGTGGTCCTGTGATAGGACTGTAGCAGGAGGGGGTCCCAGGTCTAGTATACCATACTTTTACTCCTTTCCCTGTGGGGGTTACTGAAGGGTCTATATATAGTGCTACTGGAGGTGCATGCACTGGCCATAATGACAAAACAAAACTCCCTGGTAAGATGCTCCTACCTTCTGGACATTCAGGATATACTACTATGACCTTTGGCGGCCACTCTGCTGTTATTCCAGGAATACACAGGAGGCCAGCTTCCAGGCCTTGTCCCCAAGGTGCCAGGAGAGCCAGCCATCATTGGTCCATGTGTCGAAAGATCCAAGGCCATGTCCACTCAATGGAGTCTCCGGGATTCAGTGCAGTTGGTGCTGGCAGCAAGATGTTATTCTGGTGGCCAAACCTTGGCTTCAGTGATTCTTCCTTGGTTTGCACTTGCAGTTGTACAGGGGAGGCAGCCATATGTGTTAACATATCTGTGGGGCTGAGGGCTCCCTTTCAGGGTCTCTTGTTCAAACGCAGTAGCACGGTCCATAAGCGGACTGACCATCCCCACAGACTATTGGTGTCTGACTTTAGTCCAGATTTTAACAAGCCATTGTGTCTCTCTATCATGCCTGCTGTGGTAGGATTGTATGGCACATAAAACTTCCATTTGATTCCCAGCTGTTGCACCCATTCTTGCAGTGTATGTCCAATAAAATGGGTGCCCTGATCACTCTCAATTACCTGTGGCTGGTCATAGGTGGCAAAGACATGCTCCAGGCCTCTTTTGGTCATCTGCTGGTCTGCACAACAGGTAGGAAAAGCAACCAGAAGTACAGTATCTGTGTCTACACAAGTCATCACATACTGATATCCTTCTGACACAGATAGAGGCCCAATATAGTCTATCTGCCACCTGATGAGGGGTATAGGCCCCTTACCTATTGTCCCACGTTGCTGTGGAATTCGGTGTAAGTCCCTTTTTGAGCACACGACACACTCCTGTGGGGCTCTACTAACTTCTTCAAAGGTTAGGGGCAAGCCACACTGATGGGCTACAGCTCACATTGTCTTTTGCCCCGCATGCAACAAACACTGATGTAACCATTGGGCTATGTCAGAGGCAGGCTTTCCTTCTAACCAACATATCTGGGCCAATTTATCTGCATCATTTCCTGGGGATGCCAGTGGCAAATGACCTGTCACATGGTATACTGTAATTATTTTAGTCTGACCACAGGCCAATAAGCCTTGCCACAATTCTTGCCCCCAAAGGGGTCGGTGACCAACCAGCCAGTTGGCATGATACCAGGTTGGTAGCCACAGGGTCAAGCCACAATAGACAGCCCTGATGCAGCAGTGCAGACAACTATAGGGGAGGGCTCCTGGCTGATCACAAGCCACACGGCCCGCAACTCTGCCCACTGGCTGCTCTTCCCCTCACCATCTTCCATCCACATTGTCTCAGTCTTAAGAAGGAAAGCTATGGCCCTCCATTTTGGGGGTTGCCCACGGCTGGAGCTATCTATGTACCATGCATCTCGGGTATAGGGGCTCTTTCCTCCCGATAGGGACTCTCTGCTACTAATGGTCCAAAAGCAAGTTCTTCCTGATTTTCACTAGTATATGTCACCGGCCCCAGTAAGCGTTGGAGTTCTTCACTTAAGGGACTACTAGAGAGGACATTATGCTGCTGTAGGTGAGCACCCCACTTGGCCAGTGTGGGCATTTGTGCCACACCACTCCTTGGCTTTTGGGTCCAGTCTCGTACCTATCCCAAGATGGGATAGGTGGTTATTACCTTTATCAGGGCCATTCCAGTGATGGGTTCTGTAGCCAGGAAGGCATGATACATGGCAGCCAGTTGTTTTTCTATCAAAGTGTATCGTACCTCTGCCCCTTTCCAGAGTTGTGACCAGAATCCAATAAGTTGACGAGTTCTTTCAAGCCACTGCCAGAGACCCCAGCCGTAACTGTCTTAAGTCACATGAAAATCCAGCTCATAGGGCCATGATGGGTCTATTACACTCAAGGTCTGCACAGCCTTGACTGTCTGTTTTGCTGTAGTAAAGGCAGATGCACATGTCTCATCCCAGTCCCACCTGATGCCCTTTCATACCAACCAGTATAAGGGCTTCAGATTTGTGCCCACATGGGATAAACACTCTCCAGTAGCCTAGAAGACCCAAAAACTCCTGTAGAAATGCTACAGTTGTAGGGGTAGGAAAGGCCTGGACTTTGTCTATAACTGCTTCTGGTATCACTTTGGTCTTACCCGACCAGACGACCCCCAAGAATTTGACAGACATACCAGGTCCCTGAACCTTGGTGCTGTTCACAGCCCATCCTTTCTCCTGTAGATGTTGCAGCAGTCTAGGTGCTGCACCTTCTAGATCTGAAAGAGAATCAGACGTGAGCATGACATCATCAATATAATGGTACAGCGCATGCACCACTGGCAGTTTCTCCCATGTAGCCAAGTCCTGGGCTACAAGTCCATGACGGATGGTGGGGCTGTGGAGGTATCCCTGTGGGAGGATGGTGAAAGTCCATTCCTGTCCTTCCCACGTGAAGCCAAACTGTTCCTGACTTTCCTGCTCAATGTCAATGGAAAAGAACGCATTAGCAAGATCTACCACATAATGATATGTTCCTAGTTCATGGCTGAGGGTGTCCATCAGGCCTGGAATGGAGGGGACAGCAGCATGCATAGGAGGTATGACTTTATTCAGTTCTCTGTAATCCAGTCACAAGCCAGGAGCCATCTGGCTTTTTACTGGCCACACTGGGGAATTGAAAGGACTATGTGTGGGCTTTATAATACCCACCTTTTCCAGCTCCTGGAGAGTTTCTCCAATCTCTTTATGCCCTCCAGGAAGTTTGTATTGTTTGGTATTAGTCACCCAGGAGTAACAGGCAAAGCTATGGGCACATGCCTAGCATGTCCCCTCAGAACTGCCTTTAGCACACCTACTCTCAGTCTGAACTCACCTGCAGTGGTCTGCAACCATTGACCCTGCAGGATATCAATCCCAAAAATATACTCAGGCATAGGAGATGTATACACAGTATACTCTTTTGGGGGTAGATGCCCTATTCCCAAAGGGATTTCGGCTTGTTTGACTCTGAAAGCCTGACTCCTGTATACATCTATGATAGTGAGGGTCCCAGGGAACCGCTCAGGGTTACCATGAATCAGTGAACATTCAGCCCCTGTGTCCACCAGAGCCATGACATGTTGTATGTTCACTGGAGACCAAAGAATAGCTATTTGAATGTGTGGCCTCCGGTAACCCCCTGGTCCCTCAGGCATATACCACAACCTTCCCCTCGGTTGAACCATGTTTCCCAGTCACCTTCCTGTGTGGGCTCGAGTGAGGCTGGCTCGCTCTCCAGCAGGAAGTCTTGCAAACACACAGGCTGGACTTGTGGCTCTGTCTCTGACTTCTGCCTCTTTGGTCTTAATGGCTGGAACTGCTGCTCTGGTTTCAGTTGTTGCCACAGCTCTAGTAAGATCCTATTTGATGCCCCATCTAATTTTCTTCCATCTGCTCCTGCCTGCATTAAATCAACCCACATCTGGTTCCTCATAACCTTCATGGGGCCCTTTAAATTTTTCTTATGAGTAGCAGACCTTCTGTCCATGTTCTCATTGCTTCAGCCTTTCCTAAGTCTGCTACTGTATGTGTCAGTTTGTTTATGGGCTGCCCTAAATGAGGCAAAGGAATGGCCACTAGAGACCCAAAGAGGGATGTGGGAGCCATTTGAAGCCCAATATCACAATATTCCTCATCCCAGTAGTGAAAATCTTTTCATCCAGGCCATAATTCTCTTGACTAGAGATGGCATTTTTTATGCCTAGCTTTTGTAACACCTGTTGGAGCTCAGCATACTTCTGCCATTTAACAGGAGAGAATGGTAGATCACCCTGATTGGGACACAGCACAAAGTGCAGCCATAAGCCAATCGAGGAGGGACTAACTCCCTGGGGTCTGATGTGCATTTTGTAATCACTGCCTCAAGGCAGGTTGCACTGTCAGGGAAGCCAGCTTTCCCATCTCTGATTCTGACAGAACCAATTCCATCTACTCCTAGGTTCCACAGATGCAAGAGCCAAGCTGACATTGACTCCGAGGGCTCCTGTCTAAACCGGGAGCCCAAATCCACCAGCTCAGCCTGAGTATAGGGGCAGACCATAGAGTGCTCCACGACCTGGGGAGCGAGTTGCTCCTCTCTTTGGGGAACTTTCAGCTGCTGCTGGGTCTTTATTTTCTTTACAACTACTGGGAGTGTTTTCAATATAGGAGGGGTCAGTGCCTCTGGCACCACTCCTTCATCCTTCCCCAGCTCCTCCATTTCCAGGGCTGATGGCATGTTTCTCTCCCCTCCCCCGAGTGCCTACTCTGCTACAACCTTTACCTTTTCTAACATGCCTTGGAGCAATGCTAGCTCAGTCTTCTGCAGTCTCTTACCTTCACCTCAATGCTTCACAGCTGACATTCTCTTGCCACCTCTGCCTATGCTTCCCTGAGGAGTTTGTCATTTCCTTGATGGCCTTTTCCTCCTTGAGAGCAACTGACAGCGCTGCCATCTTGTTCTGTAAGGAATCTTTTACCTCTTCAACTGCACCTCGTTGCCTGCGTTCTCATGCTGCCTCCTCTCACATCAATGCCATTTCCTTCTTCACGGAATGCGCAGAAGTTTGCAGCTCACGTTCTCATGCCACCATTTCTTGGGTCTTTTTCAGGAGCATGCCTTCTCTTCTGCAGACTTTTTTATTACTGTGAGAAGCAGCCAACCCATAGTCTTCACTGCCTCACGGGCACTCTGTCTTTCAAAAGACCTCCTTACTATACCAAGGCCTATCCGTACTGCCTCAGGTATCATCTCTACTTGCCTCCAGTCCTGTGCGGGTCCCAGTCCTCTAGGAGGCAAGCCACCTCAGACCACATACCCAATGGGGGACAATCCACTGTTACCCCATTCACAGGGGCAGTCTGCTGAAGCACCCCTCTCATAAGGGCAGCCTGTCTTTTTCCTTGGTCAACAATGAATCCTGCTGACTACACTAATTGTCTTGCCAATGGGTTTCAACCCCGGGCAAGTTCCCTATGGATTCAATGTAAACAAAGAAAATTACAGCAAAACGTTCTTTGGGGTAAAAGGGTTTATTACCCGGCTTGCTTCTCAGCGTTAGGTTGACCACTAGCATCTCTGCCTTCTCCCAGAGCACTGGGCCAAGCTGTCTGTATAGTGCAATATTAGCTTATTGCCTAAAGGTGTGGAAGCGGTAGTATAGTACAAGGCCAGTTACATCATCAGGTGGTTTAAGTTCAGTGAGGATCCTGGCTATAGGAACCTCAACATCCCCACACCAAGTTACCCACAGCCACACTAAAGCTACTGGATATAAAGGGAGGTGTGATGGAGATGTAAAGTTGTCACAAAGAGACAGTGGTCCTATCTGCAAAAATATTTTACTTTGTCAGGTTTTACAAAACTACATGACAATATGAACACCTTGCTGGCCTCTCCCAGGGCCTTGAGAGAAAGTCATGCAACTGGGGGTTCCCAAAGCTTAGCTTTATTGTCTCCACAGAAAAATTCCTTCACTTTACCCATCCCTGAATTTCCCCTGCTAATAGAACAAGAACTACTCCCAGAAGCTCAGGACAGAGCCCAGGGCCTTGGTAGTTACTTCACTTCTGCCATCCCTACTATTCAGCCTAATTAGTCCCATATCTCAGCCAGCTGCTTAAGGTTCTCACCTCATAAACGCAGATTCCCACAACTCCATAATGAAACAATCAAAATCAAAATGACACATAGCTGCAGCTGCCTAGATATCTACTTTATTCTTGTTCTCATTAATTTGTAAATCCTACTTGTGTCTGTTTTATTACTAAGTTTAGCATACGGAGAATATGCCAGTTTCCCAGCACAGCATCTCCCTAATCACATGTTGTCAACATGCTTTATGCATGAGGCCACCCATGCTCAACAGCTGTAAAACTTTTGGATTAAAATTTTTAGTAGTTCATGAGCTAAATGAGTTTGTACTCTCCACATGGAATCATGAGTGTAATATGAGAAATATCAACTTATATATCTGCAATATAAGTCTGTAAGCTTTCATATAACAGGTTTTAGTTCAGCTTACTCCCCATAATGATGCTTCTGGGAGACATAATTAACTACAACTTTTCTTTCCAATGGTCTTAAATGCAGATTTAAAAGTATGGCTCCCTGCAATTATATGCTAAATACTACTCCAATGATATTTTATATTTCTAGGCAATTTTTAAACAGTTTAAATAATTGTATTTTAACAATTTCACCTTGTAGTACCCACCTTTGTCAGTGTAATGTAAAAACTAATATTAAATTGAGCTTTTACTACATGCCTGATGAGGAAACTTATGCTTAGAGTAGTTAAAATAATAAGAGACATATAATTACTAACTGATTTTCTAAAAGAGGATTCCTTATCTGTTTTATTAATCCAGGATTCTAACATAGGTCTTACTAATTCCAGACTTAGTGCAAATATGAGACATTTCTCTCTGTGCACCTCACCTTCCCCCCTCCTACTCCCAGCTTCCTTCGGAAGAATCACTCAGTCTCTCTCTCTCTCTTCCTCTCTCTCCAAACACACATGCACACATGTAATTCTTATTATTCATGGTAGTTATAGTCTATACGTTTGTTGTGAACACTGATAATGAACCACTGATCCTGGGGGAGACACAGAGTTAGGTCCCTGTGAGTCACTGGTCACCAAATTTCATCAACTGATCAGCCAATGACCTTCTTTTATGTGTTTCTGATTAAGGACACTTTATTTAATAAATATTGTTAAATTATCAACACTGAAGTCATGGTCCACAGCCCTACAGTTCATAACTGAATGAAGCTTATCCGACACATGGATTTTCTCCTCATAGCCTTCTTGCATTTAAGAACAATGCACAGCACATCAGCGCTCTGCTTGGGAGTCAATTTAAAGAATGAACTAACAAAAACCACAGAAGTGTGAAAAACATAAAGAATTTTTTTTTTTTTTTATGGTGTGAAAGCTGAAGCAAGAAGGCAAAGCATTATTCAACCTTAGCTGGGAATGTAAGCATCAGGTGACTTAAAATTTTTACCCCTCTGCATGTCCACAGATAACCACAGAAGCATCATGACTTGATTTTGGGGTTATAAATTAATTTTTGGGAGATGACTTCACAAATACAGAATCCATAAATAATGAAAATGTGACTGTATATGCATATATACACACACATAGATAGAAATTAGATCTTCATTAGCATGTTTATGCTGGGAAAATATAAATTTTCATCAGTACTATATATGCTTGGGAGAAATATGAGTAATGCAGAAAAAGAGGCCCTTTCTTCCTTGGTCAAGGAGAGGCCAACACAGCCTCACTGTGGGTGACTGATTGGGTGAAGAGAGGAATTACCTAGCTGATGTTTTTGGTGGTTCAACCCCCAAATCCTTCTTAGTGTACAAGTGGAGATGTAACTTGAGGGAAACAGAGAAATGTTTAGAATGTATACTTACATTAATTACATTTAAAACGGACTCCTAAATGAAAGAATGAGCCTGCCATGAATATAAGAGGGAAACAATAAACTTTAATTTGTGGATTATGACATGATGATCAGGAACTTGAGTTATGACATCATTTTTAGTACAGGATTACTGAATGGAAAAAGGTGAATGGGGCTTTAGAATATCTCAGGTTTTTTTTTTTTAATGCCATCTGCTGCTTCAGGGGATTCTAATCTAATCATTAAAATTTGGTTTCTTTCTAAAGGGACTCTATTCTCTCTTCTAAATGACAAGACACCACATTTTTAAGGCATTCCCATTCTTAACTGCTATCACTCTCAACTAAAACCCCCCTTTAACATGCACTGCTGTTGTGCCATCTCACATCCATATTTTACGTGATAGTTGGATTTTTCAATTCAGGAATAGTAGGGCTTTGTATAAATCCCAGTTTAATTTTTGTTAGACTCTTTTACAACCTGTCAAAGTCTTTCCAGAATAAACATACCTGCTTACCTCTAACAATTCATCTGTGAAGAATGTAGTTATAAATGTTTTGAACAAAACATTAATTAAAAACTCCTAGACCCAGACAATCACTGATTTGCTTTCTATCCTTTTGACATTTCATAGAAATGCAGTCTCACAATATGTAGTTTTTTGCAGGTGGCTTCTTCCATGTAACATACAGATCCACAAACTTTATATCTAAGGTGCCAGCTAGTAATTATTAGAGATTTGGGGAACGATATGGTTACTCTTGCAACAGATCAGCTCTGCACCTGTAAAACCTAATTGGAGAGAAAGCATTCATCACCATCAGATAGAATTTAAGCTATAGGTTTCCAAGAGATACCCTTACAAGATTGAAGAAATATCCTTCTATTCCTAGCGTCTGGACATTTTTTTCATGAATGAGCTGGATTTTGTCAAAACATTTTGTCTATGACTACTAAGATTATTATTTAGATTTTTCCTTTTTAAAATTAATATTGTATATAATGTTTATTTTTTAATATCATGCCAATATTGCATTTCTGGGATCAATTGAGCTCTGTCATAGTATATCTTTTTTATATATTACTGAATTTAATTGCTAATATTTTACTAAGTATGTTTTAGTATGTGCTCATGAGGGATATTAGTTCATTTTTTTTTCCTTGGAATATCTTTGTTTAATATTAGGGTAATAACTGTCAGGGTAATACTGGCTTCAAAGGTTGGATTGAAAGTGCTCTCTCTTCATTTTGGCAGGCTTCATAGAAGATTGGTATTGTTTTAGTTTTGGTTTTGGATATTTCATATAAATTATCAGTGACCATATAGTTCTTAGCTTTTTGTTATAGGAAAGCTATATCATTTTCTTTATTGGCTTTAGGACTATTCATATTTTCTATTTCAATCAGTTTCAGTCACTTGTATGTTTTCAAGGATTTGTATTATTCATCTAAATTTTCAATTTTTTAATTACATTTAGTCATAGTATTTCTTTACAATCCTTTTAATTTTAGTGGGGTTAGTAGTGCTCTATCTCTTTCATCCCTGATTTTAGTATGCGTCTCCTCCTTTTACCTTGGTCAGCTTAGCTAAAGCTTGTCAATTTTGTTGATATTCTAAAGAACTATCTCTTGTTTCATTAATTTTTTCTATTGTTTTTCTTTTTATTAATTTCACTTCAAATCATCACTATTTCTTTTGTTTTGCTTGCTTTAGGTATGGTTTCTTTATTTCTTAAGAAGCATAGGTTACTGATTTAACTTATTTCTTATTTTTTAATGTAAGCATTTAAGTCTATAAATTTATTTGTAAGAACTGCATTAGCCACAGACCATAAATATGATACTGTTTGTTTTCATTTTCATTTAATTTGCTTCAAAATATTCCAAAATTTTTCTTTCATTTTATCTTTGTTTAGTGGATTTTTTAAGTGTATTTTTCTCCTTTTTAAAAATTGAAATATAGCTGATATACAATCTTATATTTGTTTCAAGTATACAACACAGTGTTCAACAGTTACCCATATTATTAAATCCTCACCCCCACTAGTACAGTTACTGTCAACACAGAAAGATGTTACAGAATCATTGGATATATTCTCCATGCTGTACTACCATCCCTGTGACCAACTTATATTATGATTGAGAATTTTTGTGCCCTTTTATCCCCTCACTCTCCCCATCCACCTACCCCAAACCCTCCCCCATGCTAACCACCAGTCACTTCTCAGTGTCTGAGTCTACAGCTATTTTGTTCATTTTGTTTTTATATTTCACAAATAAGTGAAATCATATGGTATTTATTTTTGTCTGCCTGTCTTATTTCACTTAGCATAATACCCTCTATGTCCATCCATGTTAAATAAAATGGTGCAGTTTCTTTCTTTTTTATGGCTGAATGATATCCCAATGTGTATATATATACCACCTGTATATCCATTCATCTACTGATGGAGACTTTGATTGCTTCCATACCTTGGCTATTGTACATAATGTGGCAATAAACATAGGGGTACATATATCTTTTCAAATCAGGGATTTTGTTTTATTTGGGTAAAGCCCTAGAAGTGAAATTACTGGATTGTATGGTATTTCTTTTCAGGAACCTCCATACTGCTTTCTACAAGAGCTGCACAAATTTACATTCCCACCAACAGTCTAGGAGGGTTCCCTTTTCTTCACATCCTCACCAACATTTATTATTTCTTGTCTTTTGGACAGTGGCATTCTAACTGGGGTGAGATGATATCTCATTGTGGTTTGGTTTGCATTTCCCTGATGATTAGCAATGTGGAGTATCTTTTCATGTGCTTGTTTGCTGTTTGTACTTCCTCTTCTGAGAAATGTCTGGTCAGGTCCTCCACCCATCTGTAATTAGGTTATTTGGTTTTTTTATGTTCAGTTGCATGAGTTCTTTATATATTTTGGATGTTAACCCCTTATCAGATAAATTCTCCATGAGTATATTCTCCCATACTGTAGGTTGCCTTTTTTTCTGCTGATGGTGCCCTATACTGTACAAAAGCTTTTTAGTATGATGTAGTCCCACTTGCTCATTTTTTAATTTAGTTTCCCTTGCCCAAGGACATGTGTCCAGGAAAAAATTGCTCATTCTCTTGCATGTAACTGTCCAGTGTTCCTAACATGTTATTGAAAAGACCACTGTATAATCATGGCTCTTTTATCATATAGTAATTGACCAAATAAGCATGGGTTTATATCTGGACTTTCTATTCTGTTCCATTGATCTATTGGGTCTGTTCTTGTGCCAGTATCATACTGTTTTGATTACTGTAGCTTTGTAGTATAGCTTGAAGCCATGGAACATAACCACCAGCCTTGTTCTTCTTTCTCAGGGTTATGTTGGTTATTTGGGGTCTTCTGTGGTTCCATACGAATTTTAGGATTATTTGTTCTACTTCACTGAAGAATGTTGTTGGTATTTTGATAGGGATTGCATTGAATCTGTAAACTGCTTTGGGCAGGATGGCCATTTTGACAATATTAATTTTTCCTCTCCATAAGCGCAAAACAGATTTTCACTTATTTGTGTCCTCTTTGATTTTTTTCATGAGTGTCTTACAGTTTTCAGAGTACAAGTCTTTCACCCCTTGTTTAGGTTTAGTCCTATGTATTTTATTCTGTTTGATGCAATTGTAAATGAAATTGTTTTCCTGATTTCTCTTTCTGCTTGTTAATTGTTAGTGTATAGGAATGCAGCAGATTTCTGGGTATTAACTTTGTATCCTGCAACTTTGCTGAATCCAGTTATTAGTTCTAATACTTTTTTGGTGGAGTCTTTAGGGTTTCCTGTGTATAGTATCATGTGATCTGCAAATAGAGTTTGACTTCTTCCTTACCAATTTCAATGCCACTTATCTCTTTGATTGCCGAGGTTAGGACCTTCAGTATTACATTGAATAAAAATTGTAAGAGAATACACATCCTCGTCTTGTTCCTGATTTTAAAGGAAAAGCTTTCAGCTTTTGCCATTCAGCATGATATTAGCTGTGGGTGTGTTGTATATGGGCTTTATTATGTTGAGGTATGTACCCTCTCTACCCATTTTGTCAAGAGTTTTTATCATGAATGGATTTTGAATTTTGTCAAATGCTTTTTCAGCATCTATTGAAATGATCATGTGGTTTTTATCCTTCTTTTTGTTAATGTGGTGTATAATATTGATTGATTTATGAATATTGTACCATCCTTGCATCTCTGGAATAAATATCACTTGGTTGTGATAGATGATCTTTTTGATGTATTTTTTAATTTGGTTTGCTAATATTTTGTTGAGGATATTTTTATCTGTCTTCATTGGGGATATTGTTCCATAATTTTCTTTTTTTGTAGTGTCTGTCTAGTTTTGGTATTAGAATGATGTTGGCTTCATAGAGTGAGTTTGGAAAGTATTCCCTCCTCTTCTAATTTTTGAAATCCCTTAAGAGTGGGTATTAGCTTTTCTTTAAATATTTGGTAGAATTCAGCAGTGAAGCCATCTGGTCCTGGATTTTGGTTTGTTGGCAGTTTTTTGATTACCAATTCAATTTCATTACTGGTAATTGTTCTGTTCATATTTTTTGTTTCTTTCTAGGTCAATCTTGGAAGGCTGTAATTTTCTAGGAATTTGTCCATTTCTTTTAGGTTGTCTAATTTATTGACATAATTTTTCATAGGATTCTCTAATTCTGATATCTTAGTATTTCTGTGGTATCTGTTGTGACTATTCCTTTTTCATTTCTGATTTTGTTTATTTGTGCTCTCCCTTTTTTTCTTGATAAGTCTGGCTAGGGGGTTGCCTATCTTTTCTATCTTCTCAAAGATCCAACTCTTGGTTTCATGGGTTTTTTTCTATTGTTTTATTCGTCTCCATTTTATTTATTTCTGTTCTGATCCTTAGTATGTCTTTCCTTCTATTAACTTTGAGTTTAGTATGTTTTTCTTTTTCTTGTTTCTTTGTAAGTTTAGACTGTATTTGGGATTGTTTTTGTTTCTTGAGGTAAACCTGTATTGCTATGTACTTCCCTCTTAGAACTGCCTTTGCAGCAGCCCACAGATTTTGGACTGTTGTATTTTTGTTTTCATTTGTCTTCATGTAATCCTTGATTTCTGTTTTGATTTTCTCATTGATTATTTAGAAGCATAGTGTTTAGCCTCCATGTGTTTGTAGGCTTTTATGTTTTCTTCATGGAATTTATTTCTAATTACCTACTGTGGTTATCTGAGAAGTTCTTTCATACAATCTCCGTCTATTTCAATGTGGAATGTTCTATAGATATCTGTTAAGTCCATCTGATCTAATGTGTTGTTCAGTGACTCTGTTTCTTTATTTATATGCTGTCTGGTTGAAATATCAATTGATGTAAGGGGTGTGTTAATGTCCCCTAAAGTGAATGAGTTGCTGTCTCTTTCTCCCTTTAGCTCTGTTAGTATTTGTTTTACATGCTTAGGTGCTCTAAATTGAGTACATAGATATTTATAATGGTTACATCCTCTTGTTGGTCTGATCCTTTATCATTATGTAATGTTCTTCTTTGTTTCTTGTTATTTTCTTTGTTTTACAGTGTATTTTTCTGATGTAAGTACTGCTACTCCTGCTTTTTTCTCCCTATTATTTGTGTGAACTGTATTTTTCTATCCCTTCACTTTCAGCCTGTGCATGTCTTTAGGTCTGCAATGAGTCTTCCATTGGCAGCATATAGATGGGTCTTGTTCTTTATTGATTCTGCCACCCTGTCTTTTGATTGGTGTATTCAGTCCATTTACATGAAGGTAATTATTGATAGGTATATACTTATTGACATTTTATTAATTGTTTTGTGGTTGTGTTTATAGTTCTTCTCTGTTCCTTTCTTACTCTTATATTTTTCTCTGTCATTATCTGATGGTTAATTGTTATCTGATGGTTTTCTTTAGTTTTGTGGTTGGATTTCTCATTTAAAAATTTTTGTGTATCTATCATAGGCTTTAGGTTACTATAAGGTTCATAGTTTCCTAGATATATAACAGTCTGGTGTGGTGATCATTCTATGTCAAGCACAATCTAAAAGTACTTACTCTTGCTTCTTCCTCCTCCACACTTTATGCATTAGATGTCATAATCTGCATTTTTGTGTACTTGACTGATTTTGTGTATAGTTGGTTTTACTACTTTTGTTTTATTTTGTTTTGTTTTAATTTCATAATTACTTGGTAATTGGTCTACTACATTTTCTGTGGGTTTATTTTCACTAGTGAAAACTATTTTTGATTAAGAACTTTTCCATCTACAGAAGTCCCTTTAACATATCCTGTATTGCCGGTTTAGTGTGTTGGAGAAATCCTTCAACCTTCTTTTATCTGGGAAGTTTTTAATCTCTCCTTCCATTGTGAATGATAATCTTTCTGGGTAGAGAGGATTCTTGATTGAAAGTCCTTCTATTTCAATACATTAAATATTTCATACCACTACCTTCTTGCCAGGAAAGTTTCTGCTGAAAACTCTGCTGATATTCTGATGGAGTTTCCCTTATAAGTCATTTTTTTTTCACACTCTGGCTGATTTCAGTAACCTCTTCTTATCCTTAATCTTCATCATTTTAATTATTATATGTCTTGTTGTCTTCCTGTGATTCCTTTTGTTAGGGGCTCTCTGTGCTTCCAGGATCTGAGTGTGTATTTCCTTCCTCAGATTTGGGAAGTTTTAAGCAATTATTTCTTCAAAGAGGTTTTCTACTCCTTTTTCTCTCGCTTCTCCTTCTGGTACCCCTATTGTGTGAATATTGTTTCATTTGGAGTTGTCACACAGGTCTCTTAGCATCTTCTCATTTCCAGAGATTCTTTTTTCTGTCTTTCCATCAACTTCCTTGTTTTCCTGTTCTTCAATTTCCATCTCACTGATTATCACCTCTACTTGCAGCAATCTATTATTCATTCCCTTCCACTGTATATTTCATCCCAGCTACTGTGTTCTTCAGGTCTGAATGACTCTTTTTCAACTCTTCTACTTCCTTGTTGACATTCTACTTGGTCTGTCAGTACTTTTCTACAGATCAGTGAGCATATTTATGTTACTTTGAAAACTTTATCAAGAATATTGGTGGTGTCCATTTCATTTAGCCCTCTTTCTGGTGTCTATTCCTATAGTTTTGTCTGGAACATAATTGCCCTGCCTCCTCATTTTGTCAGGGTTTCTGTGTTTCTTCCTTTGCATTAGATGTATTTGCTATGCTCCCTTGTCTAGAGAGTAATGGTTTTATGAAGAAGGCATCCTGTGGTGCCCAGGAGCTCAAGACTCTTCCTGTCCAGTGCCTGGTTCTCCTTTGTGTTGGAGCTCCAGTTTCTGTTGGTGGTCTCTGGGCATGTCCACTTTTCCATCTGTCTGGTGGCAGTGGTCTATCTCAGTCTGCCATGGATTGCAGTTTGCCTCCGCTGGCCCTTTTTGAGCAGAGCAGTAGCACTTGTGCTGGAATTTTTGTGAGACAGGAACCCTTTGTCTGCCCTGCAGTGATGGCGGCTCTGCAAGGCTAACCAGGTGGGAGAAGTAGGAGCATACAACACTGGGGTGTGTGATGGTGGTGGTATACAGCATGTAGTGCTGGGCTGGGCACCAGTGAGGAGGAACACTTAGAGCTCGTTCCCATTCCCACAGGTGCCTTGCCAGTTGGGCTGAGATAGGGAGGAGAAATCTTCCCTCTGCCTACAGGGCAGCAAAGTCTGATGCTTTTGGACTGAGCCAGTTGGGTGGGTGGACATGTGTGTGGGGAAGCACCTCATAGTTGAGCCACCAGCAGTGGGAAAGGAACATTTGAGGCCCCCAGGAGTGCCCTCAGGGAGGGCTGGTGAAGTGTCTTCCTCATCCCCTTTCTCTTGTGAAAAGAGCTCTGTCCAACCCTCACCCCTCTGGCACCCTTCCTGCTGCTGGTAAATTTTTCAAACTGCAGCTTCTGTGTTGGGTCTCAGTGGGACTGTCAGATATGTCCATCCTCCACAAGTGGCTGGAGTCTCAGCCCCTTAGAGAGTTCCAACTCTTCCTGGTGTCCAGCCCTGTTAATCATGAAGGTCCAATTCAATGTGGACTCATGTTCACATCACCAGGGCCATGTGTGCAGAGCTCCTGAGTGCTTATCCCCTCCCTGCCCCATTCCTCTTCCTCCCACTTGTGGGCTGGGATGAGGGAAGGGTTAGGGTCCCAATTGATCTTGGCTCTGCCACTTTATCCTTCTCTATATGGTCTTCTCTTCTTAACCAGGTGTAGGTGGTCTATTCTGCAGTCTTCAGGTCATTTTCAGCGTTAGTTGTAGTTTCTGTAATTGCTTCCTTGGTGTGTATTTGGAGGAGGTTTTTGCCTTGCCTTCCTACTCTGCCATCTCTTTTCCCCTCTAGAGATGTTTTTAAATTTCAAAATTGTTTGTGATTTATCAAATTCCTTTCTCTTTTAAATGCCAAATTTAATTCCACTGTGGTCAGAACACATACTTTCTATGTTGCTAATCCTTTCAAATTCTTCAAAACTTAGTTGAAAATGTTGTTCAGTCTTCCAAATCCTTAATGAATTTCAACCTACAGTTTCCATCAATTATTGATAGTATGCCATTGATATCTCCAATTAGTATTCTATTGTGTATTTCTCCTTCCAGTTCTATCAGTTTTTGCTTCATGCATTTTAGGACTCTGTTATTAGGTGCACATACATTTATAAATGTTGTGTCTTCCTTATGAGTTGACTCTTATTATTAAGCAATGTTCCTTGACTCTACTAATATTTATTCTGTTAAAGTCTCTCTTTTTGTGTTAAAAATATAGCTAGTTCTGTTCACTAATGGTTATCATTTGCATGGTATATATTCCTAATTTTTTACTTTCAAGTTTTGTGTTACTGAATCTAAATTGTGTCCTGTGCATATAACATATTTGAGCTTATAAGAAAAATCTAGCCTGACAATTTCTGTCATTTGACTGGATTGTTTGGTGTGTTTATATTTATTGTAACTTTTGCTGTGGCTTAACTATGCATCTACCCTTTTGCAATTTGTGTTCCATGGGTATTATGTATCTTTTTCTTTCTTCTTTCTTAGTGTCTTGTTTGTTTTAAATAGGTATATTTTAGTGTTCCATTGAATTAATATTTTTGTACTATTTTTTTGTGTTATTTTCTTAGTGATTCCTTTAGAGATTACAGTATGCAGTTTAGTTTAGCACAATCTACTTTAGATTAATAGATTAATTTTGTGAAATATAGAAACTTCATTCCAAACTAGTTTGATTTCCTCTCCTTCCTTTTGCTATCATTGTCATATATATCACATCTTTATATGCTGTAATTCCAGCAATACAGTTTTCTATGCAGTCAATAACATTATGTCAATAATTGTCCTTTTTGGTTGTGCAGAGTCTCTTTTAAATCAATGATAATTATGTTTTCTTCAACTAAAATTTTTATTTTGAATGCTTAAACTGTTATTGGTAAGCATTTAATTTATTTATATTTGCTAAGCATATATGATAAATATTGACAATCTTTACACCCATTTTTAATCTTTGGTTAATATTTTCCATTTCCAAAGATTCCCATGTTGCAAAAACTATAGGAACCTTTAGTGTAGAATAAGCTAATCTAGACATAGTGATTTTATTTACCTTTGAAAAAATTAATCTATTAGTACAGTTCTAAAGACTCCAATTTTTTTGTCTTTCAGAAAGTGAACACATTTTACTCAAATATCTCATTATGTAATATAAAATTGTTAGGCAGGAAAATAGACATGAGCAGGCTGGAAAGAGGATAGGGTCATTGAAGCTCCCTAGAAAAGACTAAGTTAACCAGTTAAAACTAGAAAGCCAGGAAAGACTCAGAGTTAATGAATTAATTAGTTAAAGCTCAGAAGGTCAGGAGCAGCTTGACCTTGAATGTTTGAACATTCCCCAGATAAGGAAAAGTATCTGAGCACAGCCCATGTCTTCACTGTGTCAGTTAGATCATTATAAGATTTACTCTAGCCTGCTAAAAGGCCCACCTGTAAACAGCATAAAAAAGACAGGGAGATCCCACTTTAAAGCCCAAATTGCATTTTAAAAAATTCTGGAAGTTAAGAAGTAAGATTCTTAACATACTGTTTAGCAAACAAATAATAACTCAGCCCACACTGGAGGACAGGACAAAGGGTCTTAATTGATATACCTCCAGACCAAAAATCTGGTATTCTAGGAAGAAATCAGCAGTAAATTTCTTATGTTAACTTTGCAGAATTACCTGGAAAACCAATCAAAAGAAAGATGTAATGACTCATCAAAGATGACCACTTAACAAGTCCACACCCCTAGCCCTTTGAAAATCCTCAACCGCCTATAAAACCCCAGACCCTAAAACCTTAAGGGCACACCTCTTCTCTGAGGTAGCCCACACTCCCCCTTCTGGGTGTGCACCTTTTTGCTTTAAATAAACCTCTCATAATATTTTGTCTCTGCGCTTTTCCAGTGGTAAGTGTCTCTGTTATTTGGCTTTTTCATTCTAATCACCTTATGCTCTGACTTCCCGGCGTCTCTGAACCAACTTTCCCCCCAACAAAATTATATGGCTTTGTAATTAGGCCTACAGAAATCAATCACTTCCTTTTTATATGATCTTGTCATATCGTCTTTCAGAACCATCTTCAAATGTCATATATTTTATTAACATTTCTTCGTTCAGAAGGACCTACAAATTCCTCTCCTTTCTGAATTTCTAAAAACTTACTGCTTTATTCACCTGGTTATTAACATGCTACTTAATTAGTAATCTTTCCTTTTATGCTCATTTTTCTCAGCATAATCATCATTCCCATTATTAGCACCATCATTATTGCTTACATTTACTCACTGTTTTCTAAGTATTTTATAGGCACTGAATCTTTAAAACGCTTTTTAAAATATAGATGTACATGGTATTTATCTAATACAAAATACGAAATAATACAAAATATTTAACAACTTGTAAATCATGGGCATTGGACAAGATGAATGGATGCCAGTCATAAAAAGCTGTTACAGTGATACTGATGGGCATTTGTGGAATGTCAGTCAGCAGGGCATTACTATTATTTTAATTGTGTAGATCTGTTCCTTGAAAAAATCCAGAGCGCTTAGTCTGTACCTGGTAGAAGGCTCTGAAAACAAAATGAATGAGAAAAACATGCTCCTCACTTTCAGGGAGTACATATACAAGTTGGGAAGACATAAGTAACAGGACCTTAGTTTCATCTTATTCCCAGGACTTTCCATAATGATTTCTGAATAGCAGACAGTCAAAAATAATTGAGATTGCTAGTAATTATAATGATGGCATTATTAGGAGTTAGGCAGGTTCCAGGAGTAGCCAGTTTCCATATAAATTGGTGTTTTGAAAATGTGCATCTGGGCCTGAATGGTAAGAACTGTTTTCTATTAAAGTGTCTAATCTCTGATGAATTAGCCAACATTAGAAATTGCATTAGAAAGAGCATGAAACCTGGTTTTCCAAGTGGATTCTATTTACCAACCACATTATTAGATAAGAATGCCTGCTGAGAAATAGTATTACTTCTTCAGCCTCCATTCATATTTATGAAGATAATGAAGTTTTGTCAAATAGTTATGTAAACTCATTAGAAATTTCATTTTTTGAAATATTGCTATAAATAACCATTAAATATTATTAGTAGGCATCTTCATTCTTATATAAACTAAAGTGATTTAAGTATTAATTAGATGTTCAGTAAGTAGTTAAACTAAATTAAAAATCCACTTCAAATTAAACCTAGAGGTACTAAAATATTACAGAAGCAAAAATACTGTTGTGGAAATAGCACAGCAAACTGCTATCAGGGCAGGGCCTAGTGTGGCAAATGTATTTTCAGGCACATCTTTATTTTTTTACTCAAGAAACATCTTTTTTTTTAAATATCTATTGTGCTAGGCTTAATGCTAGGCATTTCTAACCATAGGTCTCATATCATATGGGTACCCTTCCCTCTCTCCTCCCCACCCCCCCGCCTTCAGGACACTGATTCCTACAGATTTGGTGTCTTAGTCCTGATTTAGGAATGTTGTTGTATCATCACAGAACACTTATATTTTGGAAGATTTTCTGTTCTTTTTAATGTCTGAAGAAGAATGGCTCTATTCCATCCTTGAGTGGGAGAAACCCTGAGATTTGGAGTCAGAAGATCTTGATTCAATTCCTTGCTTTGCTGTTTGTTAGCTTTTGGACAGGACATTCTCTTGAAGTTCAATTTCTTTACTGCTAAGTGGGGAAAGTGATCAAATCCACTTAATTAACTTCTCAGAGGTACCATGGTGATTGAATGACATGTAACGTAATTATATGAAATGTAAAGCTAGATCAATGTATACCATGATTTAAATAGCATTATTTATTATGTTATTAAGTGCAATGATTACATGTTATTCAGTCAACGATCATCTTATTTTAATATCCCCCTGAAGTAGGCAATACCAGTCTTGTTCTAGATATGATGGAACTGAAGCTCAGAGATTAAGAGACTTGTTGAAGTATAGCAGCAGAATGAGGACCTAAAACTGGCTTTTTAATCCTAAAATCAGTCCCACTACTCTTAAGATGTCTACTCACCAAAGCATTTTTGGTTGAGTTAAGGGGTAGGAATTCTGGCAGGTGGCAGACAGTACAGCTTGTGTCTATGAGATTAAAAGTAGCTGAGGCACATGCCTTCTTCTAAGAAAACTTCATTTAAGAAAATCCCAAGGTATGGAAAACTAAAAATCAGAAGTTCATAATGCTTCTACTCAGAAGATTTTCCAAGGTGATATGACCAGAAGCATTTAAGAGGCTATTTTCTCTTATGTAAACTCACTTGCATCTGTGAACATGGCTGCCCTGTTCTGTTTCCTGTACATACTGCATACCATGAGGCTTTGACAGGTGAATTGCTTTCACTGTTGTGCACTGGTCCATCTCTGCTCCCCCCTGAGTGGGGAATACATTTTCTCAAAGTAGATCTTAGGTATTATATTCCCAGATCTAGGTATGGGGTGGTGAGGACTATATGAAACAATGATTATATTAGTATTTCTATTGTTGCTGTAACAAATTACCACAAACGTGGTGGCTTAAAACAGTACAGCTTTATTCTCATACTTCTGGATTTCAAAAGTCCAAAATCAATCTCACTGGTTTGAAGACATGATGCTGTCAAGGTTCTATCTAGAACTTGGAGGCTCTCTGGGAGAATCTGTTGCTTTACCTTCTTCATTTTCTAGAGATGACTGACATTCCTTGGCTCATGGCCCCTTCCTTCATCTTCAGTGCCAGCAACATAGCATCTTCTATTCCTTTTCTCTCTTTCCCAGTGCTTCCTTTGTCACCTCACCTTCTCTGCTTTCAACCCTCCTGCCTCCATCTTATAAGGACACATGATTATATCATCAGGCCCATCTGGAAAGTCCAGGCTAACATCCCCATCTCAAGAGCCTTAGTCACGGCTGCAAAGTTACTTTTGCCATATGAAGTTACATATTCATAGGTTCTGGTGATTAGGATGTGGACATTTTTGGGGGGTTAGGAAAACATTCTGCAGCTCACAATAATAGTTGATATTTTTATTTTTTCATTGCTTTTAAAGACTTTCAATTTGTATATAGAATTTTCACTTTCCACTATATGATAATGTCATTAAAAAAGGTTAATTATATTCTTTTTTTTCTACTAGTGAAAAGAGGACTCTGGTTTGTACCTTTCCAAAGGTAAATGGCAAGCCTCTGTCCCCCTGGGTGACAGCTTTTAGAAAACCTTATCTTGCTATTTGAATGAAGTACAGTGTACACACTGATGAGTTGTATAGTCATTTAGACATGATGAGTTTTATGCTGATTAGAATTATTTCTAAATGTACTATAAAAATAGATGTTTCATTCTTTACCATAATCCCAAACTATCTTAGATGGCATAGAATTAACCATTATAATGAATAAACAACAAATACGTTTTCTTAAAATCATGATCAAAATACAGTAGACTTTTCAAGGCTCTCTTACCATTGTTACAGATTAAAGGTAGATTCAGAATTTTTCATGTTTATCCTATAATAAGAGAAATAGAAAATAGATTTGGGAATGAAAGGGACACCACTTTACGTTGGTGCAATGCTTTATGTCATTGAGTTTTTTCCTTGTTTTTTTTGCTTAGTTTATCCTCAGGTGTAGCATATTTTTTCAGTTCTGGGTAAGACTGTTTTGAAATAAGAAAAAAGCATAAGCATAACCTGATCTTCACAGTATGCTCAGAACACATTTCCCATTGGGATTTGTATGTTACAGGGTGTCTACTATTTGAGACTTAATTTACAGAGCACAGTTTTCCATCTTGTGCCAATAACAAAGGTACTGTGTCTTTAAGGTAGGGCTACTCGTTCCTCCCTTGCCTTTGGCACTCTGGCTGAGGAGAATGGCTGGGCAGGCTGTTTAGATGGAATCCTGCTGATTTAGAGAGAAGATGCTCCTATGGCAAGGAGAGAGAGACTTCCCTTTCCTGGAATTTTTCTAACTCAGATCCTCGGATATACATGTTTCCCAATTCATGATATTTTCTTCTTAGGGCTAAAATCATCATCTGTACACGCATTGAGTTATTTCTCACAATGTTAGGTCAGTTTATGTGTGTTACTCCCACTATAAATTCATCATCATCAACTTCAAACAGTCTTATCATACTGGCAAACAATTTGCATATGTTGCCATAGTCAGTACTCTTCACATTTTATAAAAAAAAAAATTTACCATTTTCTTCCAATCTGTGACCTTTGTCAGCAGATACTTTGCTTAGAAAATAGAGGCCACCAGATGCACATTTTCCACAGTGATCTCACACACATCAGCTTCTTTTATTTTTATTGAAGTATAGTTGATATATAATATTATATTGGTTTCAAGTAAATAACATAGTGGTTCAGCAATTACACACATGAAGTCCTTACCCCAACTAGTGCAGTTACTCTCTGTCAACATAGGAAGATGTTACAGAATGATTGGCTCTGTTCTCCGGGCTGCCTGACCACCCTTATGACCAATTTAAATTAAAGCTGAGATTTTTGTGCCTCTTTATCTCCCTTTCCCTCCCCACCCACCCACCCCAACCCCTCCCCCATGGTAATGAACAATGCTCCCTAATTCTAGGCATCATTGTGATATTATTTTGTCTTTCTTCTGTAGGATCATAATAGTCCCATGATCTGCTTGTCCATTATCATTTACATAAGTCAAGTCTCAATCATCTTAAAAAGCAAACTAACTAACAAACAAACGTGGAGATTAAGAATGTGTGCTCTGAAGGCAGAAAATCATTTTCTGGCTCTGTAACTGGGCAGTTGATCTGACTTTGATATTTTGTGAGCCTACTTGTTCCTGTTAAAGTTGGATAATTATGTTATACTTCATAAGAATGTTAAAAAGAGTTAAATGAAATAATGTATATAAAGGGCTTAGAATAGTGCCTGGCATGTGGTTAACACTCAGAAAGTTGTAATTATTATTCCAAGTACCCAGCACATACTAAACACTCAGGAAATGTTGTTTGTTCTTCTTACCCAAATGCCCTCACATGGTCAGAGTAATTTGGAAATAAAGTTTATTCGTGTTCCTCTTCCTTGGCTTCTTATTGTCCTTGGGATACAGTCCCTGCATGACCTGCAGCCTCACCACCTCTCAGGCCTACTTCATGCTACTCCACCCATTTGGTGTCTATGCTCCGGCAATGCTGGAGCTAACTGAAGCTGCTTATTGTTTTTATTTTTATTGAAGTGCAGTTGATATAAAATATATTAGTTTTAGGTGTAAAAGATAATATACATATATACATTACAAAATGCTTACCATAAATGTAAGTTCTACCTGAAGCTCTTTAATATTTCTAAAGCATTTAAACAGCTGAGTAAGGACTCAGTCACTGCAGTACAAGCTATTATTTGCATCTTTACTACTGTTAATATCAGCAGGCTTTGCTAGTCTTCTCTGTCTTCCTCTGCTGCAAGCCACTCTCTCTCAGAATCTCCATAGTTAAAGCTGGGCTGGTTTCAACTTCTGATGGGCTCCCCAACTGAAAAAGTGCTTTTGTTTTCTTAAAAAAAAAACAAATAAAAAAAGAGAGGAATGATGATCTGTTAAGGAATTACATGTCTCTTGTAGATTTCAGGCTTTACTGATTTTTTTCTTAATTTGTTTCCAGTTTTTTGAGGTATAAGTGACTGTTAACATAGTGTAAATTTAAGGTGTACAATGGGGTGCTTTGCTATACATATACATTGTGAAATGATTACCACATAGGGTTGGTTAACACATCCATCACTTCACATGTACTCTTACTGCCCCTATACCTGGTGCATCGCTCTCTCCCGTTTGCCTGACTTACTGAATTACTGCTTATCCCATAAGACATTATGGCTCAGCCATAAACTCTTACCTGGAAGCTTCTCTCTTCCAGTAGCTGTGAAATATCCCTCTAAATGTATTTATATCCCTCTGGGTTTAACTCCATCAAAGTATGTATCATATCATATGGCATCTGGATGTTTCCCTTACTAGACTTTAAGTAAACTGAAGAAAAAAAATATGGGCTTTCTCCTCTTTGCAACCCCTCCTTCTAGAACAGGGTCTAACACTTAGTATTTTCTGTATCAATGCTTATAGAATGAAGTAAGTAATAATTCAGTATTATGATGAATAAATAAATTAATCAATCATGAGTTAAAAAAAAAACAAACCTAAAGGGGCTGAGTATAGACAAAGACTAAAGAGAACAGGAATTCATCATTTCCAAAGCTTCCATCCACCCTTTACTCTGAGTCAACCTGTGTTGGACAGTTTCACAGTGACCGCCGCCATCCCAGTCAAATGGAATTCCCATTAAGCCACTCAACAGTGTTTATGAAGGTTACTCCTGATTTCTCAGAATTTAGAAGTTGTAAAAAGTGTATGTCCCCTATAGAAGCAAATGCTTTCTTTCCAGGGTCATAATCTCCCAGTGGTTTGCTAGTAGGGATTTTATACCATTATGTGAATTCTTCATTCCCTTTTTTTTCTGGTTTAAAGGCTCATAAGGACACCTATTTGTTGGGAAACATTAAATTGAGTAGGGTATAATTGCTATCGCATTCTGCCAGATTTTCTCCAGGACCTTAAAGCAGATCTATAATATTAACCTGAGGTGGCAAAGGGAAGCAATTACTCTGATGATCCAGGCCAGGAAAGCATAGCAGAAAACAAAGCCAGCTGTGCATTTTGAATTAATTCTGAAGAGCTCAAAAGAAGCAGTGAGATAGCAAAATTTCATGCAAAATTTTGTAGCTCCAATCTCTTCTAATTAAGAAAATCTGCTTTATGAGGACCTGGAAGATTATGGTATAGCTGGAAGCCAAAAATGCCTTTCTCCCTTTCTCTTCTCGCCCATTATGGCAGGTCTTAATGGAGCTTCTCCTCATCCTCCTTTCCTCCTGTTTCTTTCTTTGTCTCCTTTAAATAAGTAAACCCCAAGTAAAACTCATTCAACTAATACAATGTGAATAGGAAATGTTAGAAATGATCTCCAGTGATTATCCCCTCATCCACCTCATGCAAAATTGCTTTCTGGCATTAATTACACGGTGAGACCTCAGTGATGTCTGACCAATTCTGACCATGATGGACTCTACTGGGAGTGAAAAAAAAGTTTTTGTTTTCTTTGTCAAACTTTCCATTAAAAAAATGACGGTAATGGTGATCTAGCCTATGGAGACTTTTTGTGGTAACTCCCTTTTGGTTTTACGGTTTGTTAATGAGACACAGGGGAAAAGATGGTGGTGGATCTCTGTGGATAAAGGAATAAAGCATTTCTTAGAGCTTGGGGTGGATGAGGTCCTAGCACGAGTCACTCTGAAAATGTGCTCGCTGAAGAATAAGCTGGTCCTTTATTGATGGTGAGCTCTGAGCTGCCTTTTAAGGCTGAAGAACTTTCCTGTTGTCTTCTTACTTGTCCTAGATTCTTGTTGCTGTACTTTTTTTCTTTACAGGGAGACATTTATTTTGAACTCAGGTAAAACATTAGCTGTAGTTAAAACTGATATTTAAGCTATACATCAATAATTCCTTGAATACCATTGGGTAGAATCTGTTATTGCTAAGAAATTTGTCATTCATGAGTTCTTTTTAATCCCACTGTTGATGGAATTGTGCTCATATATTTATTTCTTGTTAAGAGAGGGGTAGATTTTCAATGAGACAACTAAGTGATACATTTTTATGTAGGATGGTTAAAGGATAAGATTTCAGTATATAATATATTGTATCCTTTCAAATTGTGTATTAATAAAAAATTTTATTGAATTGACTTTTGATTTCAAAGAGCTAAAATAATGATTTATTATTAAAATTAAGCTGTATCATGTTTTAGAAATAACATAAGCTTTATGCAAACAACTGGGTGTTAATCCTGTTCTGCTGTGTGACCAGTAACAAGTGACTTTTCTTTCTGAGCCTCATTTTTATTAATGTAAAGTGGAAATAATACCTACCATGTCTCAGTCTGTTTCACAGGGCTATGGTACAGACCAAATGCAATTATGTTTGCAAAAATATGTTTACATAGAGTTATTATTATTATTTCAAATAATAAAGATAAATAGATCATCTGGTTTGAAGAACTGCAGTTACGTTTTCAGGAAACAAATTTAAAACAACAAGCTTAGATCCTAAAACATGGCCTGAGACAATAGTTCACAATCACAATATAGGTTGGTCACGGGGATGGTAGTGCAGCACAGAGAATACAGTTAATGATTCTGTGAAATCTTATACGTTAATGACAGTGACCACACTGGAGGGCGTGAGGACTTGATAATATGGGTAAATGTTGAGCCACCTTGCTGTGTATTTGAAACCAACATAAGATTGTATATCAATGACACTTTAAGAAAAAAAATGGTATATATATATGTGTGTGTATATATATATATATATATATATATGTGTGTGTGTGTGTGTGTGTATACACATATATATATACTCGGAAAAAAACAAAAACAAAAATATGGCCGGGACCATTTGACATCCTAGAGTTGTGAATCAATGGTTGGTTCAATTTATTAAAATATACCTTGGGGAGAAATTATTTTTGCTTGACTCTGTGGAGATTACAATCCCTTTTTTCAAGGAGTTTATGATATAGCTGTTGCTCGGGAGTGAGCTTATTTCCCCCAAATAATAACAAAATAATGTAAGATGAAAATGTAATAATAACAGTACAGAAACTGGTTTAAAACCAAACATCTTCATAGTTTAGTCTCTATTTGGAATAATGCAGTAAAATAAATACCAATCTGGCAAACAAGAATAATTGAAAAGCACCTCAAAGCTTTATTAAAAGCCTCTTGTAGAATATCAGAGGGGATCCAATTAATGACCTTTGGCAAAGCTCTAATAATCTTTCATTGTCTATCTCTCTTTCCGACAAACTCCCTAGTTCACCTCTCCTCATCTCCCTCCTTCTCTCATAAACCTACAAACCTCTGTCTCTGACCAAGAGCAGAGTTCTCTTCCAACTTTCTTTTTGTCTCCACTCTTACATTTTTATTATGAACATCCATTTAGTATCTGTGGTTTCTTTAGTTTACTTTCTTCCTTTCCATCATCTCTCTCTCTTCCTCACTATCAAATAAGGTTATTTCTTGCTGAATCCAACTGATACTGAAAAACAAGCATTTTGATGTCCCTCATGGATTCCTGAGGCCTTATACTTCTTTAACACTGGAGTTAACTCTCAGAATGCATCTAAACCAAAGTGGTTGTATGATATTCTTCCCGCAGGTTGCCATGAATCACTGTGGTTAACCTCCTGTCTGATGAATTTGGAACTGGCTTGGGACAAATATAAGGATAGATGAGGCTACAGTCAGATTTAATCAAGTTATGAGGTCTTCCTAAATGGTTTTTGTGACCAATGATAAATCAACTTATTCTGAAAAATGAAGATGAAATACAGTCTCTGGAGTCATGTTTGCTCTCTAAGGGAGGCATCCTTGTCCAGTTCAGTGTAGAAACCTATAAGAAAAGCTGTAGAATATTTAATTTCCCAGTGGTATTTGTTTTCAAACTTGCTTCATGAAAGCATAAGCATTATGTTTGCAATAAAATTATGCTGTATTTGCACAGTAAAATCAAATAAGTAATTTTGTTTAATTATATAATTTAAACAACAAAAATATTTCATTTTAATCTTTTACTCATCTACACGAACAAGGCTTAAATTGTCTTAATTTACCTAATCCTGTTCAGTGTTTTGAGTCACCTCTAATTTTACTTTTTAAAAAGTGCTTTTTTACTCTTAAAGACATGAAATGAGATTCACAAATCATATGCCTCCATAATATATATGGCAAATATATTTGTCACATACATGTTTGTCAAAAATATATTCCATGACAAATATGATAATGCTATATTAGCTAGTGGAGCAACTTTCTGGGTTGCTGTGTGGACATATACAACAACACAAATTGGAATAGAAGGGAACCTGTCCCCTGTTGGCAGAGTCACTCCAAAGGAATGGAGAAATTAATGTCATTCCAGCAGGTGTAATACTGAATTGTTTCAAAACCAACTCATAACTGATGCCAAGTAAAAGCACTGTGTACCCATTAAGATATGGCATAATTGAAGAAATGAAGTACACTTGAAACCTTAAAAAAAAAAAGACTTGATTTTAAGAGTTATTATAAACTCCTTAATTAAGACAGTGTGGTATAGGTGAAAAGATAGATATGTAGATGAATGGAATAGAATGTAGAGTCCAGAAATGGACCACAAGTATGGTCAATTGATTTTTGGTAGTTGTCAAATCTATTAAATAGAGAATGAATAATCATTTTTAAATGAGGTGTTGGACCAATTGTATGTATTTGCAAAATATGAACCTTGGCCTCTACATCACAGGTTATGCAGATATAAACTTATAATGGATCATAGACCTAAATGTAAAACATCAAACCATAAAACTTACAGAAGAAAACATTAGGAAATGTGCATGCCTTCGGGTTAGAGAGTTTTAGATATAACACTAAGAGCACACTCCATAAAAGAAAAAAATGATACATTGGACTTCATAGAAATTTGAGTTTTACTTTGTAAAAGTTACTTTTAAAAGAATGAAAAAGACATGTCACAGGTATTTACAAATCCTATTTTCAACAAACAGTTTTCATCCAGATATTCTCCATAAAACAACAGCAACCTAGTTTTACAAATGGAACAAAGATACACATTTTACTAAAGAAGATATATGAATGACATATAATTATACGAAAAGATTTTCAATATCATTAGTCATTAGGGAATTGAAAAGGAAAACCACAGTGAGGTTTCACTATACACCTTTTAGAATGGCTACTTATAAACAAAAACAAAGGAAGAAAATTTGACAACTCCAAGTGCTAGCAAAGCTACTCAATTTCATAACTTGCTGGTAGAAATGCAAAATGGTATAGCTACTTTGGAAAACATTTGACTTTTTCTTTAAAAAGTTAAGCATGCACCTACCATATGACCCAGAAATCTCACTCCAAAAGAAATCAAAACTTACATTGCACAAAACTGGTGTCTGAATGCTTATAGAATTTTTATTCATAACACCTAATAAGTGGGAACAAGTCAGGTGTCATTCACTGGTTAATGGATAAACAAACTGTGGTATGTCTATAAATGAAGTACAACTCAGAAATTACAAAAAAAAGTTCTGGAGAATCTCACAGTGTCAGAAAATGCCAAAGTATTTGAACAACAACATAAAAATAATGTAGGTATGTTGAAAGGGCACCAAGCAACACCTAATAGCCAAAGGTGGAATAATTTTTGTTACAAATTAAATAAATGGTACTAGATTATAATCCAAAGAATAATATGAATATCTTTGAGTAAAAACTGATATAAAGATAAGTGGGAGATTAAATAAATGGGGGAGAATGGACAATTCTTCCTTACAGAAGAAATCCTATTAATAAGTAGAAGGAATGAAAGAAATACAAAATCCCCATTAGACCACCATGTTAATTATAGCAGCAGGCAAAATCCAAAAACTGATGCCAAAGTTAATGGATAAGGCTTTAAAGATAAAGAGTATATATGCATAGCTTCAAAGTATTTTCCATGAAACATATATTAATTACAAGGAAAAAACTAAAAATGGTAACTTTTCATGGCAGACACTACCTCAACCAAGTGATCAAAATGAACGTTGGTAGAACATGAAGTATCAACATCATGCACCTCCAGATAAGATGAAGAAAGGCACTTCACCTCTGTGACAGTCCTTCCAGTGATGCAAATTATGAGACCTTTTATAAAATAACTGACCAGTATTCTTCAGGAGTCTCAAGATTATGAAAAACAAAAGCCTGAGGTCACAGATTGGAAGAGATTAAGGAACCACAAAGACTAGTTGCACTGAGGGTCCTGGGTGGTATCCTGGTGCAGGAAAAGAACATTAATGGAAAAGCTGGTGAGATCCAAATAGAGTCTGTAGTTTAGTTCATAGCAATGTACCAATGTTACTTACAAGTTTTGGCAAATGTGCTGCATGCATTATGTAAGGTGTTCTCTTTGGGAAAGGCTGCATTATCATTCAAACACTCTGTGCTACTTCTATAACTCTTCCTTAAGCTTAAAATTACTATTTTTTAACTTAAAAGGAGGTATAAAATACTCATAATCTTTATATTAGTATTTCCTTTTCTAGGCATTGCTTCAAAATAAATAGCCTAAAGGGTTACTATCTAGCAAGAGAGTTATTCGAAAATAATACAAGTATGCAATCAACTCCATAACAAGATAATGTGAAAATGGTTTAAGAATCAGGAGAAAAACTAAGTGAAAAATGTGAGAGACATCATTAAACTTCATGGTGCCAAATGGAAGTAAGGGCCACCTCACCACCAAGATTCTGCCCAAGATTTCATAAGGCTTTATTTTAATCAGTCAGCTGCCAGGTCAAAATACAGTTACATTAGGTTTGGTTTTATAAATAAACCAATAGGAAGTCCTGAAAAGAAAGAAGAATTAGAAGAAGGTCTCAAGCAGAAAGCATCTATGGGAAGGATATCACAGATCCAAATAGAATAAGGAACAAGCCCCTCTGAGAGGAAGCATATCCAGTCGTGGGTTCTGAAGTTATTTCTATTAGGCCATAGATCTTGGCATTCGATCTTATATTTCTTCAGATGTGGCATATTTGCTTTCCTTTTATAGGTTTGATAAATACAAAATATGTCCTAGTGTGTCACTATTTTATTAAATTATTTAAAAAATGTCAAAACAGAAATACTACATAGAACAAAAACATGGGTTCCTCTTGTGTATTGGTCCTAACAACTCCTGACCCTACCCCTTTCATGCCACTGTTTCCAGGCCCAGGCCAGGAAACTTCAGCCAAGAAAGCTACTTGGAAAAGGATACTGGGATCATGATATTTGGATCCTGATATCCAAGTATCCCAAGATGCCTTTGAGTGGTTCTATTGTGTAGTTTTTGTGCAAGTAGAAGGCTGCCACTCAAAATGACAACAAACATTTATTTGTTATTTACTGCAAATATGGGCTTCAGTTGTGCCTCCAGGTATGATGAGCAAGCAAGGTGAAGCTGACAACTGAGAAGACGTCCAATTGCAAAGAAAGGCGGGACTGGCTGCCACTCTTTGAAATACAGCTTGGAACAATAAATAGTAGAGAAGAGTGGGAGGAAAGATGGCTAACGGAAGGATAATACATCTTTTTGTAGTAGATAGGATCACAATCTTTATCCTTACCAGAAGGAGATCTGATTGAAGAAATATCATCAATTACCGACTTCCCTAGGTGAGAAACTGAGCTTTTTGTAGGATAAATGCAGCTCTTATGAACCCAAAATACCTGGGTTGAGCAGGAATAAGCTAAGGTCACCTCATTCAATGACACATTGATGGTGTCTCGCTGATTTCATGGGGTGGGCGGAGTGGAGTGTGCAAGTGCCTGGTTAATGGAGAACTGTGGTATGATTAATAAATGTATGTCTGTATGTCTGTATGTATATATACACATATATGTATGTGTGTGTGTGTGTATACATATATAAATATGTGTGTATATGGTCTTTGCCCCTAACTCCTGGTACAGATATCCCCAAATCCTTGGAATCTCCTGATTAACAAAAAAGTCTTTTGTATGCTAATGAGATGACTGGTGACTGAGACTTCTAGATAGGTTCTAGATATGGGCTGGTGGTCAGAAAGACCAAGCCATGACTGAGGGTTGGAACTTTCAGCTCTCCTGTGCATTCCAACCTCTGGAGTCAGGACAAGAGTTGCAGGTTGAGTTCAATGACCAATGACCAATGATTTAATCAATAATGCCTAAATAATAAAACCTCTATAAAGAATCATAAGCAATGGGGTTCCAGGAACATATGCTAGTTGGTGAGAACATCAGTGTACTGGGAAAGGTGACATATTCAGAGAGGGAATGGAAACTAGGCATCATTCTCCCCCATCCAGTACTTGACCTATGTTTCTCTTCCATTTGGCTGTTCCTGATTTGTATCCTTTAAAATAAACCGGTAAACATACATAAGCTGTGTTCCTGAGTTCTGTGAATCATTCTAGTAAATTATTGAAACTGACAAGGGGATTGTAGGAACCCTGATTTATATCCAGTTATCAGAAGTACAGTGGCCCTACCTTTCCAGAATTGTGACTGGTGCCTGAAGTCGGAGCAGCCTTGTGAAACTGAGTCCTTGCTCTGTAAGGTCTGCACTAAATAGGAACTGGTGTCTGAATTGAATTGTTGGACACCCAGTTGGCGTCGGAGAATCTGAAAAAGAACATATCCTTTCCCTAATCTGGTTACCTGGATTTTAGGTTGTTCTGTTAGTGGGAGAAGGAGAAGAAAAATTTACTATTAAAGGAATTAGTAGGTATACTGATCACATTTGTGGGAGTATCAGACAGAACTTAAAAAGGCACAGCCACTTCCAGAACCAGCAAAAGAACCAGCAGGATGCATCTCGCTCCACCCACTCCTACTTTCCCTCTTGCTGTATTTTTCTGGGTGGTGAGAGACCAGTGTCTACCTTGTTAAAGCCTCGGAGTGCTTCTTGGATATGCAAGTTGTAGACATCAGTAATCTGTGGAAGGAAAAGAGAAAGAATGTAAGGAAATGGGGTTTTTCTCATAGATGGAGGTAAAGATTTGGAATAAGAATGTGAATGTGGAAGGCATATGAATTTGAAGTCAGAGGAGCTAGATTAGGAATCGGAGAAGTATCCTCAGAGGAACCCGTTACCAGGGTCTGATGTCCTCAAGTCTTCTTTTTTAGATATTCAAAAAAATTCACATTAGAGCCTTAATTTTCTTTCTTCTTTATTGCAAATCTTCAGAAAATATTTGCATATAGCTGCTTGGTCTTAGGGAGATGCTCTTTTTCATCTCTTCCTGAGTTCTTTGTGGAGAGAGACTCTGAACAATTAACTGGATTATAAATTGGAATTCCATGTGAGGAGACCTGTCCCTGGTGGAGCCTGGAGTGGATAAACAGATTCATGATGTCCAAGGAAAGGAAGCTGAAAGAGATGCATAAAGAGGGATTCTGCTGATCCAGTAAGCAAGCGGGTGTGGTCCTCTCAAAGAGAAAGAGACAGGACTTAGTGGATGTTTGTGTTATACTTGTTTTTCATGTTTTGCTGAGGCATTTTACCATGTTTATTCAGAAGTTTTTCGGGGTTATTTCCCTGGTTACGAAGGGCCAGTCTTAAAAAGGAATTTAGAACTTGCCATCATAGTATTTGGAAAGACCCGTGCTTTGAATATTTGTGTATATGTGTGTTAAGTGTATGGGTCAGGCTTTCTTGAATATATTTGGGGACTACCAAAGGGGTCAAGAGGGCCTAAGTGTATAAAGTGAGGTTGGAGGGGAATGTATATATGTGTATTTGCATCATATGCTTGTGTATGTGTGTGTGTGTGTGTGTGTTCTCAACCAAGTATCTCTGTCTTATTGTCCTACTTGGCATAAATTTTACTTTAAAATTGGAGAAAAAGAATATATGACAGATTGTAATAGATGGGTTGACTTCTAGTTAGTTCAGTTCTAAACTACAGAATATTCAAATGGTCTTTTTCTGGTGGGAAAGTGAGGGAATTCCTGCAAGTTGAAAATTTCATAAAAATTGATTCTGATATGAATATCTTATCTTTCTGAGTTCTTATAAATTATCAGGGCCAAGAACACACCTTACATATTTCTATTATATTTCTGTTATCCATACACTGAACACATAATAGAACCACATTTAATTAATTAACAAGTTGTCTAAGTTAATACTAAGAATTATTATATAAACAGAAGACTCAGATAGTCAATATTTTACAGTGATGAATGAGGTTTTTAAAAGTGTGGGTGATATTTCTTAGAAAATCTAGGTTTACAACTAGTTGGGTGCATAAATTTGTTTGTGTGTAAAATTGAAATTGGGCTGATAAAATTAATACAATTCATGTTCAGCTTGCTCCTGAAGTTTGCATCACCCAAAAAGCAATAGAAAATGTAGCATCTAAATTAAATATGAAGATAAATTAGAGATTTATAATTTAATTTAATGGAGTAGTCAAGAGTGTCTGAAGAAGTCTAGACTATTACTTATTTCCTGGAACATAATCCTCACTGAGCTGATGTTTCTAGTGAACCAGAGCCAGGAGTCTAGAGACATACAGCCTCATCTGAATTTCAGGTCTGCCACTTACCAGCTATAAGACCCTGGGCAAGTTTCCTAACCTCTCTGTATCTAGGTTTCCACTCCACAAATGAGGATAATAAAAGCACCTACCTCTTAGGATAGTTGTGAGGATTAATGGATTAATAGATTGATTAGTTAATGGACTGAAATTAAACTTAACTACATGTTAAGTGTGTAGAGATGAGCCTGGCATATATTAAGTGATCAAAATGTTATTTATGAAGGTGATTGTACTCCTTTCCTGTTGCTCCTATAACAAATTACCAGAGATGCTTAAAACAAGACAATTCTATTATCTTACTATATTACACTAACACATCACAATATTACCGTTTTTATCCAGCTGGGGCTAGAAGTTTGATACAGGTCTCATGAAGCTAGAAACTGAAGTAGTCAGAGAACTGTTCCTTTCCGTAAGCCCTGAAAGAGGATCTGTTTCTTTGTTCATTGGTATTGGCAGGATTCACCTCCTTGTGGTTAGACCATCTAGGTCTGTGTGTGGTCCTGTTGTATATAAGCAAAGGGCCACTGCTAGTTTCTAAAATCTTCTACACTCCTTGGCTTCTGGCATAACCCTTTTCCCATCTTCAAAGTCAATTAACACAGATCAACTTCTTGTCATATGGCATCTTTCTGCTCCTTCTTTCATGGTTGCATATCCCAGCCAGGAAAAGATCTTCACTTTGAAGGACTCCTGTGATTATGTCGGGCCCACTCAGATAATCCAGGATAATCTTCGCATCTCAGAGTCCTTATCTTCAATCACGTCTGGGGAGTTCCCTTTGCCATTTAAGGTAACATATTCGTCTGTTCTGGAGACTGTTCTTGTAAATCCTTCCAGAACAGAGGGGTCATGATTCTGCTTTCTACAATGGTGATAGCTTTGCAGTTGAAGGAAAGATCTGAGAATCAGAAATCATTGCATTTGTCAGATGATCTGCGGGGAGATTATTCAGTTTCTGTATATATTTCAAAGTGAAAGGGAGGAAGTGACCATCTACCCTGGAATCTCTGCCTAGGGAATTTTTTTAAATGCTTTTTTATTAAAAAACTTATAAAATGCTCCGCTAATTATCAATTTTTGAGATAAAGACATGAAATGGAAAAAAAGTGTGTATAGGAGAGCTTTTGGCTATTATCAAAGAAGACTAGTAAATAAAGCAAATTCAATCTTACTTTTTAATGAAAAATTATTTATTACCTAAATATGTTAGTGTGCATTTTGACTTTCCAAAACAATGGATAGTATTTCCTTCCTGATCTTATCTGACTGTGGAAAGTCTTAAAAAATTTATTTCCTAAGGAATTCTGAATTAACCTTGGAATGTAATGGTCCAGGCACTTAGCCTTCTAGCAGGACTTGGCCAGCGGTGTGGACGAACTCTGTCATTGCTGAGAAGGCAGATGTACAAGGAGACTCGGGACATTCAAGTGTTGTGTTATCTATAATATCCTCTTAAAACTTTTTATTTCAATAGATAGGAAGCATTTGGTACCGCTGAGCACAGTCCAACCCTTCTGTATTGGTTAAATCATAATAATTATTACCAGTGTCTAATATTTTGTACGTATCTAATACAGGCACTGTGCTGAGGATTTCATGAGTATTATTTCATTAACCCTCATTAACACTTATGAGGTAGGTGCAATGATTTGAAGAAACTGAGACTGAACAAAGTTAATATAGTAAATATTGGGTCTGGATATCAGACTTCGCTATGTTACTTCACAGTGGGTCCTCTTATTTTCTGTGCTCTGCTGCTGCTCTAAATATGGTTATAAATATAAAGCATACTGTTCAGTAAATGTAAAGGCGGTCTTTTTATTTGGAAATGGACAATCTGAGAGGTATGTAGTCATATCTAGATGCACACTATATGGGGCAATCACAGCTTCTCTGCACACACCCATTTCCATGAGAAACTGCCTCACTACCAAAAGCCTCTGCTGACTTTCTTATACTACTCCTTGTCTCTCTTTACACTCGATCTCTGCATATGCATACATACTTATACCATATAGATTTCTGACCCCAAAATAACCAGTTTATGAACTAGCACAATCCAATGAGATTATATCTTGAGACACTGAACTGAGTCATCTAGGAACTGAGTTACATTAAGGGGTCACCAGAAAAAGGATCTCCTGTGAGGACCCTTACGGAGGGGAGGAGGTGCCTTCTGGAAACGGCATTTGAAGCGGGTTTCTTCTCCAAAACCCAGGGGACTGGAAAACTTGCATACAAAGGAGTCTTGAGATCTGTTGGAGAATAAAGATTTCTAGAGTTGGAGATGGAGAATGTATATAGTCCTTGTGAAATGATCAGAGTCCCGTGTTGACTGGAAAATCTCCACTAATTAGTGAGAATTGCTTGGTTGCTGGGAAAGGTTGATTCATTGAGATGCCATTGCATGATTAAAATATCTTGTAAAGTCTTCAAATTCCCTTTGATTTTATTTGCTGAGCAACCTTCTGATCTTAATTTGCTTTCCCACAGAGGTTTCTCTGACAGGTGGTGAGCATGCTTTCTGGCTGACAGGAATATGACTCACCTTGAATTGATAAACTGTCATTCTGATGTATAAATCAATTTCTCCTCAGGGGGTTTAAGGGGAATCATCAGGTTTGGTGAACTAGTGGTTAAGGACTCTGAGCCCTTTGAGATGAATGGCCTGATCCAGTTCACCTTGGAGGCCTGAGCTGACAACCAGGCAGGCATGTGCAAAATTTGGTTGCTAATGAATTCTTTAGCAAATGTGGGATGAGTGCTTCCTACATTCTAGCAACTGCTCTAGATGTCAGATGGCCTGCTGTAAACAAAGCAGAAGTGCCTCTGGGCTCACAGAACTTAAATTTCAGAAAAAAGAGGTAGACAATAATTTGTGAAAGTAAAGAAATAGACATATAGGTAAACAAATAAATCGATATTAAAGTATCAGGTAGTGATAGATGCTATCAAGAAAATTAAATTAGAGTGATATTGCCAACTGGGTGGCAATTTTCTGAGCAGTAGAATAGTGAAGCAGTTAAAATAATGAATTTCAGATATGGGATCTAATGTATTTCCAAGTCTGACCTTAAGCATTTTTCTTAGCCTCTCTGTGCCTTAGTTTCTTCATCTGAAAATGAGGTTCATAACTAAAGGGTCTAGTTGTAATTTTGTTATTGATATTAAATGAGTCAATGTATGTAAGACATTTAGAATGGGGCTATGCACATGGTAAGCGCTATGAAAGTATTGGTTGCTATCGTTACTCCTATTTTTACTTACAGATATTTAGTCGAGATTTGAATGAGCAGAACAGCAGAATCAGGCAGGACATCTCAAGCAGAGAAGGAATCTCGTCCAAAGGCCCAAAGACAAAAAATGCAGTTGACAAGTGAAGGATGGGACTGAAGGCTGGTGTGGCTAGAGTGTGATAGAGGATGGAGGAGTGGTCAGAGAGGTGGTAAGCTACACTGGGTGAGCAGGGCTCCTAACTGGTGGAAGAGGCTTGCTTTAAAAAAACTTACACTTGTATTGCTTGGAGATGACATAGAGGGTTGTGGTGTGAGAATAAAAGCAAAGAGACCAGTCCTGAGACTATGTAAATAACCAGGTGGGAGGATGTATTATTCCCACCTCAAAACCAACATGTATAGGGAAGTTTACCTTGAAGCACCTCCCCAGTATGTTATTGTATATTGAGCAGTAAGAGGGAGAAGAGAAGCAGACAAATCCCTGCCCTGCTGGAACATTCATTACATCATAAATCTCAGCTTTGACCAAGAAAGTTTTCCCTTGGGCATCCACACTCCTTTTCCTGAGACCCATCCAAAAACAAGTATACCCAGGGTTGTAATTTCTCTCTTGTTCAAAGATGCTTAGAGCATACTGATGCCATGCCTCCCATTTGGAAGGATCTTTCATCATTTCTTCAATCTGCAGAATGATTGCTTAGTTATCAGGTCTGGATTTTGTCATACCACTATCGTGATAGATAAAAATGCATGAATTTATGTCTTGATCGAGTTAGCTATGTGCACACAGTATGTCACTATTAGTATAAGAAGGGAGTTGATTGGTTTTCCACTCCATAGCTCATCTGTTCTCATGCACTCGAGCTACAATTTGCGTAGCTTTGTTTAGCTGGAAAGACTTCTGACTAGATGAGGTCAAGTTGACAGATTTCTCCAGGTATGTCTAACAGGGAATCAAGGTGATTTTGCTTTCTTCCTTAAATGAACAAATCTGGAAACTAGTCTCATTCCACTTAGTGTTTCTAAAATTGTCCTGAAATCTAAAATCAGATTTTTCAAACTTTTGGCCTATCTGCCTGTTTATTTAGATCCCACCAAGTGAGAACTCAGCTCTCAAACTGTTCAATTCTGATGGTTTTCTTTTCCTTCACACCTAAAAAAAGCAGTGGGAAGAGAGATGTTGATTTACTCTTTTCCCTCTTAATAAGAAATAAACAATTTGAAATAGTCTGATTTTATTCCACTAATTATTTCTGGGGATTATTTTCCTGTTGGACATAATTTTTCAAGAGTCTAAACATTTCCCAAAAAATTGTTTAAATATATTTTAAAATATAAGAAGAGAATATGTCTTAAAGTTTCCTCTCTGGGGAAATGTGGCAAAAGCTAAAGAAGGCTGAAACTGTCTTGTCTCCCTGAATCTCCTCTTTACACAGATATTATAGGTCTAAATAAACAATTAGAAATTAATTTATTTAGTTTTCTCTCTTTTGAGGTTTTCTTTAAAACTAATGGCATGAAGAGCTAATTCCTATCAACCTAACACATCACCTTATTCTGACAAGTAGGTGCAGACATTGTAGGGAAGACTTGGTTAAAGCATCGAGCTGGATAAGTAGCATTCAAAGAAAAAGAAAATAGTGAAACAAAATAAGGGTGAGAAAAACACTTGTCCTCCTTTATCATGACAGTGGTTTCATTTCCCAAAGGGTGACCATCATGTATACCCCACTAAATTTTCCAGTCCACAGGTTTAAGCTGAGCCATACATATGACTTTCTTTGTTATTGAAAAAGGCTTCCAACAGTCAGATGAAGCTTGAATCATTGCCATGATCTCTGTCAGGACCACTGCACTCACTAAGATATACTGATTCTTCAGCAAAACCTAAACCAAAAACTCCATTCTGAGAAAACAAACAAATACGCAGACAATCCAGTCAAAGTGGGCAGAGAGTGAGAAGAAAGACAATTGGAGCCTATCAATACTTAAGTAGGAATTGCCCTCTGTGACTTGCCCATTGGAAGGATGGGGTGGACCCCTGCCACCTGCAGTAAATGCTACTGAGAGCAATGAGGGAATCTCTGAAACGTTCTGATGAAAACACACAGAACACTGGACTACTGCTTCGCCCTCAAGTAACATTAACCCTGCAACCCACATGCTTTAAGCCGCTGTAACTGTTTATTGTTGTCAGAGCAGATGGATCGGAAGATGCAAATACAGTCTGTTGTTTTAAGGCACGCAGGCCTGTGTGCATGTGCACAGACACACACACACACACACATGCACACACAGACACCAAGGCTCCATGTCGTGCAGCCTATTGACCTTTGCAACATCAAGCTGCTAAAATACACATGCTTATTTTAGGTGAGCAACTCATCTGCTTGACTTCCAGTGGGAACAGTTAATCATACTCCAAAGTCTGTTTAATTTCTGGTTTGATTCTGAGCTCAGTTTTACATGTTTACTGCAACCTGAATGTCCTAAATAGCCTGAAAACTTTCTCCCTAGAAGATACTCTGCTCACCCTGAGAGACAGCAATGCATGTCTCCCATCCTGTTCTCTCTGCCATTCTTTGGAAGCAGTGCAGTAAATTAGCTGGATTACAAGTTTAGATTCATATCAGACTGTGAGGTGACGACTGTCCAGAAGGTGTGTCATGTCGACTCTCTGAGATTCTGGCAAGTATGACCTACTGACCCCTAAAGGTGACAGGCAGCGACCTTTTTGCATTAGTGTTGTTGGGCAAGGGAATAGGATATTTTGATAATTTTCATGACATTGAGCCAATGCAAATCTCAAAGTCAAAAGGAAACAGAGACTCATGTCATTTATTGACTATAAATGATTCTAGAGCTAGAATCTAGTTATTCAGCAAATACAATGACAAAAGAGTGAAACCATAAACTTATTTGTCCCTAATATGCATCCAGTGCTTATATGCAAGGACTCTGCCAGGTGCTCTTTGACAGCTGAATGGACAGGCACTGCTCTGGCCTTGATTTAGCTTATCTTGGGTGAAAACATGGTACTTAATACCAAAAAGCTCACAGTGTGAGGGAAATAGACTTACATATAAGTAACCATGAGGTTCATGTGGCCCACACGAGCTCACAGACTCTAGGACAGACAAGTAGGGGCTTTGGGGTGGTACCATCAGACCTGAGCTCCAAGGGGCAGGTAAAGCCACAATATGTTGGCTTTGAAGGAGAAAACTCTCAGTGAGGGTACAGACATATATAAAATTCTAAATCTAGGACAGTACAGAAAGAAGCTTTATTTTAGTAGGGACAGAAGACCTTGTCAAGAAAGCAATGGAAGAATAATAAGTTAGTTCATATAATTGGCAGCTAAATATTGAGTGACTCCTCTGTAGACAGGCATTGTTCCGTGCTCTGAGATGTGGCAGTAAACATAATGTGAAGCTCATATTCCAGCAGGGGATGTGGTAGGCAGCCTGCACAATGGTCTCCCAAGAGCCCTACATCCTGGAAGTTAGGTACTTGAGTAATCTCTTTACCCTTGAGTGATTTGCTTCTAATGATAGAATATGGCAGAAGTGACATGATAGAACTTCAGGGATTCTGTTACCAAAGTCTGTGATTTCCACCTCGCTTATTCTTTTATTCTCTTCTCTGTTCACTGTGACGGACGCCAGCTGCCATGTAGTGAAATGCCCTATGGAGGAGCCCATGTGGCAGGGAATTGGCCAGTGAGGACTTGAGCCCAGACAGCAGCGACTGAGCTTAGAAGTGGCTCCTCCCCCAGAGAAGCCTTGAAATGACTGGTTCTGGCCAAAGATTTGATTTCTGTCTTGTGAGGATCCCTGAGCCAGAGACACCCAAAACAGTGCTTGGATTCCTGCTCCACAGCAGGTATAAGATACTGTTCGTCATTTTAAGCTATAAAATTTTGGTGTAATTTATTATGTGGACGTAGATAGCTAATACAGGTGAGAAAAATAATCTCTCTCTCGTACATGCACATATAATGACTTAGAAGAAAAAGTATACAGGATAAGAGAAGCCAGCTGAGAACTGGGAGCTCCAAATAGCCACTCAAGGAGGTAGTGAAGCAATTTTGTATAAGATGCTCAGAGATAGCCACTAGGACGCTGAGACATTGTACCCAAAGCCTCAAGGAGGGAGGGGGAGTAGGCCCTGTGGATTGCTGGGGGAAGATGTGCCAGGTAAAGAAGGCCTCGGGTACTGCTGCCCTTAGATGAGGGCATTAATGTTGTGTGTGGTTTATTTGAGCAAGACCAGTGTGTCTACAGGAGAGTAATGAGTGAGGAAGACAGTAGTTTTATATGAGATCAGAGGTAGCGAGGGACAGAATATATAGGACTTTAGAGAACTGGAAGGCTTTTGAAGGGTTTTGAGCAAAAAAGTGACATTACCCTAGTTACACTGAAAAAATATATCTATAACTCTGACTCCTTTATAAAATATACTATAGGAAGGCAAGGAAGGAATCAAAGAGAGTAGTTAGGAGGCCTTTATAATAATCTCGGTGAGAAATGGTGGGTGGTTCAGATCAGGGTGGTGGCAGGTGGTAGGGTAAGAAGTAAATATATGTTGAAATATATGATTATGGATGGATTAGACATGAGGTGGGAAAGAAAGAGGGGTCAAGAATGCTCTGGCCTAAAAATCTATAGATGGAATTTCTATTTACTCTGATGGAGAAACTCTTTAAAGAGTGGGATTTGGGTAGGAGTGTGGTAGAGGGTGGCGTGCTATGCAAGCAGGAGTTTTTTTTTTTAATCTATAAAGTTTGAGTTCTTAGATTTCCATGAAAAGATGGCAAATAAACTTCGGGGTATATGGGTCTGGAGATCAGGGCACCCATGCTGAAGTTGCACATTTGGGAACTGTCAAGGTAGAGATGATGTTATGAAGCCAGTTCCTACATTGTGCATAATTTTAAAAGGTGCCACTTATTTTTGGTTTCTAAGAATGGTGTTCACATTGAATGCCATGAGAATTAGGACTACTGGCACTAAGAAAAACAATATCCCTGTATGAGACTGGATGATGTAACTGAAACATTAATGGTAGAAAAGAGGTCTATGCACTGAGAACCTAGAAAGCATAACATTTGGATATTAGGAAGTTTATGGAAGACTAGAAGGGGAAGTTTTAGTCTTTCCCAGAGAGGAAGCCAGCAATGCAGGCAGAGAGTATAAAGAGAGCCACGTAAAGAAGTCCTGTCAGTAAGTGTAGAGTAATCAACTATCAAATGCTGCCCAAAGATTAAATATACATTTATATTTAAATATATTAATTTTATAAATATATGTTAAATATAATAGTCATATAGATTAATACACTTACTTGACTGATTGATTGGACAACGTGGAAATCCCTGATGACTTAGTAAAAGCTGGTTTGTAGAGTGATTAAGGATGGCCTAAATGGAGTAGATGCAACAAAGAATGAGAAGATAGGCAGTGGGGAAGTCAGTCCAGTCGACTATTTAAGGAGTTTTCCTATGAAGGGGATAAAGAAGTGGAATGGCAGCTGCAGGGAAAATGAGGTCAAATGTATCTTTGTGTGTGCTTAATTGAAGAAATAACAGTATGTTTGTATACTGATAGGAATAATCCAGGAGAGAGAGGAAGAAATTAGACATGCAGGAGAAGGAGAGTAGAAATGCTGGAGTGGTAATCTTGATTATATGAAGTGATGTTTTAAATCCATTGCACATATATGGTGATTGACATTGGACTAGAAAATGGGGTGTTTATCTGTAGGAAAAGGAGTGACTGCACAGTGGGTATAAATCCTTGTGGGTGGATACGTAGGTGTGAGGAGCTTGTGGGATTTCTCTTTTGATTGCTGAATTTTCTCAGTGAAATAGAAAATGTGGTTATTATCTGAGAATGAGGCCAGGGGAGGAGATGTAGGAAGTGTTGTAGACATAAGAAGGTATTTAATTGTCATTGCAGAGAGTGGAAAAGTGACTGGACTACTGGCATGATTACTTAATAGCACTAAGAGCCCACTTGGTGTTCATCCAGTCCCATACAGAGTTCACATTTGAAGTGAGACCAGTCAGCATGATTATGTGTTTTTCTGCAATGTTTCTGCTGCCCTGGAGCAAGCAGAATAAATGAGAGGTTGGATTTAACTAAAGGTTAGGCTTTTGCCAAGTTAATATACTAACAGAGAGAGGAATAAGAGATGGAACCATTGCTATGTAAGGACAGAAACTAGGAGAGGAGAAGGGTGAGGGATAGTAAAAGAATTGTAGCATCAGTGAATTGCAGAGCATTAGGAAAAGCAGGGGGTCAAAGCTTGTTGGTGTTGTGGTACTTGAAGGAGCAAGCAGGAGAGACAGAAAATGGGATTTAGTGAATGGAATATATGAAACTGAGCGAATAAGAACTAGGCATGACACCAAAATCATAGCGAGTGCCTAGAATATAGAGCCAAGAAGTAAAGTCTCCATGAAATTCTCTCCCCTGGGGAAGGATTTGTCCAACTAGTGTGCCTGTCAGACCAATCTGATAGCAAAATGCATGACATGAGGCAGAGTGTTTGTGTAAAGTCCATTATGATAGCAAAGGTGATTTCTTTTTTACAATATGTTAACATGCATTGTTTTATACCTATTTCATCATCTGAGAAAGACGCTTCCTTAATAGTTACTCTCTGAAAAAGGCAAAGATAGATGTGTTTCTGTAGAGCATCTGCAGCTCTCCTCTCTTGTCATTTGTTCAGACATCATTTGCCAGCTGGTGATGAGACAGAGAGAATAAATAGCACCACCTGGGTATGCAAAGACATCTCATACCTGTAGGCTCTGTGTTCAGCCAAATCAATAGATTCACACTTCCATGGGACTGGGCACTCCTTCACCAGCTCTGACATCAGGCAGCTTTACCCCACTGCACCCGGTCAGGCTTTTGGAAAGCCATGTGAGCCAAGCTGTTTATTTAATGCCCATAGGAAAATACTGAAGGGAAATTTGAACATTACTCTTCTATAAAATAAAAAAATAAATTTCACAGGTGGTTGTATTGTGGTATAATTTATAACTCTAATTTCCATGTTAACATTTGAGCATGATGTTAGAAGATTATAAAGTTAGAAGAACACTTAGTAATTTCTCTCCTGATTTCTCACCCCATAGCGATAGAGGCATCCCTTGCTATCTGATCTCAAAAACCTAGTAGTTTTAGATATTGTTTTTGAGATAAGGTTGTTTGGAGGAAGAGGACTCCCCAATTCTTTGTTACTGGCTCTCTGAAACTTAGAAAGTAAATATGGGGAAATACAGTCTTCCTCCCAATACTAACTTGCTCTATCCAGATTTGGTACCATGTAGGTTTAAATTGTAACAGAGGTCTCTATTTACTCTGAAATAACCTAAGAGATGATTTTTTAGTCTCTGACTATTAATCAAAGTTAGGTCATTGAAGGTTTATAAGCAATAATATTTCTAACTTGTTATGGGATCTTAGAAAATACTTGACATGTATTTTTTTTAATTATACTTTGGCTTCTCTATGAAACAGTGGCAAGATAAAAAAGTTATTTACTGGATGTGGTCTAGCTCTCCAAGGCAGCAGAACATCTGGCTAATCTCACTGTGAAGGTTCCAAAGAACTGGAATAAACCGTGCTGTCAGGAAAGTGGTATAGTCATCTTTAGCTCGTTATTCTGCAAAAGCCAAGGAATGTAGCAGGGGAACAAAGAGAAAACTGGCAGAAGTGAAAGAGAAGCTACGTGATTGGGAACATTCATCAGGACCAGATGAGACGGGTCAGACTGAGAACAGAAAACCTCAGCACACTGATTTTCAGTGTCTGGAGTGCAAGACAGTAAGAGGGCTAGTGCTGCCCCAATCAACTGGAATATAAGTTTAATTCTATTTCAATTATTATTTTTCCCTAAGGAGGGAAATTCAGGAATTTCTTTTATCTCTGATAAAATTCAGGAAGGTATCCTTTTTACCAAAAGGGACAGAAAGTCATTGTCCATCACTGAATATGAATATGAAGAAAAACTGTAAAACGTCATGAAACTGCACAAGCAGTTGGGGTTTGGATGTGTAAAAGAAAACCATTCCTAGGGAAGGAGTAACGAGCCACAGATGTTTTATGGGATGTTTTGGGAGGAACAAATCTTAGGGCAAACCTTAATAAATAATCACAGTTGAAAGGAACTTTGATTAATTCTAGGTGGAGATTGAGAATATCTGTAAATACTTCTTTGAACTCTGGCTGCTGGAAGAAACAATCCCAATGCAGCCAACTTGGCCAGAAGTGGTACCGGAGAGGAAGAGAAGATGGACAGGCGTGAGCTGTAAGGGCACAGCCACGGTTACTGTAGTCATGACTGTGATCACTGCCATTCCTAATGCGCACCGGTATTTAAACACTTATTATGAGTCAGGCACTATCATAATATTGTGCATGTATTAATTATTTAAATGAAAAGGAGACTATGAACTTTATGAGGAGAGAGACTAAACCTTATTCAGTTTTGTAATCGAAGTACAGCACTTCACATAAAGCAAGCACTCAATAAATGTTCTTGAACCAAACTAAAGGATAATCCAGGCTAGATTAAAGTTCGATTTATGCTGCTCCAAGGCTTTCACTAGTTCTTTAGTAAGGAAGAACAAGATAGTGTCATTAGAATATTAATATGTACTAGTTCTTCAGTGCAAATGAGCCCAATTTCTCACTGAAAAACATGGCCAAATGGGTTCCATACTTGATTTCCTAAATTCATAGTTATACACATTCATCAATTTTAGTTCTTAAATGCCTCTTCAATTACCTCCCCAAATATCAACTTGTCCCTAGTGAGCTATGTTATCTGCTCTAAGACTCAGTGAGTATATGTGTGTGTATGTGAGTGTGGGAGAGGTTGTAATACACAGGACATGAAATAGAATAGAGGTATTGCCTTAACAGCAGACCAAAAATAACCCTGGAATAAAGGCTGTCATGGTTTAGCCTACCAACTCTTAAAAGAAAGCCATGAAAAAAGAAAGTGTTTCCATATAAAACTGCATTCCATGGCCAAGCTCAAGAATATATAAAGGAATACAAAAAATGTAAGTGAAATACATCAGAGAAAGACCAGTATTGTATGATTTCACTTAAATGTGGGCCCTAAAATATTAACTCATAGAAAAACAGATCAATTTGTGGTTATCAGAGATTGGGGGGGGGGGGAAGGAAATTGGATTAAGGTGGTCAAAACAAACTAACTTCCAGTTATAGGATAAGTAAGTACCAGGGATGTAATGTGCAACGTGATGACTATAGTTAACACTGCTATATGGTATATTTGAAAGTTGTTAAGAGACTAAATCCTCAGGGCTCTCATCACAAAGAAAACTTTTTTTTCTATCTATGTGAGATGATGGATGTTAACTAAACTTACTGTTTGTTATTTCACAATAGAAGGTCAAGTATTATGCTGTACATCTTATACAATGCTGTATGTCACTTATATCTCAATAAAACTGAAAAAAGAACCATATAAAAAAAGAAATGATACAGATAACAGAATTAGTTAACAAAGATATTAATTTGAATTTGAAGGCATAACAATAGGCATAATGCAAAACAAAGCACAAAAGCAAAAATACTTAAAAAAATTAACTAAGACTATTTCATTGAGCTACAGAGCAACCTCAGTCTAGTGTAGATGACTGGAGTCCTTGAAGAGGAAGGCCAGAAAAAATTCTTGAAGAAATAGTAACGGAAAATTTTACAAATTTGATTTACCGCATAATTTCATGGATCGAAGAAGTGCAAAGAAACTCAATCACAAGGAAAATGATATAGATATTAATCAAATTACTCAAAACCAGTAATAAAGAGAAAATCTTAAAATCAGCCACAGGATAAAAGACACATTGCACAGCACACAGAGGAATTAAAGATAAGAATGACAGCAGATACTCAGTAATAGTGGAAGAGAAACAAGGTTTGAAATATATGTGCCAGAAACTGGCCTGTGGAAAATTCTTCCAATCATCAGATGGGTCAAATATAAATAGAGGATAAATAATGCAAATGAGAAGCCAGAGTAGCAACTTAGTGGAAGGAAATAAAAATAAACATAAAACTTGGCAACCCAGAATTCTTTACCCAGTGAACACATCTTTAAAAAATAAAGCTAAAATAAAGACATTTTCAGACATCCAAAGGTGAAATAACTCATCATCAGCACACCAACATTATGAGAAATGTTCCTTCTACCAGAAGAAAAACATTATCAGTTAGAAATCTGGATCTAACCAAGAAAGAAATGAGTGCCAGTAATGGTAAATGTGAGAGTTGTAATTGGTTTTCCATTTTAGGAATAGTTTCACTCTGATATCGTGTCTGGATTCACGGTAAGAAAGCATAGGGAAACATATTATATTTTGACATAAGTATGTCCCATGACACTTAGCACCAGAAGTTAATTGATAGTGGAAGAGAAACCAAGTTAAAAACATGTGCCAGAGCTGGCCCTATAGAAATTTTTTCTAATCATCAGATTTTGTGAAAAATAAGTGAGGGGTTTAAGTCATATTGACAACTGCTTAAATGGAAGTTTCCTATGTTTAGTCATGTGCTTGATATAGCAATGTCTGCAATTATAAATGTAACATATTTTTAATATGGTTGTTTTTTGAAAATATTTTTTATCATAATTGTGTTTAGGGCACAAACCTGTAGCAATTCTATGTATATCCAGTATACCTCTGTGTGAAGCTGCTAAATTTATACATTCCAACATAGTTAACTATGCCTTAGTATATCTGACATATTTTTTTCCTGATAAAGTCTGGTAATTCAAGAAAAAACAAGTATGCAAAAACACCATCAATGCAATTAAATTATCTGAAGAAGCAAGAGTCCTAGTAACAAAATTCCTACACATACTCATCAATAAATCAATGTATGTAGCGTAAGAGTAATTTGATTACATGTCACATGGTTCAGTACAACACAGCAGCAATTTAAAATGCTTTTGAATTACTCTTGTGTATGCCTTAATTTCAGATTAATTTTCTAGATTATCAATGATTAAAAACAAATAACAATTAACCATAATGAGGAATAGCTGAATGGCCTTTTTATTTTCTCTATAGAAAACTATACAGACAGTCCCCGACTTAAAATGGTTCAACTTATGACTTTTCAACTTTTCAATGGTGCAAAAGCGATATGCATTAGTAGAAACTGCATTTCGAATTGTGAGTTGTCATCTCTTTCCGAGCTAGAGATCACAATCCTTTCTCGTGATGCTGGGCAGCAGCAGTGAGCCACAGCTCCCAGTCAGCCAGGTCATCGTGAGGGTGAGCAACTGATACACTGACAACCATTCTGCACCCATACAACCATTCTGATTTTCACTTTCAGTACAGTATTCAATAAGTTGCATGAGATATTCAACACTTTATTATAAAATAAGCTTTGTGTGAGGTGATTTTGCCCAACTGTAAGCTAATATAAGTGTTCTGAACATGTTTAAGGTAGGCTAAGTTGTAGTATTTTGTAGGTTAGGTGTATTGAATGCATTTTGACCTATGGTATTTTCAATTTACAATGGGTTATTGGGACATAACTTCATCATAAGTCAAGGAAGATCTGTATTACTATGTTACAGTCATATGGAGAGAAGATCAAGAATATTCAGAAAGAAAAGTATAGGAAAGAAAGAGTACTATATATAGAAGGTATTAGACAATAAAATATGTTGTTTCCTGGAATTTATAATATACTTATCAGCTTTTAAAATAGGTAATTTGCTGGTGTCTTCTTTTCTAAGTGTACATTTCTTTTCATATCCCATTTTGCATTTGTTCTTTAGTTTATATGTGTTA